>VZQC01006270.1:695240-868525 GCA_009823505.1 Rhizomys pruinosus | reverse complement strand
AACAATTAGTACTGTTTAAATACCTATATATCTAATTGCTTGTGCTTTATTAATAGGATTGAAAGGTTATTCATGGGCAAACTGTCAGCCCATGAAAGGAAACAGCCAGAATTGACCAGAGTCCAAGACAACAGCTCCAGAGAAAGTAGACTGTTTTGCTTTTCGTCCACCTGTGCCCCTTTTCTAAGCCTAGGGAACAATCGGCAGAAGAGGGGGTGTGGTAGAATGTAAGGGCTGCGATTAGGGTGAATGGTGAAACTACAGCAATATAGTCTGGACACTCATCTGATCAACTTGATTGAACATACAAGCCCCCCAGCAGGATGGTGGGACCCATGGGCTGTGTGGGTTTGGGCACAACTGCTTGCAAATTGGTTTTACATGAAGGATGCTTGTACTCATAAATTATTACTTATTGTTAAAAAATAAAAAAAAAGAAGTATTTAAAAATTAATTAATTAATTAATTTTAAAAAAGAATACAATTAAGCTATGAGGCAGAAATGGGTGCATACTCCCTGGAAAAGAGGGAAACAGAGACAGAAAACAGAAATTCTGCAAGTTTTCCCTAAAATGGTCCCTCTACCTAGCTGCACACACACCTTCCTGCAAAGCACTGCACAAGGACCTACTCTTCCTGTTCCACACTTGGTCATTATCACTCAGGGCGGGATGAAAATACAATGTGGGGCTGGAGAGATGGCTCAGCAATTAAGAGAGCTGTCTGCTCTTGCACAGGACCCAGTTTTGATTCCCAGCACCCACATGGCAGCTAAGAACCATCTTTAAGCCGGGCATGGTGATGCACACCTTTAATCCTAGCACTCGGGAGGTGGAGGCAGGCAGGTCTCAGGTCTCGGTGAGTTCAAGCCCAGCCTGGTCTACAGAGTGAGTTCCAGGGCAGCTGAGGCTATAGGAAAACCCTGTCTCAAAAAGAAAAACAAAAAAACACACACACACAATGTTCAGAATGGCAATGTATACATCAAATAAGATGGTGGTAACTAGAGTCATTATCCACATTGTCGGCTGACTTAATTGGTTTCTATGGGTTGTAGAACAAATTCAAAATCTAAAAATTTTTCCTGGAAGAACCCTAGGAAAGGCCCAGACAACAATTTTTAACTACACCACTCCAATGCAGACTTTAAAGCACTGGGGCAAAAACACACTTCAGCAATTTTAACCAAGAAGCAAGCCTGGGCACTCTTTGTTCTCAGCTGTTCCATCTTTATTTCCAGAAAGATTCTCTGTGCTTTAGGTTTCAGTTTAAACACTGACACACATAATCCCACTGTGAGACAAATCAAGAATATATACAATCCAGATAAAGAGAATAAAATACACTATATTCTCTTTCAGCCCAAACCTACAAAAACTATCTTTAATAGCTGGTTTTCTGGGAATCATATGATGTCTTTTTTGCATACGCCCTTGATGGAATTAATGAGAAGGTGGGAAAAAAGCATGCTTAAACACCTGGGGGCAGCTGTAACAAAGGAAGGAAATACAGTTTATTAACACAATTCAGCACTCACAGCATACTGCTTGCACTAAATATTCCAGAAATGATAGGCACTACACATAATTGTCTCTTTATAAATCACGTGCTTACGAACTTTAAGAAGATATTTATCAATTGAATGCTAGTCCAAATAACATTTAGACATCTCCTTTAAAGAAATTCAACCCTTTTTACCTGCTTCTATAAACCAAAAAGATACACCCTAGTTAACATATTACTGACAGGAAGACGAGAAAGCTCCTGTCAGATGCTGGCCAGCCTGTGTTTGAGACTAAATGCACAGCCCCAGCTGACTAGTTAGAGGAAGTCTGGAGATGTACAATTACAGAGGCATATGACAAGGCTTCACGCCTGACTGATTTGAGAACCAATGACATGGCTTTAAACAGCAGTCCTCCTACCTATGGTCACAAAACAGCAATAAGTCAACTGATACAACCATGTAATATCATGATTTATTCCTTTGCTTTGTATATATGAGACCTTGATATGATGTTCTGCTGATCTACTAAGATTCACTCAGGGCTTAAAACATGAAGCCTACCCACAGTATGCATAAAATCAACGGGCTTGGACAAGAGTGCCAGAAAACATTCTGTGTATACCAGACAATGTATAAACGGAAGAACTAAAACAAAACCAATGAGGCCCTAATTCCCTAAACTTAATAATTTGCTTACATATCTTAAAAATAATTTTAGATTAACTTTTAAAAGGTTATAAATTATTTTAAACTACAAACAGCATCTGAAGAAAGTCATCAAGTTACGTGCTTTACTGCCACAGAATTGTTATAACAACTCCACAGCAAGCTACAATATTGGCATTTGTCGTAATCATGAAAAAAATATGGTTGACAAAGAGTAATAAAGCAAATAAAACTATGAATTTTAAGAAACTTTATCTTCTATTTGTTCATGATAATAATTAAACTTTTGACCACAGTTGTAGAAGATAATCAGGAGAGGCTGGAAAGATGGTTCAGCATTTAAAAATTTGCACTGCGGCCAGGCATGGTGGTGCCTTTAATCCCAGCACTCCAGAGGCAGAGGCAGATGGATCTCTGTAAGTTCAAAGCCAGCCTGATCTACATACTGAGTTACAGGACAGCTGGGGCTACAGGGAGACCCTGTCTCAAAAAAGACCAAAAAAAGAAATTGCATTGCTCTTGCAGAAGACTCTAGTTTGGGTCCCAGCCCCCACCTGATATTTATTTTTATTTTATCTGTATGTGCGTATTGTCAGTGTGTGTGTTAGTGCGCCCATGTCGTGCAGTGCCCATGGAGGACAAAAGCGGGAATCGGTTCCCCTGGAACTGGTATTACCAATGGTTGCTATGTGGATTGCTCAGATTCAAACCTGGGTCTTCTGCAAGAACAGCCAGCACTCATAACCACTCAGACATCTCTGCAGCTCATATAACTCTATTTCTATAGAAAAGTGTCATCTCTGGTCTCCATGGTCAACTGCACTTATATGCACATGCCCACACAAAGTACATACACATGACTTAAAAATAATAAAAATAAGTCAAAAGATTAAAAAGACAATCAGGAGTTATGAAACAACTTCTTGCATTAATACTGAGTATATTATACTTTCTATGGCATATAAAAGGATATAAAAAGCTTAAAACCAAGGTAATTGTTCTTTCTTTCAATGTTGTAGAGATTTCATTAAACTCTTTTTAAAAATAGTTTGCCTCTAATTTACGTTATGATACAAGACCTTGACCTTAAATGTTATTATGCATGTAATTTATACCACATGTATTTCTTTGTACTGCATATAGGAGAACTACTCAAGATAGACTCAAGTAAAGCCACTTCCCCCACAGAAGAAGGGTAAGAAGATCATGAAAGAGAATTTGAATTATGTTTATTAGTCCGTCTGCCCCAGAGAGTAAACCAAAACAGAGCTGCAATGTACAGATGAAATCACTAGTTTTTGAGAATTGCCATAAACAACTGATTTTAAGCTGACCTTGAACACAAGAAATAATTCCCTGTGTAATAATGAGCTTTCTTGTAATCTTCTCAAATTAAAATCATATATCTGGACTACTATAAAAGAGTTGTGTTAATGATAACTTAGCATTTATCTTATGTAGACACAACTCTAAACATTTCATATGTGTGTGTAGGTCCTTAATCTTAGCAGCAGACCAAGCAGATTAGAACTGTGATTTCTCTCACTTTATACATAAAGCCAAATCACAAAAAGGTTATCCCACCACTAATTGTAAGATTTAAAATAAAACCAAGAAAGATACTAATATTTTTCAAAAATGTCAGGTTTATTTCTACTATTTTCCTCAACAGAGCACTTAAACTTACACAGCTCATTCCCTTGCTTTGTTAAGATCTCCGCTTAAATTCTACCTCATTAGAGAGATATTCTAGCCATAAACACGTCATACAACATAGAAGCCACTCGAATGATACCAGCCTGTTCACATACTAATGTTATCTTTTATACTTTGGTAGTCATTCCATCTGACATAATAGCTGTTTGTTCAGCTATTTATACATTTCATGCCAGTTGCAAATAAGCACACAAACTGCTTGGGCTTTTCTTAAATTACTCCTGAATGCATAGTGCCTAGGAATGTCAGGTCCAAAGTATATACCTAATATGCATCTATTACATGGATTACTTCTTAAACCATTAAGACAGCTTATCCAATCTTTTTCATCTTGTGGATAATATCCTTATAGAAATATCCTGGGGCTGGAGAGATGGCCTAGTGGTTAAGAGCGCTGACTGCTCTTGCAGAGGACCCAGGTTCGATCCCCAGCACCCACATGGCGGCTGAGAACCGTCTTTGACTCCAGTCCCAGGGGAATCTGACACCCTCTTCTGACCTCCATGGCATTGCATGACACGGGTGCACAAACCTACATGCAGACAGTGCATTCATACGCATAAAAAATAAATAAATAAATAAATAAATAAATAAATAAATAAATAAATAAAATCTAAAGATATATCCTTTATATACTTTTAAGAATATAAAGGATATATCTTTAGATATATCCTTCTCTTTAAAAAAGAGAAGGATGAGCAGGAAGGGGAAGAGAAAGAACAGATTCATTTTAATGGCAAGTTACAAACAAAGAATAAACATATGAAAATACCAAATGGTTCAGACAGAGACCTCAACACCCCTTTAAAATGTGTAAAATAGGGGGCTGGAGAGATGGCCTAGTGGTTAAGAGCGCCGACCGCTCTTGCAGAGGACTCGGGTTCGATCCCCAGCACCCACATGGCGGCCAAGAGCTGTCTGAAACTCCAATTCCAGGAGAACTCCAGTTCCAGGGGAGTCCGACACCGTCTTCTGACCTCCGTGGTGTTGCACGACACGGGTGCACAGACTTGCATGCAGACAATACATTCATACACATACGGAAATAAATGAAATAAAAAAATTAAAAAAAAACTAATAAATAAATAAAAAAATAAAATGTGTAAAATATGGGGCTGGAGAGATAGCCTAGAGGTTAAGAGCACTGACTGCTCTTGCGGAGGACCTGGGTTCGATCCCCAGCACCCACATGGCAGCTGAGAAGAGTCTTTGACTCCAGTCCCAGGAGACTCCGACACTCTCTTCTGACCTCCGGGGCATTGCATGACACGGGTGCACAGACCTGCATGCAGACAGTACATTCATACACATAAAAAAATAAATAAATAAATAAAATTAAAATGTGTAAAATAAAATAACTGCCAGGGCCACTGACTAGTTATTACCTCCTCATATCTACACACATTTTCCTCTAAAATAAAAGTACTTTCAATATAAGTATGCTTTCAATTTGGAAGAAATGAATGTAACAATATTGAATATCCAAAATCTCAAATTTGTGTGAGTGCGATTTTAGGGTAATAGAAGTACCCCCCACACAGAATTGGGACCTATTTCAGATATGGATCCCCAGTAGTTATTTGGCCTTGGAAAGGGGATTTAAAACACCTCTAAAACAATTTTTTTAATGTGTTTGAGTGTTTGCCTACATGTATGTACATGCCCATGTGCACATCTGGTTCCCACAGAAGCCAGAAGAGGCATCTGATCCTCTGGACCTGGAGTTACCAATAGTTGTTAACCACAATGTGGGTAAGTTCTCTGCAAGTGCTCTTAATTGCTGAGCCATCTTTGCAGCCCCAGAAAATGTTATTCTTCTTTTGTTTTTTGTTTTTGTCTTTTTGAGAAGGGTCTCCCTGTAGTCCCAGCTTTCCTGGAACTATGTAGACCAGGCTGGCCCTGAACTCACAGAGATCTGCCTGCCTCAGCCTCTGGAGTGCTAGGATTAAAGGCATCTGCCACCACACATGGCCCAAAAATGCTATACTTTTCATTAAGTACTAACTATATATCCGAAATCCTAAAACTCTATTTAGTCAAAAGGCTACACTATTCTAGAATGATTTTATTTCTATTATAGGAGAATAAATATTAAAAGTACAGTTTTATTTTTTATGAGATAAAAAATTGTGGGGAAGCAGATTTGTGAAATATTTAATAAGGATTTTAATATGTCAGATAATTCAAATATCATGTTTATTAAACATTTTAAAGGTGAATGTATTCATTTTTACATTTAATGGAGAAAAATTATTAGATCTAGCAAAATACTTTTGATGATTTTCTATAACTCAAGAACAACCCTTCTCTTCTTGCTGCCTTCCCACCGTAATGAAGCCCTTCCAAAAGAGCATTTTACTGAGTGCTATAAAACCTGTGATTTACAAGAAATGCTACTTTGACTTTTAAGTTATTATCAGCCTGAAGAGCCCCTCAAAATCAGACTATTATAGAATCTACTCCCAAACCACTACTAGGCAACGAAGATGAATCTGCCTATTACCAGGTTAGCGGCAGCTATTATCATGGCCCCTTGATTTCTTTCAAGTAGCTACAGTGGAAAAAGCCACAAGTGAATAATAAAGATCTCATAATAGCTCTTAAGAATTCTTTATGTGATAGAAGGCACTAAAATGAACTCCAGAGATTTTAAAAGAAAAAAAACACCCTCATCTCCTGATAAGAAAAAATAATTAACCTGTCTTAATGCATCTAAGAAGGCCTTCTACAAATCAGACTTTTATACTTCAAGAGCCAGATGAAAACCATATACTAAAAAATATGTAGATATTGTCTTTTAAGGACACAGAGCACATTTCTAAATCTGCAGGCGTTTTAAGGTGTTTTGTGAAGCATTGTATGCTACTCACAGGGAGAAGTGTGAAGTACTTACAGTGCTTAATTTGCTGGAGGTGATGACGACGCGCCTCTCATGCAGCATGCTGGCGTACAGTTGCAGCATGTTGTTCACATCCACAGCAACGAAGTATTCTGTCAGGTTTCTCTGCACGAGGAAGAAGAATGTTTGAGTTACAGCTTGTGTTAATAGAAGGGAAAACATTTGATATAATTACCATTCTTACAGTTCAGAAGATGTTATTATTAAAAGTGGCATTTGTTAACCATAATTAAATTTAATACTATTCTGCTGCCACACGATGCATGTAATATTCTATCATTTAAAGCATAACCTATTCTACAAAAATGTTTCTCAGACAATGGTCAGTGGATTCCCATACTTCCTAGCTTCCCTTCCCACCTCCAAGTATTTGAAAGAAGCCAATTTCCTGAGCTCCAGCCAAGTCCTACTGAATTACTAGCTTTTGAGGATGTTTTCAAGAATCTGAGTTTTAAGCAAAAACTTCTGGTGCTTCCTGTATACATTGGTGTTTGAGAAACCCTTACTCTGGAAAAGAACATAGGAGTCTCTTCCTGCTTACCATACACTCCACAGGCAAATCACTGTTTGCACCAAAGCAGCTCTTACCCCTCATAAGGTTGGCTTTACCCTACTACATATACATAGAGTATAAGTCTGTGATATTCTAAATTCATTTCTCAACACACACATAAGATTTCCACAAGCAACTGAAATGAGCTACATTAAATGCTTTTTAGGCTCTGTCCTTCTCAGTAATGGTTTTCAACTTCCTGTAATAATATGTAAGCATTTTAGAAAGCAAAGCAATGAACAAAATGAGTAAGACATTCTAATACAGAGAACTATAGGGCCAGGTAAATGAAGAGCTAAAAGATCTAACATTTTGGTAGGGCAAGAAATCCACTTGTTCCTTCCATTTTGAAAAAATGACGATCTTGCCAGGGCAAGCTGCCAGTCATGGCAAAGCATATCTATAGAACCTGAGGTCTCAGACATGGTCCAAGTCCTAACATCTTGGTGAGTGGTGTTTAAACTGGTGGCTTTCTCTAAGCCTTCCTCACCTTCCAATTCAACTCCAATGCAAAATTACTTTTCTACCATTCAACATAACTATTTTTCTTGTAATCTCAAAGAAATATGATTTTTAAACGAATAATTTCTCAACATAAAACACTGTAGCTTGATGTCGATGTTTCTGCCGCCACCCACCCCAAACAAAACATTTTGAAAATGTGTCAATGGCAGTGTAAAATTTTTATTTTTATTTTTGTGTTCTCAGTGGTAGTTTATGATGAGAACTTTCTTTAAATAGTTGAAAATAATAGTCTTCAGAATTAAAACAAGGACCCTCAAGATGGCTCAGTAGGTAAAGGCATTTGCTGTCAAGCCTGATGACCTGAGTTTCATCCCAGGACCCACATGGTAGAAGGGGTGACTCCCAGAAACTGCTGTGAACTCAGGTGCACCAAGATAAACACACACACACACACACACACACACACACACACACACGCACGCACGCACAAAGTAAATATATGTAAAAAAGAATTTTTTAATGAAATTATTAGTTGTTTATTAGTAAATATAAGATAAAGGTAAATAGAAGAAAAAGCAGAAGGAAGTAATTTGCGTGGGGTCATGGACATCTGAGCCAGGCCATTCTGCGGTGCCCTAGGTCTCTTGACCAATAGGTATAGCAGTCAAGAATTCACTATGAAACCCCAGAGCACCACTGGGCTACTCTGGGCCCACACAGGCTTACGCAGGTCTCTTTACAGGACTTACCTAAAAAACGCTTTCAAAGGATTTCATGATACTTATATGTTAAAGACGTAGTTTAATTTGATAGTCTTGATTTGATTCTAGATAATTTACAATTAAGGAGATAAAGAGATGAGTCAGTAAAGTGCTTGCTACACACAGGTGAGGTCCCAAATTCACATCCCCGCCACCCATGCTCTTGATGTAGTGTCATGCACCTATAATCCTAGCATTAGTGGAGTAAAGGCAGCTGGATTTCTGGAGCTCACTGGTAGCCAGTCTTGCCAAATTGCTGGGCTCCAGGTTCAGTGAGAGGCCCTGTCTCAAAAAATAAGGTAGAAGGTAACAGAGGAAGACACCCAGTCTCAAGCTCTGGCCTCCATATACACACACTTATGCACATGATATGGATGTACACACAAACCCATGCACACAAACACAGAGCAAATTTGTATTTACATTCTTGGCCTCCAAGTTCTTTATGATTTAGAAAGTAAATTTTATATAGATTTGATAAATATTTGGAAAAACACACTTCTGAGGTAAATATATACCTGGAATAATTCTTCCTATTGATTCCCTTTGTTGTGGTTTTAACTGATTCATTTTAACTTTCAAAGTAGAACTGAAGAAAAAATAAAAATTTCTCCTTTCCTCAAAGTTATCAAAAGGCGTGAAAGCATATTCATTATTTCCACTTATCCATGTGAACTTTTTTATACAAATTATTTACATGTGATAACTACTAAGAAACCGGAAATGTTTCTAGTAGAGCTACAATTAAGACCAGGTAAAATTAAAAATTTTACAAGTTTTATAATTTCTTGCAATACTCTTCAAGCCTTATAAAATATCTATTGCTTTAAATTAAGACCAGGAAATCAACAACCAAGACACTAAAAAATGTAAACAAAGTTACAGACAAGAAGTCTAAAATTCAATGGTGAGTTTGCTGAAGTAACTTATATGAAATTTCCCTGGTTACTTTATTCCCTACTAGTAGAAGCCTCAACACATAAGGAAGCTCTGGGCCTGACAGTGTAAGAAGAGAGTGTGTGTGTGTGTGTGTGTGTGTGTGTGTGTGTATGTGTGTATGTGTGTGTGTGTGTGTGTATATGTGTAAGAGAGAGAGAGAGAGAGAGAGACAGAGACAGAGACAGAGACGGACAGACAAACAGACAGACAGAGACAGGCAGAGACAGACAGGCCCCTACCTAACTAGCCCAGAAATGCCGCTCCTCTCACTTTCCTCAGCAATACACAGTAAGGAAGGTGTAATGGGACAGATATGTAAAGAGGAAAAGGAAAAAAAAATCCTTTATTTCTTAATCCTTTGTTAGTTCTCAGAAACATAGACAACTACATGAATACTACAGAGAGACCAAAATAAATGTTATAACATACAGTTAAAAAGTAGAAAACAGAAACTTACACTCTCCGGTATTGTTGGGAGTCCAGTTACATCAGGGGCAATGAAACACGAATGCTAATCAGTGGACATGAAACACAGGAGAAAGAAGAATTAAACATGGCTATTACATATAATTTGGGTTAAAATTTTTAAACCCACTGACGTGAATGTAATGAACTGACAACATTCTAGGTTTGTTGAATGTGAGAGACTCTTAAATGAAACAGCAGATTTAAATGTGATTTAATAACAACTTTCTCATATAAGAAGTAATCATTAAAGATACATAAACTGTGAAATTGAACAAAAGTCAAATAAGAATTTGGGCAAGGTTAAACCAAACCAAAAAAAAAGTCTGTCATCAAAATCCTACATATGTTTGAATATATATCTATGAAAATATATTCAGAAAACGTATTTGGGTAGACTGGAAAAGTAAAGCATGTTATGAAGAGTCTGTACAATATAGTGACCCCTAGGTTCCTATGATAAGTTACAATAAATTTATTTTATAGTAAGTATAGTATTTATAAAACAATGAAAAATAATTTTAAATGTTTAAAAATTTAAAATATTTCTGCTAGCAAAAAACATCATTCTATGAATACCCCAACGAATAAGAATTAACTTCCAAAATAAACAAAGCAACATTATTGGAATATTTACATTAAAGTATACTGTATACATATAACCCACTGACTCCACAATGATAACCTAATTTATCACCCAAAATCAAAGTACAACTTAATCATCAAATGTGTTTTATTTTCTGTTCATATTATTCTCCAAATTATTTTAATGTCTTAGCTATATAAGGATAGATTTATCACTGTCTTATAGCTAAAAATTGGAGACAAAACATACAGCTAATATGAGAGCAGAGGTGAACTAGTCACAGGCTAGCTCACAGTCATAATGCATAATTTTCCACAGTGGAAGAACAATATGAGGCAAGTCACAAGATGATGCTGTAATCCAAAAATGTGAAGAATTTCATGCAGTGAAATTTCATGCAGTAAATGTGCTTTAGCATATGACTGAAAATAGAGAAAATGCATAAATCTGAGTCTCTATTGACTACCTTTATTTGGATGTGCTTTTCATAATACTGTACTTCATAAAATCACTAAAAAGAGAGTATAAACAGAAAATATATCCCAAATGATTATTTTTAAATAGTCAATTTTCCATTTCCCAAAGACCCCAAGTGAATGATAAGGTGCAGTGATTTTCTCAGATGGTGATCATGAGAAGCCGAAGTCCCTTCACTCACCAGCATTAGTGAGGGCTGATCTCTCAGAACTTGCCCACTGGCAATAAAGATCTCTTGGTTCTTATAATATGAGAGAAAAATGAGTGTTTTAAAGGGGAAGTTTACATTAAAAATTCCTGTGCACTGAGACAAACTTGTGAAGCTACAGTATTCACAGAAAATGCCTGAATAGCATTAATTGTACATGCTGTTACATGGTCGTCTAATTTTCTACTTTTAGGCCAGAAAGGTTCAAAACAAAATTTTATACTGTACGTAGAAAATGCAATGGATAAGTAAAGATTTTGAAATAATGGTGTTAAAAAAAACTCATTTATATTACACATTAACTTTCATAAAATCTTTGACATTCTAGTGAACAATAATTATTTATAAGGAAAAAAAGACTTCCAAGTTCATCAATTTTAATATGGCATGATAAAATTAAAGTCTCCACTAGTAGTTGAAGACAAGTGCTCTAGCCCCCAAACTGCCAATCTTTAACAGATAACACTAGGCATGCTGCATTAGTAATCTACTTAATCAACTTCTAGCAAAAATAATCAACTGCTTTTACTAGTACTTTACCTTGAAAACAGGTAAACAAGATCTTAAAACTACCACAATTATTCGTTCAAATTCCTAACTGGTCCATAGGTATCTAGAAAGATGTTTAACATTACCCAAATTAGTAGGGAAAGGCAAACAAAAACTGCAATGTTATCACTTTGCCCCAATTAGATAGATATTATCAAAAAGAGAGAAACACCAAGTGCTGAGAGGACATAGGAAGAACACTAATACATAGCAGTGGAAGGGTTAATGTGGGTAGGCAGTATAGAAAACCTAAGGGAGTCTCCAAAAATAAAAAGAAAATCGGTCTGTGGTCCAGCAATCCCATTACTAAGCAGTTCAAAGGACAGGACATCTGTGCCCCCATGTTCGCTGCAGAGCAAACTGCACTCCCGTCTTCCCTTAGCACTATTCACAATAACCAAGCAAGTAGCAACTATGGATACATATTTTTCAAAAGTAGAGATACACACACACACACACACACACACACACAATATAACACTATCCAGCTATTAAAAAACGAAATTTTTAGCACTCGGGAGGCAGAGGCAGGCTGATCTTTGTGAGTTCAAGGCCAGCCTGGTCTACAAAGTGAGTTCCAGGATGCTGGGGCTACAGGGAGAACCTGTCTGGAAAAGACAAAAAAAAAAGAAATTTTTAATAGCTGTGGCAACATGGTGATGGTATGAATTGGATAGAGAAAATTATGCTACCTGGAGTAAGATAGAGAACAAGTGATTTCAGCCATATAAGCAATCTAAAAGTACTTCACCTCACAGAAGCAGATGGGTATCACAATGTACCCCATAAACATGTACAATTATTCAACTATAAAAGAAAACAGAGGCTGAGGATATAGCTCAATGGTCGAGTTTACTCAGCATGCCAAAAGCCCTGGTTCAATCCTCAACACCAAAATCAGAAAACTTAATAAATAATAGATTTGAACAAAATATATTTTTAAATTTGTATCTAATTTTTATTTACATGTACATGTGTTTGTAAGTAAGCATACATGTGTGAAGGTGCCCAAGGAGGCCAGTAGAAGATATCATATCCAGTGGATCTGGAATTATGGGAGGCTGTGAGCCACCCCAACTGGGTCTAGAAAACAAATTCCAGTCCTCTGCAAAGGCAGCTAGTGCTCTTAACCACTGAGCAGTCTCACCATAACTTAAATACCTATATTTTCCATAACTCTTGGACCAACCATTATAATTACTTTATAAATTTAATAGTTTAAAATACAATGTCTTCTTTTTGTAAAATATATTTTCTAAGTAACAATGGATGTGTTTGTTAATGACTTCCAAATCCGGCATTAAAATTCCAAGTTCTCCTGGGCTTTCCATTCCATAGTCTACAAAAAACTTTAAACATACCCATTTTGGCAGTATGCAGCAAAGAGAAACACAGAAAGCAGCAAAGATCTCAGGAAAAAAGTGAACATGTTAAACCATGTAGCAAGAGTTTCCTAAAGACAGGAATGCTAAAACTAGACCATCTACTAAGAGGCTTTGGAGCAAAAAGAAAAGATGGTGTTCACGTAAGACACTGAACAAAACAGCAAGGCCAGAGTAGGACAATACGACATGACAGAAATTAAATGAAAATGTGAAGGAAAGCTAAGAGGTCGACAGTTCTGAAAGCCTGTCCAAAAGACTGGGAAATTATTATGTAAAATTGGGAGTGAAAGGCAGGTGTGGTGGCCACTCGGGAGGACTGCCAGTGGGACAGTGGGCCAGTGGGCCACACAGCGAGGCTCAGGGCCAACAGGAACAACTCAGCAAAGACTGACCCCAAACAAAATAGTTTAAAGGGTAGGTGATGTAGATTGGTGGAGTGGGCTGCCCAGTGTAGCTAAGGCCTAGGCATCTGTTAAATTAGTTTTAATTACAAGCAAATAAATTAGAAAGCTACAAAAGTTTTTCAGCAGAGGACTTTAAACTTAGAGTTTAAGGAAGCTTATCTGACAGTGTTTTGAAGAAAGGACTAGAAGGAGACTCTCGACTAAGGACAAGAGAAGTATTAAGAACCTGAAGGAGCCGGGTGTGGTGGCACATGCCTTTGATCCTAGCACTCTAGAGGCAGATGCAGGAGGATCTCTGTGAGTTCAAGGCCAGCCTGGTCTACAGCATGAGTTCCAGGCCAGTTGTGAGTACAGGGAAACCCTGACTCAAAAAGATAAAAGAAAAAAAAAAAAAAAGAACCTGAAGGAACATGCACACTGGATTTGCAAGCTCTTTGCAAGTTTCGACAGTAATAATCTCTCTCATCACAGTCTTTTATTTTGACAAATGTTCATTATATTTCCAGAGTCTTATAAATACTCTAGAATATAAACTTAAGTGTAAGGAAAGAACTAGGAACATTCAGCAGAACGCTTGTCCTGCCTGTTCTTCGGCCCCTTTCTCTTCTGGGACACTCATGTTAGGAGATGTGGTGATTGTGAGTGTCTGAGCGATGCGAGTATCATTCACTAAATATGAATTCAAAAACTAATGTTCTGTTCTAGCCGGGCGTGGTGGCGCACGCCTTTAATCCTAGCACTTGGGAGGCAGAGGCAAGAGGATCTTTGTGAGTTCAAGGCCAGCCTGGTCTACAGAGTGAGTTCCAGGACAGCTGAGGCTACAGGGAGACCCTGTCTCAAAAGACAAAAAAAAAAAAACAAAAAAAAAAACCTAATGTTCTGCTGGGCATCCTGGTGTATGCAGTGAGTTCCAGGACAGTCATGGCTATATAATGAGATCCTAGTTTTTTTGTTGTTTTTTAAATTTTATTTATTTTTTTTTATGTGTATGAATGTACTGTCTACATGTAGGTTTGTGCACCCGTGTCGTGTAATGCCGCGGAGGTCAGAAGAGGGTGTCAGATTCCCCTGGAACAGGAGTTAAAGACGGTTCTCAGCCGCCATGTGGGTGCTGGGGATCGAACCTGGGTCCTCTGCAAGAGCAGTCAGTGCTCTTAACCGTTAAGCCATCTCTCCAGCCCTGATCCTGTTTTTAAACCAAAAACATATCCCCACACATTTGGCCACTGTCAGGATCTCACATTTTGAATTCTTTACCAGTTATTGAGTTATGCAATAAAACAAGCTTTGATGACTGGAGCTTGTCACAAGTCTCAACATTAGTACTGAGCAATGTTAATGTGATCACTGAAACTTCCCTGAAAGCGGAGATGATCTACAGTTTCTGGAATAGTCATATTTCTTAAATAAGAAATTGTTGCCAAAAACAATTAATAATGAAGTACTTACCACACTCAAATTGACAGGAGTATTTGCCTTTGGCACGGGGTGGTTATAGAGTGATTTTAGAGTTTCATTCAAATCATTTTCCTGGAACAAAGAAAAGTTCATTTAATAAATAAAATATATAGCAAAAAAATACGATTAAAAGTATCTTTGTACCTTACTAATGGGAATGGTAAAGCCACAGTAGAAAATGCTATGTATGTGTTTTCTTCCAACATTGAAATATATAATTATCCAATTATCCAGCATTTACCTTCTAAATATATGTGAAAAATAAAATCTGCATTAAATATAAGAAGTTTGGTTTGTTTTTTTTTTACTTTGTTTTGTTTTGCAGTTCATTTTATTCTTAATGGGGGCCTTGTGAGTGTCTAGGAAAGGTTCTACCACTGACTATAACACTGAACTACATCTGGGGCCTGCTGGAAGAAGCAGTTGTACAATCACCTTCACAGATGAGTCATTCACAGTAGACAGAGTAGAAACAACCTAAGTGTCTATTAACAAAGGAATGAATAAACAAATTGTATGTGTTCATGCAATGGAATACTATTCAACTTTAAAAAGAAGGAAACTCTGACATATATAGAACCTTAAACATACTACACTAAGTCAGATAAGCCAGTCATTTAAAGAATAACATTGTGAGATTCCCACATACATTTAAGGCAAACATAGATAAAATGGTGACTGCTAGAAAAAGGAAATTCCAAGTTATTTGGGCTTGTACAAATGAAAAGTTCCACAGATGTGCTGTATTGATGGTTAAAAAACAATCTAAACATGAAAGATGCCATAAAACTATACTTTTTTTTCTCCCTAGTCCCAGCCCATCTAGAACTCACTATGTAGACCATACTAACTCAATCTTACAAAGATTTGCCTGTCCTGCCTTCCCAGGGCTGGGATTAAAGGCACATGCTACTACAACCAGTGTAAAACTATAATTTTTTTTTTTTTTTTGGTCTTTTTGAGACAGGGTCTCCCTGTAGCCCCAGCTGTCCTGGAACTCACTCTGTAGACCAGGCTGGCCTTGAACTCACAAAGATCCACCTGCCTCTGCCTCCCAAGTGCTAGGATTAAAGGCGTGCGCCACCATGCCTGGTTAAAACTATACTCTCAAATGACAAAAAATGCTAATTTTGTGCTATGTATATTTTTAGACAATAAAACAATAGAGAAAAAAAACATAGCTTACCAATTCCTTAGCCAAGTAATCTGCCAAAGTATTTAGAAGCTTATAGTATACCTCAAACCACGGCAAGTAACTGTAAAAAAAGGAATTTTTTAATGTATATGTAAATACCTAACATTTTGAACCAATAAATAAGCATACAAAATGAATGTGAAATTTATATTCTTTCAAAGAGGTTGATCCTATATACCATAAAAGAACTACACTCATGTTTCTGATGCCAATTCAGAAAAAAATGTAATATTTATTATTATCTATAAAACAAATGACTTTAAAGTTCTATTATTAAACAGCTGATTACTACACTCTTCTATTTTATGTCATCAGTATATAGGAAACTAATCCTATTTTGTATCCAAGTATAAAGAAAAAGTAATCTAAAACTTTTTAAACCACATATGTCTCCAGTTATATATGACTTAACTGCAGACACACTGAGAAGTGTGTCCTTAGAAAGGTGTCCTTCTGGGGCTGGAGAGATAGCCTAGCGGTTTAAGAGCACCGACTGCTCTTGCGGAGGACCAGGGTTCAATCCCCAGCACCCACATGGCGGCTAAGAACCTTCTGTAACTCCAATTCCAGGAGAACTCCAGTTCCAGGGGAAGCTGAGACCCTCTTCTGACATCCGAGGCATTGCACGACACGGGTGCACAAACTTACATGCAGACAGTACATTCATACACATACAAAAATAAATAAAAATTTAAAAAATTTAAAAAAAAAGGTGTCCTTCTGCATGTGAGCATCACAGAACTATACAAATTCAGATGGTGTCAATGTCACTAGGGAATACAACCTCATAGGATCACCACTGTACCAGTGGTCTGGGTTTGACCCACATATCATGTAGCACATGCTTGATTCTCTTTGTAAATATTGCTGAGTTGATTATATAGACATATATATGTATATCAGAACCATGTTTATAATTAATATAACCATTATTACAAGTATAGAAATCCTATTCTAAAATCCGTAAATACCACAAATGGCTTTTCAGGAGCAAATCTAATTACGATTTAAAATTCATTTAGCTACACCAATGTGCTGATTATCTATTTATCTATCTAATTTCATTTGTTTATTTTTAGACAGGGTCTCATAATGTATTCCAAGCTGACTAACTGGCTTTACCTGAGATTGATTCTCTTGCTTAGTCCTCTCTTCCAAGTGCCAGGATTAGAGTTGTATAAACTATACTTAGTTTCAAAGGATACTTTTATGAAAAGCAAAACACTGAATAAGAAAAACATTGGTATGAAATAAAATATATGTTCCATTTTACCAAATTAAAATGCCAGTATATTTAAAATCGGTCCCTAGTTTTCATTTTTCAGTAATTAGCATGTGTATTTTTCCACATAAAAAATAGTAAATCACAAAAGACACCCTATAGTTGTTTAACAATTAATAAAAACTGACTGTTATTGAAATAATTTGAACAATGAGCTTTCTTAGGAGAAAATGTTACAATATCTTCACTACATCACTACATACTGTTTACAGGGGAAACTCATGCAGTAAAACTTTTAAGATTAAAAAAATGAAACAATGGCTGGAACTTGGACAAGATCTAACCCTTCACTCAATCACTTGCATTGATGGACAATGCTTTTGAATCAGGAACAATTTAAAGCCATAACAAAAGAAGAGCCAGTATCTTTACTCATCAGAATAATACAGAGCTCTTCAAAATGATAATTACAGAGTAATACAGAAATGCCTATTAAGACCTAAATATACCTACCCAGCTTCTGGGTCAAAAAAAGAAATACATTCACTTATCACAGAATTATAACCGACTTACTACAATGGCAGTGTCTAGAGAAGAAAAAACTGCTACCAGGCTTGTCTCCCACACTGGCTGGGATTCTCTCAAAAGACAAGAGTATCTTAAGGCCCTGTTTTCTTGAAATAAAACCACTACTGTGGTTTTATAGAAAACAGTACTTAACAATTTTCTAATCCAGCATATCACCTTTTCCTTCAGTATAAATTAACAGCCTAGGGCCAACAGGATGCCTCAGTGGGTAAGGCACTTGCCATAAAAGCTTGATAATCTAGGTTTGATTCCCAGAACCCACATAAAAGAGAAAGGAGAAAACCAACTCCCAAAAGTTGTCCTCTGACATCCAAATGTGCCCCATGACACACACATGCTCACACTTCATTCACCCACAATAGCAATAATTTCTAATAAAACTAACACCTAACTATATGATATATGAAGAGACTCAGTGATAAATGTACATTCATAGTGAACAGATTTTTATTTTTCCCCATTCTGTAGGCTGTTTTTTTTGCTAATTTTTATTGAAGCTTTGTGCATTTTACACAAAATTTCTAATCAAGTCTAGACCCGTTCCCCATTCCTTTTCCCCCACCCCACCAGAACTCATACATTTTTTTATTTTTTATTGTTATTAAACTTTTTCCATATATCATACATCATTTCTCAATCGACTTTAGAGTCACTTCCCTTTCCATGCCCCGCACCCCATCAGAGTACCTGCACTCTGCCATACATACATGTCTTCCCTTTTTTTCTGAGTCTTTCCAGAGATTTTTTTCAGTTCTTTTGTTGTTGTGCTAACATGTATTGCGCTTCAATATATATACATATATATACATGGTTAAATATCTACATAAATATATACATACATACATACACATATCACATGAATTAGAGGATTTTCTTTTTTTGTTTTCTTTTTTTTTTTTTGCTAAAAGATGTCATGTTTTCCTTAAGAAAGTCTTTGAAGGTTCCTCCTTGGCAAGCCCAAACAACCATCAATCTTGCCCTTGTGCTCCACACTGGGTCTTTCCTTCCCATGGTCCCCCAAATGAAGTCCAGGAATGATCTTCCTGTACTGGCCTCCATGATACAGACCACGTAGTCCAACAATGGCAGTCTATGCATTCTGCTCATGCATTCTGCCAAACATGTTTTTCATCTTTTTCTCAGTCTCTTTTAAAATTTTCCATGCAGAAGTTTACTGTTTTGAGCAGAAGTTCACCATTTCAGTCAGTTCCTTGACCCAGTCTTTTTTGTTGTTGTTGTTACTTCTAATCTGCATCACTCTAAAATATGCATATATGCATACCACATATATCTTTTAGCATCTTCAGCTTATTATTTCTTTCTTTTTTTTTTAAATTAGGCTGAAAGATGTCATGTTTGAAGGCTCCTCCTTGGCAAGCCCAAACAATCATCAGTTCTGCCCTTGTGCTCCACACTGGGGTTTTCCCTTCCCATGGTCACCAAATGAGGTCCAGTAAGTGCCATGTCCTGTCTTGATCCTCCTATACTGGTCTCCATGATACAGCCTGGGTAGTCCAACAATGGCAGTCTATACTCTGAAGAGGCTGAATCCCCAGTAGTAGCTCAGTCCACAAGCTGGATGTCTCAGCAGTCCCCATCTGGCACTGAAGGTTTAGAGGATTCTTGGAGAGACATGAGTCTTAAGTCCATATTGGAAGGTTGAAAAGCTGTGTCTCATGTCTTTGAAGGATGGCAAAAGCAGTGACAGCCTCAGGGTAGTTGCACTTGCCAGTAGGACAGGCAAAACAACTGTGCTCTTTTTTTTTTTTTTTTACTTTTTGTCTTTTACTAAGATTCAGTTTATCTGAAGTACAATTCAGGCCTTACTAATTATTGCTTCTGTTATACTTACTTTTGGATGCTTAAGGCAACTGTTAGTCAATAACACAGGTTTGTTCTCAGGTCAGTAGTCTGATTTCAGGTTTGTTTTTGGTTTTGGTTTTGGTTGGTTGTTTTTTTTTGGGGGGGGGGGAGCCCCAGGCTCCTTTTGGCTTTTCATTTACCAGTTCCATCCATTCGCAGACAAAGTCAGATCCTGCTAGACCAGGCTTCCCTTTTTGAAGAATGAGCAGACTTTCCTCTTTATAGACTGGCCACTGGCTGAAGTCCCATTAGTGGATCTCCAAGACCTCCCTGCACAGGAAGACTGGTGACTCACATTTGCAAGACATTTCAAGAGATGCAAATTTTTTAAGTGACAAGTAATCATAAATCATACAGGGAAGAACTTCCAAAGTCTTCCTTTATCTCCTTAGCAGATAGATAACAAGATAGCAGGATGCAATAAAACAAAGCAGCCTTTTGCTACCTCCTAGAACTTGAAGGTAAGACCCTACCGCTACAAACAGGACATACTTTGGACACAGGACTTGCAGCAATCGAGCTGGAACTGACCAGGAAGCCTCCTCCCTGAAGCCTAGCTTTCACAGTATTAGAGGATACTACTCAAATTGCCAATGGGGGGCAGGGGGGATCAATGGTCCAACCCAGCTATAAAGCCTAATAACTACAACAATGACCAATACAGCAAATTAGCTCTATTGGTGAAGTAGTGGCACTTTAATTTGGGGGGTAATTAAAACAGCTGTTTAATTGGACTTAAACCCTGCTCAAAGGGAGGGAACTTATAGGTGGTACTATAAACATAGCCAAATACACATGGCTGGAAAGGTCGTAGATCCTAGAGAAAAACCCACCTCTGTTATATCCCTAGACAAATGTAATGTCTGACTGCATAGTAACTAAGTATCCTTACATTTACACACAAGCATACCTGTCACCACTCATCAAAGAAGCTTCTTTTTGCAATAGATGAGAAGTATTACAGAGTTCAACAACTGGTCATGCACAGAAGATAAGTGTCTCAGAGATGTCCAACCTTAAGTGGAACCTCTCCACCTATGGCTTAGGGAACATAGCAAAAATGGGGCAGATAAAGTATCAATGGATCTCACCAGAGAAGCTTCCTCATGCAGCAGACAGAGATGAACATAGAAAGCCACAACTGACCAAAATGCAGAGAATAAGAGACTGCACAGTATATATACCTAGTGGGGGCTCCTATGTCAAACCTTACCTACTTAGGGCCGAGGAACCATTGCGGAAGAGGGCAGCAGAAGATTATAAGAACCAGGGAGGGATGGTGGATGATGACAAGGAAACCGAGTTTTCCAGGCTTCAGGGAAGTTGAGCATATGAATTTACAGCAATGATAGCAGTGTGCATAAGATGCATGCAAATTCAAACCAGACAAAAATCTAGCATAGAACTGGTGAAATGTGTAAGAAACTCCAGTCTTAGCAGAGGAACTATTAGGAGCTGATCACTGCTGAGTGAGGGGAAGTTGGTCTTTTATAAGGTAGTGTGCTAGATAAGCTGACCAGGCTCCAGGGGATGAATCTGCATGGAGGTAAATCTGGAGACACAAACCGGACTCAATAGGCCTTAACACACATGACAGAATGCATGAAATCTAGCAGGAGGGACTTTGGAGATCTAAAAAGATCAAGATGCACTGGATGAAATGCACAAAAATTCAAAAAACATTTTAAGTAAAGTGATTATTAGAAAACAAAGAAAAAAGCAAGATGAGGCAACCTGCATTCAATCCCTGGAACCCAGTCTAGAAAGGTATTCACAGTAACCCCCTGATACTGTGTGGGCCTGGTCAGTCTAGAAAGGTATTCACAGTAACCCCCCCAGTACTGTGTGAGCATGGTCAGTGTAGAATGGTGTTCACAGTAACCCCCTGGTATTGTGTGAGCCTGGTTAGTGTAGAATGGTGTTCACAGTAACCCTCCTGGTACTGTGTGAGCCTGGTCAGTGTAGAATGGTGTTCACAGTAACCCCCTGGTACTGTGTGAGCCTGGTCAGTGTAGAATGGTGTTCACAGTAACCCCCCTGATACTGTGTGAGCCTATCAGTGTAGAATGGTGTTCACAGTAATCCCCCTGGTACTGTGTGAGCCTGGTCAGTGTAGAATGGTATTCACAGTAACCCCCAGGTACTGTGTGAGCCTTGTCAGTGTAGAATGGTGTTCACAGTAAACCCCCTAGTACTGTGTGAGCCTGGTCAGTGTAGAATGGTGTTCACAGTAACCCCCCTGGTACTCTGTGAGCCTGGTCAGTGTAGAATGGTGTTCACAATAACCCCCTGGTACTGTGTGAGCCTGGTCAGTGTAGAATGGTGTTCACAGTAATCCCCCTGGTACTGTGTGAGCCTGGTCAGTGTAGAATGGTGTTCACAGTAACCCCCCTGGTACTGTGTGAGCCTGGTCAGTGTAGGATGGTGTTCACAGTAATCCCCCTGGTACTGTGTGAGCCTGGTCAGTGTAGAATGGTGTTCACAGTAATCCCCCTGGTACTGTGTGAGCCTGGTCAGTGTAGAATGGTGTTCACAGTAACCCCCCTGGTACTGTGTGAGCCTGGTCAGTGTAGGATGGTGTTCACAGTAATCCCCCTGGTACTGTGTGAGCCTGGTCAGTGTAGAATGGTGTTCACAGTAACCCCTGATACTGTGTGAGCCTGGTCAGTGTAGAATGGTGTTCACAGTAACCCCCGTGGTACTGTGTGAGCATGGTCAGTGTAGAATGGTATTCACAGTAACCCCCTGGTACTGTGTGAGCGTGGTCAGTGTAGAATGGTGTTCACAGTAAACCCCCTAGTACTGTGTGAGCCTGGTCAGTGTAGAATGGTGTTCACAGTAAACCCCCTGGTACTGTGTGAGCCTGGTCAGAGTAGAATGGTGTTCACAGTAACCCCCTGGTACTGTGTGAGCCTGGTCAGAGTAGAATGGTGTTCACAGTAACCCCCTGGTACTGTGTGAGCCTGGTCAGTGTAGAATGGTGTTCACAGTAACCCCCCTGATACTGTGTGAGCCTGGTCAGTGTAGAATGGTGTTCACAGTAATCCCCCTGATACTGTGTGAGCCTGGTCAGTGTAGAATGGTGTTCACAGTAACCCCCTGGTACTGTGTGAGCCTTGTCAGTGTAGAATGGTGTTCACAGTAACCCCCCTGACACTTTGTGTGGAGCGTGGAAAAGTTTGATGGATAAATGGCACATTTGGGGAACATGAAATTCAGAAATTAGTAGATATTATCAAGCACTGGTTTTTAGATAATGATTCAACTGTTCGGTTTACTTCCCCGAAATATGAAAGCCTTGAGAGTGCTACACTTCTAAACTATCACCAACAAAATGGACCTCACCAGCCCATCAAGACTTCCTTACTCACTATAGCTCAGGAATAATCTGCCTCAAGACACATAAGAGTGTAAGAATGACATTCTTCTATGTGTATTTATCTCATACTCACACTTCAACTTTTATTGGCCTGAAGATATTACTACTTCAAGAAAATTTCAGTATGTCACAAACCTCAGAAACATGTCCAGGTAAGATAAGATCTAGCCTAACCTGATCTCTGGGGCTTTAGAAACAGTTAAATTTATTGATTTTTAGCAGGTCATATCTTCTTTCTTGGGTCACTATAAAACTAAAAAGTATAATTTCATTATTACAAGCTATTATACAGTTAAATCTTTTTCTACCTGGAATACCTTAGCAGTCCTCTAAATGATCTTGCTTTTTTGTCTACATTAATCGCTTTTCATGGGTTATTTTCAAATATCAATTTCCTTTCAAATTGTGAAGATAAATCAAAACTCAATTTTACATTAAGCACCTAATAAGGCTATTAATTTCTTTTGTAAATGATAAATTGAATTAATAAAGAATTATTTTTTATCTTTACTAACATTTAGGTTACGTTTAAATTTTTTAAGGTTCTTATTTATGATAGGCATTTAGTATCTATATAATTATTACTGTTTTGTGAATGTCCAAAAATAGTTTCCCTGTATTTCATTCAGGTACTAGACTGTCTTTATCTATAGAGTAGATTAGAGTAAACAGCATTTAAAAACAAGTTTTAGCTTTATAGTATATTTCTCGCATTCATCTCCAAGGTACATTAAGCTTTATTTTCAAGCTTTATATCCTGAGATTCCAGTTATTTTAATACATAAATTCTGTAATTCATAAAATTCTACCCTTCATGCCCAAAAGGTATGGAACTGCATTCACTAGGCATTAAAACTATATGTATAACCAAATGCTATGTACTTTATATGTATTACCTCATTTATCCATTACAAAAAACTAATGTTTATTTGACTACACTGAGAAATGTCAACTTACTCATGGGAACAAGGCTACCAAATAGTCATCCCTGGGATGAGAATTCTGCTCGGCCAGACTGAGTAATATGTGCTCAGGACCCACCATAGAGAGTTAAGCTGTAGCAATATTCAATACAGTTTAATTTTTAATTCTTTTGTAAACAAATCTTGGTATATAGCCTAGGCTCTCCGAACTGGTGATCCTCTTGCCTCAGCTTCCCAAGTGCTGAGATCACTACACCTGGCACCTTTTAGTTCTAAATCAACCTAACACGCATTCTCTATCCACTAAAGCAAAGGGCAAACCCAAGTATGCTATGCATTCTAAACTACAGTTCATTCAGATGTAAAAATTGCTCAGATCCATTTGATTATTTTGTCTAACAATTTGGTAATTCCAATTTCAATATTACTTTTAGGTTCTTTACTGTGGCTAAAATTTCTGGAAAAGATAAAGCCTGCAACATGGTAAAGATGCCTTGCAAAATTACCATAAATCTATATATCAGCACACAGTCCTAACCACAATATTCATAATTACATTATCTAGACGGCAGTTTTCTCTGTATATGTTTGTGAAATACTGAGACAGATTCAAATTTCTGCTAGAGCACTTTCTGAAACTGGAGTGCAGCCACACACCATGTGCTCTCTGTGCACGCGTGCTGCCTCTCCGTGATAACGCCTCCTTAAAAAGACCTATCATCACACTTGACAGAAGCAGTCCTCATTTTAAAATGGAATTGAGAATAAAGCAGGGCATTTTGTGTCGCAAACCAACATCTGGATTAGAGAGTCTAGTGGCTGTCCTTAGCTGTAGCCTGCCAGCCCACAACTATTTTCTGTGGTCAGCACACTGTGCCAATCTCTAAATTTCAGAAAACTAACTTCAAAAATCTCAATTTCTTGTTCCTCTACACACATTTTCTTCTAACAAATGTCTAAGCTAAGAATTGTCTTTGTGTGTCCTGTGTATTCAGACCACCAACTCACTTCAACATCCTACAATGAGGACCTACATAACCTATTTTTCACTTGAGGATCCTACCAGAACCCTGAAGCTAAGTAGATTGAAAATCCCTGATAGGAAGCAAGTAATCAGCAGAAAATACTACTTCTAACTTCATTCTTTGACAGCTAACAAGAGTGAAATAATTCCAGCATTTTAACCAGTTTCCATGTCACGCTTTAAGTCAAAATTTGTGGCAAAAAAAAGCATCCCTTTTTTAAAGAAAAACACTGTACCTAAAAGTTTTGCTTCAAATATTACAGACACATAAAATAACATAAATACTTCTCTAGGAAAGTTAAGAACGATTGTTTTCATGTTTTTATCTTTTAGTTTCTTTGGTAATTTTTAAGCAATATGTGTTAAAATATTTTTACTAATATATAAGCTCTTAAACTGATTACTAGTAACTTAAAATATTTTCCTTTTTTTTTCACTTCCAAATATACTTAAAGTCTGTTTATGACCAACCACAAGAATCCTAGAATGGATAAAAAAAATAAACAACCTAATGTGAAAACTGAATCTGCTATTTCACTTAAATATTTGAAAAGTAAAAAAATGTAGCCTCTTCAAAATATAAATGTGACTACTTGTAAGTATATATAAATATAAAACAAATATATTAAGGCCAATTATGAGTTTAAGAGAAGGTTAAAGTTTAATTGTAAGATTATTTCCTTAATTTTCAATGTAGACAAGAGGCAAAAGACAGACATGGACATAAAATCATGAGGACTTCCTCCACACTGCACTCCCACTACAGAGCTGATAAAACTTTTACATTCAAAAGTCAAAGGTTAAATAAAGAAAAGGAAATGTTTTTTGTCAAATAGTCAAGCCAATAACATTCTGAATGATCAGCAGGAACCTAACTTATAGTAATCAAATAAAACTAAGGAAACTGCCTTTCCCCAGAAAAACCTCTCCTGTCTAGAGGCTGCTTTTCCAACTGGAAAAGTGACACGAAATGTGTAAAATTGAAACATTCTGCTCTAAGGGATTAGCTCAAAGGAAGATTGTGAAAGCTTCCAGTTTGGTATGAGTTAAAGGGGGCCAGGGAACTAACTACAAAGGCCCTAAACATAAATCTGTCTTCCTTATTAGAGTATTTCATTTTAAACCCTTGCCGACAATTTTATAGTTGTAAAACTATGTTAATCAAATTAGGAGAAAAGAATACTTCTCGCATCTTTGATAGCATATGAAAGCAATTCTAAATACAAACAATAAGATTTAAAATTGTAGTTTCTCAGGATAACTTTGAAAACTTGTTAAAGTAGGACAGAGATATCAGAAAAAGAGCTAAAGTATATCCAAGGGCTCAAAATTAAATGTCAGCTTTGATATTACATTGGTCTAAACTTTAATTTTTCCTCTAAAAGTTCAACACAATAATTAAGGGTTAAAAAAAAAGTTAACTTCCAACTATTATAACATAATTCTAGGAGAAAAACAGTAGATGGTTTTAATAGCACTGTGTGCAGTATCAACTTATTAGGAAAGAAAAGTGACAAATCACCAGATTAGGAATATACAATACCCTGGCCACTTATGGAAGAGAACGTGAGAGTCACTTGAGTTTCTTCAATTGAAACTCAAAATGAACTAATTTAGCCGGGTGTGGTGGTGCATGCCTTTAACCCCAGCACTCGGGAGGCTGGGGTGGGCAAATCTCTGTGAGTTCAAGGCCAGCCTGGTCTACAAAGCAAGTTCCAGGACAGCTGGGGCTACAGAGAGATCCTGTCTCAAAAAAATGCTCATGTATTTTTCAAATTATAAATAATAGCTATAGCTAATCCTTTAACTTTATATGTAATGCAAAAAATTATAACTGTACCTTGGGTCATACAAAGAAATACAGGCAAAAACTAAATGTCAAAATACATTATTATGTGTCATAAATATCCCTGGCTTTCATTTTCTTCTGTAAGCTTGTCTGTATACACTGTGAGCTGCTTACAAGAGCATTGTCAGGTTTTTCAATAAATTTTACCTCAATTAAGTACAAGAATTCTAAGTCAAAAACATTGCCATAAACCTCACTGCAAACATTACTTAAGGCTTTCCTCGGCCTCTAGTAAATACACAGAGAAGCTGAGTTTCATATGGAACTGGAGGTAACACATCTGCCTATGACTGACCTCTGTATAAGAAAGCAGATTTTTCCCAACAATTCTGAGAAGCTCAAGAAATAGTGCTACCTTCTTTCCTGACTCCTTCAAAAAAAATCACATGCATATACATGTAAATTTGTATTATCACAAATTATTTTCTAATACATTGTGAGGTTATAGCACAATTTAGTGAATGTTGTTGCAAGGAGATATGAAATAATTTTTTAGACACATAACACATTTCTCCAACCAATAAAACATTTCCATCATATGTTACATAAAAATCAGATTGTCACAGTCACCCCATCAGCAATTTCTGCTTCTTTCTAAAGTCATT
Source organism: Rhizomys pruinosus (assembly GCA_009823505.1). Taxonomy (NCBI): domain Eukaryota; kingdom Metazoa; phylum Chordata; class Mammalia; order Rodentia; family Spalacidae; genus Rhizomys; species Rhizomys pruinosus. The sequence goes on along the minus strand of VZQC01006270.1, from coordinate 840,839 downwards.
ATTTTCCCTCCTAAGCCTAAATTTCAATGGTACAGAACAAAGCTGTATTCTTTGTGCTAATTCTGCTACCCTTCCATTAGTTGACTACTTGGGAATGCCCATGCTCTGGATATGGGACATCCTGTGCCCTTAGCACTCTGGTCTGTAAGGAAAGAACGGTCAGAGAAGGTGGATGGGGAAAAATGCATATTGAGGAATATTCATAAATAATGATACTAAATGTTTAAATCTATATTTTATTCTTTTTAGACTGATGTATAAAAGTATGCATACTAATTTTAGACTGATGTATAAAAGTATGCATAATACAATATAATGCTTTGTGGAATGACTAAATCAAGCTAATGTATTTTGTGCTTATTTTTGTGCTTCTTTTTGTGTTTTCATGTTTCTAATTGGACTCAGAAAAATTCCTAGACCTGAAATTACTAAGACAAGAAATAGAGTTCAAAAATTTGCTATTACCAAATTTCCCTTCAAAGAGGCATATGCCACTTGAAAATCTCACAGAAAGTACGTGGTAGTCATGTTTTCTCAGGTTTATTAAAAATACGTCAGGGGAGGGCTGGAGAGATGGCCTAGCGGTTGAGAGCGCCGACCACTCTTGCAGAGGACCCGGATTCGATCCCCAGAACCCACATGGCGGCCGAGAACCGTCTGTAACTCCAATTCCAGGAGAACTCCAGTTCCAGGGGAATCCGAGACCCTCTTCTGACCTCCGCGGCATTGCACAAAACGGGTGCCCAGGCCTGCATGCAGACAGTACATTCATACACATACAGAAATAAATAAAATAAAATAAAATAAAAAATAAAATAAATATGTCAGGGGCTGGAGAGATAGCCTAGTGGTTAAGAGCGCTGACTGCTCTTGCAGAGAACCCGCGTTCGATCCCCAGCACCCACATGGCAGCTGAGAACCGTCTGTAACTCCAATTCCAGGAGAACTCCAGTTCCCGGGGAATCCAAGATCCTCTTCTGAACTCCACGGCATTGCACGACACAGGTGCACAGACCTACATGCAGACAGTACATTCATACACGTAGAAAATAAATAAATAAATAAATAAATAAATAAATAAATAAATAAATAAATAAATGTCAATCGTGCTGTAGGGGAGTGGGGATGTGAGAGGGTCTCACTATCTAGCCCAGGCTAGTCTCAAGCTATCAATCCCCTTCTACTTTCTTGGTACTTGGATCAGAGTTATGCCCACCACACTGGGCAATCCTGCCACTCTTAATGGGCTCATTTCTTCTATCTGTAGTAAGTTTACACATCACTGACAAGTGTGCATTTGTTTACATTTTCTCTGTAAGCTACTTGAAATTTGGTTAATTGTTCTTTTAATTCAGATACTATAACTTGCTATCAAGCCCCTCCTATAGTGGGTGTTATTTTATTTCTGCCAGTTTGTTACTTGGATTCATTAGTAATTTTCTTTAGATCACCTATCAAACAAAAATTCCACCATCATTATATGATGAAGTACACCTGTCTCTCCAGTTTGGGAACTTCATGTCAGAAATATAAAGGTTCTCACCACTACAGCACTTTTGAAATGTCGACAGTGTTTTAAAGCTTTATCATTCTTTCAACAGTTCTAAAGAGTGGTAGAGGACCACTAATCAAAGTGGACAAACTAGCACCAAACCACTGTTACTCCTCTCACCTTAGCACTTGAAATGATTCTCTATGACATAACTGTGGTTGTAGCTTAACTATTTGCTTATCCCCAGCAACATTCTCATTAAGTTATTAAAATCCATTACTTTCCTTCATTACTATTAAAACTAAATAGTTATCTAATTGACTGGCTATTCTCTAATTTAACTCTTCTCAAATAACACCTTAGTACACTGACTTAAAGGACAAAGATTGAGACAGGCCATTAAATCTTTAATATTAATACTTTTCTAATTTGCTAGGGAAAAAATAAGTTGAGTTTAAGTTTTTCCAGGATGTTTTCACAAACTTTGCTTCTTCCTTTTTCTTACCCACCAGGAGTCACTGTTGAACAACCACAATGAGAGATTAAATACAAAGGAGTATTTTTACTAGAAAACAACTAATAATGCTTACTATGAAAATATATTTTCGGGGCTGGAGCGATGGCCTGGCGGTTAAGAGCGCCGACGCTCTTGCAGAGGACCTGGGTTCGGTCCCCAGCACCCACATGGCGGCTGAGAACCGTCTTTGACTCCAGTTCCAGGGGAATCCGAAGCCCTCTTCCGACCTCTGCAGCATTGCACGACACGGGTGCACAGACCTGCATGCAGACAGTACATTCATACACATAAATAAATAAATAAAAATTAAAAAAAAAATCTATTAAGAAAATATATTTTCACTGATATGTATGTTTCCTTTTGATTTCTTACTATATTTACATAATATAAACAAATTTTTGCAAGTATAACTATTTCTAACTCAAGAGTACTAAAACATATTAACAGGTTTAATACATTCAAAGTATTTTAATAATTAAAAACAAAGGGAGCCAGGCATGGTGGTGCACACCTTTAATCCCAGCACCCTTGAGGCAGAGGCAGGCAGATCTCTATGAATTCAAGGCCAGCCTGGTCTACATAGCATGCTCCAGGCCAGCTGGGACTAAAGGGAGACCCTGTCTCAAAAAAACCAAAAAAAAAAAGGAAAGGTTCTGACCTTTTAATTCTTAATATTAAAATTTCATTTTGAAGGCAATTAGGTAAACTATTAACTAAAGACTCAAATGCAGGGGCTGGAGAGATGGCTCAGCTGTTAAGAGCACGGACTGCTCTTGCAGAGGACCGGTGTTTGATTCCCAGCACCCACATGGTGGCTAAGAACCGTCTTTGACTCCAGTTCTGACCTCCGAGGCATTGCTGGACACAGGTGCACCAACTTACATGCAGACAGTACACTCATACACATAAAAAATAATAAATTAATTAAAAAAAAGAAAAGTAGTCTCAGGCCAGGAGTGGTGGTGCATGCCCTTCATCCCATCACTTGGGAGGCAGAGGCAGGCTAATCTCTGTGAGTTCAAGGCCACCCTGGTCTATACAGTGAGTTCCAGGCCAGTTGGGGCCCTGTCTCAAAATGCAAAAAAAAGAAAAAAAAAGTCTCAAATGCAGGTAAATGTCTATAATTTACTGGGTCACCAAAAATAATGAAGGGAACACTCAGATAGAGGGCAGGAGGAGAAAGAAAGAAATGCCTGTAAACAGCGCTGAATCTGAATGACTGCATACACAGGAGCTCCTGTACTACTAAAACTTTCTGTAAATTTGATTTTAACAAAAAAATAATAAAACTTCATAGAAAAAAATAAGAAATCACATATAATTTTGGTCTCTTCCAGGGAAAAATCTTTCTTGGCTGTAGTGCATGCGCTCCCTTTTAAACTGCTGCCTTGAAACTTTTGGCCTGAAGCATATGAGTCTATTCACACCCTACATGTTCCACTCAGCCCAACTACCTAAGCAACCAACTCCAGTTAAAAAATTCAACCTATGCTTTGAAGCACAAGGTTCTTTGGGATAAAGCAAAAGTTTCAAATATAATTATTATCAAGAATAGAAGTTGTGCTTTAAGAACAGAGGCACACAGTCTAAAATAGTTATCAACTTTGTTTGGAATAAAGAAGAAATTACCCAGCTCCAACACTTGTTCTTAGTGGTTTTATTGAGTCTGGGTTTCACTATATAGTCCAAGCAAGCCTCAAATTTGCAATCCTCCTGCCTCAGCCTCCCAAGTGCAGTAGAATGTGCCACCATTCCTAGCCTCTTCTTAATCTACTGATACCTCTTGCTAAATGACAAACAAAGCTCAATAGCAAATGAACAGAAAAGAATCAATAGTATAGCAAGGATTTCTTTTTTTTTTTTGCTGTTCATATTCTAGGATTACCAATATCTGTATTAAACAGTAAAGGATCCTGTCTTTACAGGCTACATCTGGATATTTTATTTGGCATGACTCCTTATAGACACTCTAACTTTACACCCTTCCTTTTCAACTGCCAACAACTCAGATCCAAGGTCCTCAGACAGCAGACAGTCCCAAGCCTACTGAGTGAATGCAATGAGACCAGCTAGCTAGTAAGAGGGGTGGGTGAACGGCAGGAACAGCAGCACCACAACAGCATGTTGCTGCCACTGCTTAGTACAGAGCCTATCATTAACAGGTAGCCCCATTTCTCAAAAGGAATTAGGAATATAAATTTTATACAAAACTTCTTACAATTTAAAAGGCTAACAACATCTTTTAAACATTTTAAAACACCCAGTGGCCAAAGGAAAAAGATTTAACTTTTTCCCAAACACCAACTTTCAGCTTTTGCCTCAAAACAATAATTCATTTGTAAGAATCAAATTTGTGATTCAGTGATACAAAGGAGCATACATTAATTTTACTAATTCTTTACTCTATTCATATTATAACCCACATGTTAATATTTAATTTCCAGTGATAAATCCATAACACATAATCTTTAAAAACCTTGGTTCTTTTAAGAAAAGGTCTATTATGTTACTGGTAAACCTTACACTCAACTTATTCTGTATAGAGAAATTGTTCTTCAACTTACTTAGCTTTAGAGTAAACAACAAACAAATTATAGAAACTTTCAGCTTGTTCTTGTTTTTCATATTCCAAGCATGACAAAGTAGAGGAAAGAGATAATCTACTTTGCAGCTAATTATTTATTATAATTACTTACCTAAGAATACATAAACAAATTTTGCCTCCTGAAGTGAGTCTGCAGAACCCAAATCTCTGTTTACTTTCAATGTCTGTCAGTACAAAGGTAAAGTGCTGTCCAACTTGATTTTGAGACACCCTGAAATATAGCAGTGACATTGTGAAGCATTGTCTTTGACAATTTCCTTGAGAAAAAAAAGACAAGAATGTATTCATATCTGACACTGGCTTTACTTTTCCAACACTTGCTTCTGAAGCTAGAACCATGCTTTGTAACTAGGAGTAGTAGTATGAAATCTGAGCACAATCATGAAACCTTATAGACTGAATAATTCAACATACTTGCAGCCCTCACTGGGAAATCATAAGGAAGTTTTCCCTAAATTTTCAAAAGACTAAAATTACTGATAAAATAATTATAGCAAGGATTCTTTTATAATATATTAATTCATAAATGTTATTCCTTTGCCATAATCATTTCTACTAGAATTATCAATATCTGCATTTTAATAGTGAAGAATCTATCTTTATAGGCTACATCTGGATATTTTTATTCATCATACCTTTTTATTCATCAAGACTTTATGTCTTGGGCCATAGATACTCATGCTGCAGAAAATTCTAAACATTCAGTCTTTAAGCTCATCTATAGCCTCTCTTGTCTCAAGCAGCCTACTTTTCTTAATTTTTGACTGCTTGGGTTGTAAATCCTGTTGCTTCACAGTCTATGGGCAGCCACCATCAACTGTTTAATGCTTCTTCCACTGACATTCCCACCCAGTACTCCAGCATGCTGATCACTGTTGCTCTTTTTTCTTAGCATTCTCTTTCAGAACCATCAATAAGCAGCAGAACAAAATGCCAACTCAAAGAAGCCTACTAGCTGATCTGTAAAGAATTTTACCTAATGTTGAAATAACTATGATAGAACAAAGTCAGGTGTCCCACTTTAGTATAGGGATGACAGAAATCACTAGGAATAACTAGATAAAATGCTTCCCTCTGTTTAAAATATGTTATTATACTGTCGGTTGCTGGGTCTAACCTTATTAAAAATATAACCATAACAGAACTTTGGGTTCTTTGCCCAAAATAAAGTATTAAAGACATATATATTTCAGTTTAAAAAAATTCATATAGATTTTGAAAAGCAAAATAAATTGCTACCAATGTTCAAACACTACAAACTATTTTATCAGAAAATGCCAGTTATTGAACAAATACAATTTTTTTGTTGTTCTTTTTGAGACAGGGCCTCCCTGTAGCCCCAGCTGTCCTGGAACTCACTCTGTAGACCAGGCTGGCCTTGAACTCACAAAGATCCACCTGCCTCTGCCTCCCAAGTGCTAGGATTAAAGGCGTGCGCCACCACGGCCAGCTGAACAAATACAATTTTAAGTAGACAGATTTTTCAAGTTCTATAAACTTAAAATATTTCGGTAATTAATGTGCTCAAGACTTATTAGTGTCCTTTTTAGTTTTTCTTCCTTTGTTTCCTTCTTGCTATGGATTTAAAATTATAATTTTTGAAGGAAGATAGGGGAATGAGTCCCAAAAAATGAGGCAATAAAGGAATTTAACTGATAATAATATTTACAAATATTAGCCATCCGGGCGTGGTGGCACACACCTTTACTCCTAGCAGTTGGGAGGCAGAGGCCGGTGGATCTGTGTGAATTCAAGGCCAGCCTGCTTTTTTTTTATGTAGATAAAAGAGTTCCAGGACAGCTGGGGGTACAGGGAGACTCTATCTCAAAAAGAGCAAATAATAACAATAATAATAATAATAATATTTACAAATATCAACTAGCCCATTATCAGAACACTTTATCTTCAATATACTAAAATTTCAGTCTCACTAATCCTTAGCAAAATATCTTTTTAAATAAACTGTCTTTTTAAAACTTTTTATACTATACTTTTTTTTTTCTTGGTATTTTTTGAGACAGAGTCTCCCTTTAGTCTCAGCCGGCCTGGAGCTGACTCTGTAGACCAGGCTGGCTTTGAACTCACAGAGATCCTCCTGCCTCTGCCTCCCAAGTGCTAGGATTAAAGGTGTGGGCCACCATGCCTGGCTATATTATACTCTTAATAAAACTGATAGTTGGGAGTAAAAATTATTATTACATCATATATTCTACCAAATTGTTATTACATTTATATATTCTACTTAACTGTTATTACATTCATATACTCTACTAAACTCCAATCACACAGAGGTAGTTACTTCAACATTTGCTCAGTAAAACACAAGCAGTATAAAACTTCCAAAACTGCTGGGAAAGTTTTCTATAGCCTCTGGCAATAATCTACTATTTCTATACATCTGTTGTTAGGAAACAACTATCTGGGAGTTTACAACCTCACTCACTCAGATTGTCTTTCTAATTCAGAGGAATGATAGAAACCAATTTTAAAAGACAACCTGAGGCCAGGCGTGGTGGCACATGTCTTTAATCCCAGCACTTGGGAGGCAGAGGCAGGTGGTCTCTGTGAGTTCAAGGCCAGCCTGGTCTACAGAGTGAGTTCCAGGCCAGCTGGGACTAAAGGGAGACCCTGTCTAAAAAAAAAAAAAAAAAAAAAAAAAAAGACAACCTGAAAGTTCTGATCACAAATCAAGGACATGTTTTTGTCAGCATTTACAATATATACTGATGAATACAGAGCAAAAGCACTCCTTAGGCAATGCTCCTACACGACCTCCTAACTGGCCACAAGGAGAAAGGAAAAGAATAATCTAAAAGGCTTCTTCATTCCAAATACTATTTCATTTTGAACCTATAGCTCCAGTGTTGCCACAGACACAGTGAAGTAAAAGTATATTTCATTTAATTAAAAAGCACATATAATCATTCTGAAATGTGTGCTAAGCAGGGATAAAGTGAGCATAATCATTGACTTATACCGTACCTTTCCACATCAAAGGGGAAACAGAACTTGGGAACACTCTGCAGCACTTCCTACAAATTAAATTCAAAATAAAGAAGCTTTAGAATGCTTTTAAAGATGCAGTTAAAACTTTTTGAGACATTTTCTAGGGAGAAAAAGTTTTTTAAGACAAAAGCACAGGTTCTTAGACTAAAATAATTGATTATTAAAAAGGAATTAAGTGTGTGCTTTGGCAGATTGCACACTGACAATGGCAAGGAAGCCCAGGAGGGAAAGGCCTGGCCTGAAGGGTATTAACACCCTTCACATCCCTGCTGGGACTCCCTTCAACAAGACCATATGGATTTTACAAGAAGCACAGCACCATATGGGTAAGCTGCTTCTTCTGCTACTTGTACCACAGGCTAGCCACAGGGACTTTCAGTAGATTCCGGTTCAAAAATACAAATGGTGTTTCAATTAAAATGAGGGGAGAGAAAAGAGAATGGAGCTGGCAGAGAATGAATGAGAGGCACAGCAGCGCCTCCTGTCCCACATGCAAACGCAGCTTCTTAAGCAAAACAGGGAAGCTTCTCACAGATTTTAAAAATACATTTATGTTTCAACACTTGGTACAAAATTTATCTTAAATAGCTTTCTTAAAGAACTTTGTATCTAAAAACAAATCTTTAAGTGAAAATATTGCTTATACTCTGTGTGATTTCATTTAAAACTGCTTAATACTAAAATCAATGTTTTATTTAAACATAGAAAATAAAGTTAGAGATAATATTTATTAATGATTGCAATAAAATGCAAACAATTGTCAGTTGGCAAAAAATAAAGATGCATTTTTTTGCATCTTGAAAACACATTAAAATTTAACTCTGGTTTGAAAGTTACACTTATAATTGAAGAGAACACTATAAAAACTTAAGTCAGGTGATCTTATAAAACAGCAGAAACTTATAAAGACAATTCCTGTGAAGCAGCAAAGAAGCGAAGATCTTAATAAAGCAGTCATCTCGACAAACGCCTTTTACCAATAACTAATACCAATAAATAAATAAATAAATCTGAATATGCAAACCCATATATGGTACTGAATATTTTATAGTAAAATTTCTCAATTTCTTAAAATATATACACTAAAATAAAACACTGCAGAAATCCAATAACAATACCTTAGAAAGCTTCGAGGGAATTAATTCATGGAAGCAGAAAGAAAATAACAGGTAAAATCCAGTCTTCTTAGAGCAGAGTCCCTAGGCTTGCTTAAATATATGTAACTTTAAAACTTTGAATATATGCCCCTTTTTTAACTACTGATAATATTTTGTTAAATGCAATTAAAGTCACTAAACTTGAAATAAATTATTGAAAAATAGTTTATCACAAATGAGAACAGTTATTTTCATTTGACTGCTGCACATCTTTATCACGTGCTGCACAAAGTGAAGTTATTTACCATATCTACCACAGGTACAAACAGTATTCAGACAGGCTCTTGCAAGACTGCCCACATAATTCAAAAACAACAAAGAATATTCAAAGTCCACATCTCTCTGTGAATATACACATAAATTAGCCATAGGGCTCCCATCCATTTAAACACTCCAAGGAGGAAGCTTCTCAGTTAGTTGCTCTTCTTTCACAAACACCCCTCTTCCACAAGCAACACACAGGCACACACTTCTGCAAAACAGCCTCAGCTCGCTTCCCAACTGGCAGAAGCATCCCTCGGGGGACAAGTCTTTAAATCTCCTCACTCTTTAAAATTCAACCAGCCAGCAGGTCTATAGACGAGTGTATAAACAGTATAGACAAAAAAAAAAAATCCTCTCTCAGCTTATGTCAGTGACAAAGCAGCTCAGCAGTTGACTGTTTCTCCCCTGACAGCATAAGCAGGGTTTACACAGATCAATAGCTGGAGTCCTACCTAGCTCCCGGGCCTGGGTTTTCTTCCATAATTACAGGTGCTATTCAAACTGAAATCTTAAAAGAAAAGAAAGATCTATAGAGAGAAAACATCCTCAAATTCCTTTTTTGTTCATTTTAATCATAGTAATAATTCAAAATTACACTTCTACACATATTAGAAAGGAACATTAATACGATTTTTGTTCTCTCTCTCTCTCTCTCTTACACACACACACACACACACACACACATATATACACACACACAAACACAGGCACACACACACCCTTGTAGGCTTTCATTTAGAGATTCAGTGGAAGGCATAATGTGCTACCAGCCAGAAGTGATTAGTTTCCTGTGTTACTAAAGGCTTTTGTTTTTAAAGAAATTTCCTTAACCAAGAAAAAAAATTGAGTTTCAGAATATTTCTAATAAAAATATTTTATTCTCACATAAAAAGATGAGAAATTGGCTAACACATGTCAAATGATTAAAAACAGAAATAAAAAAAGAATGGAATAAAATATAAAATTGTCAAGAGCAAAATATGAGGAATAACGGAAACTTTGTATATGCTCCAAAATAAAATATCTAACTATCAAATTAATGAATGGAAATGACTGACAAAAATTCCTATATTGGGCTGTTGTCCCTTACCAATACAGCTCGCCTATAACCACTATAAAGAAACTCTACTCATAAAAGAGAAGAGAGTAAACCCTAGAGTTAAAAGGCTAAATTCAGTTTTTAACCATAAAGCGACTCTGTAGCACTATGAATTGATCAGACAAAACAAGAAGTTCAGGAAAAAAATCTACTTTTTAAAAATTTATTTTATCTATTTATTTATTTATTTAGGGGATTTTTGAGACAGGGTCTCCCTATAGCCCCACCTGGCCTGGAACTCACAGAGATCTGCCTGTCTCTACCTCCTGATCACTGAAATTAAAGCCATGTGCCACCATAACCAGCAAGAATCTACTTTTTAAATATATTAAAATACATAAAGCTAATGTCTGATCAAAGCTTCATAACAACAAAAGTTATGCAACTTCTCTGAAAAGAATATAAGATAAAAGAAATCTTTTTCTGGTATCATTAATCATCCTGCTTTCTCAATCACTTCCTCCCCAGCCAACCTGGTGTGCTCTGAAGTTCCACATTCTCTCCTTACTGTTCAGTAAGATCTATTGCCTAGGTAATCCTATCTACACCAAAAGCTTCAAGTACAAACTTTCCGAGTTGTATAGTCCTCAACTACTCATCTACATTCACTTACTACCTATCACTTTCTGCATATTCTAACATCTCAAATTAGCATGTTTGAAACTGAATTTGTAAGTTGTAACCTTTAACATCTACCTTACGTATCAACATCCTCTTCACAGATACCCAAACCAAAACATGGCAATTGTTTAGACTCCTTTTCCCCAACTCCCATATATAACCAGTCCTTCTCCAAATCCCTTAACTCAGTTTTGTATCTATCTTGCTCTCAAAGCTGCACTGAATGGAGTCCCTCGTTCAGCAGGGACAGAAAGTTCTACGGCTAGGAGAGCTGTGGATGGGAATAGCTTGATTTCAAGCAAGACTTGTGACCCTCTCCATCTGCTGTGAGGGTCAACAGGCCTGATCTTGAAGGGGGCCTATAGGTAATCACAAGTGCTCTCATGAGCACTGGAAAGGAGGTTTTCATCAGAAAACAGAATTCAAAGACAGGGTGTTTGATGCAGATGAAGGGTACAGGTACTCTCACAAGCAGAGTGGCAAGGCAAACTCATTCAGGGATGATTGTGCTCAGCATCTTCCTGGAGGTCTCAGGAATCTGCTCTCCTGTTCTGCTCTGTCATGTGTACTGGCTTCTGTCATCTACACATGGAATGAACCATGAACATTCGTTTCCTTTTATGCTGTCTTTTCACTTGATTTCCTTTGAAGTAAAGACACTATTTAATCCCATGAGGTCCCATTTGTTGCTTGTTGGCCTTACTTTCTAAGCAACTAGAGTCCTATTCAGAAGTCCTGGCCTGTGCAGGTAGCTTGACATTTTTCTGCTTTTTCCTCTAACAGTTTTAAAGTTTCCACTCAATTACATCAAGATCTTTGATCCATTTGGAGTTGACATTTTTTTAATTTCATTTATTTTTGTATGTGTATGAACGTACTATCTGCATGTAGGTTTGTGCACCTGTGTTGTGCAATGCCACGGAGGTCAGAAAAGGGTGTCAGATTCCCCTAGAACTGGAGTTAAAGATGGTTCTCAGCTGCCATGTGGGTGCTGGGGATCGAACTCGGGTCCTCTGCAAGACCAGTCAGTGCTCTTAACCGCTAGGCCATCTCTCCAGCCCCTGGAGTTGATATTTAAAAAAAAAATATTTCATTGGGCATTTGTACACTTCATACAACAGTTCCTAATCAAATTTAGCCCCCCATCAAAACTCATGCATTACATCACCCAAGTTAAGTCCTACCCAGACAAGCTTTGGAATCCAGATGTCCTTCTGTGCAAATTCATCATCTAATCAGCACATCTAGAAATCTTAAGTAAGGCATACTCTTCCTCACCCAGCAATAATCAGTCTCCAGTAGTTCTCAGTCCAGGGCCAGTCCCCCACCCATTTCTCTTGCCCCACTCTGAGACCTTGTCTGAGTTGGCATGGGTCCAGTGCCTGCTGCCAACATCGCCACAAGTTCACATGTGAAAACTTCCAGTAGTGTGTAAACATCTGCTTCCCTACATTCATGCACCAGCCCTGGCTCTTACAATATTTCTACCTCCATCTGGTACAGTGGTCTCTGAGCCATGGATGGGTGAGGTTTAATATAGTTCTATCCAGAAACACACACTCTGGAGACTCCCTTCTGTTGCACCCCCTCTCTGTGTAAGCAATCTTCACTGGTATGCAGTGGGATGCACTCGTTTTTTCTCCGCCCTTCATTCTGCTATGTCCCAGGAGTCTTAGGTGTAGAGGGTCTCCTAGAATGGGGCATCTTTCAGGTATATATATTTTCTGGGTCTGACCAGTTATGGGATTCTGCAGTAGCTTCCATCTGTTGCAAAGAGAAGTCTCTTTGATGAGTGGTTTTTAGACAAAGTCAGAGATAGGAATTTAGCTTCATTCTTCGTCATATGAATATCCAGTTTTCCCAAAGACACTTGTCGAGGAGGTGGTCTTTTCAGCATCATGTGTTTCTGGCTGTAGATCTGTAGGTTTACATTTGGACTCTCTATTCAAATCCACTGGTTTATATGTGGATTTTCTGACATCTTCTGAGTTTCTCTGCTAATCACCACCTGTGGCATAAGGAAACTTCTCTGGTGAGAACTGTGAGATACATTAACCCTTAGATGTAACAATAGTCATTAAGACTGGGTTTAACACAATAGAAAAGTAGTATTAGGTTCTCTCCTATGGCCTTCGACCTGTCTTGCCTCAGCTTTCTAGTCCTGATTCACTGTCAGGTGTGGGCTCCAATTAAAAAGAGTAGTTGGTACCACTATTATACCAGGAGGCATATCTTGCCTGGCCAGTTGTCACTGTAGCTCATAAGGTTCACAACTGGATCAAGCCGATGGTTATTTTTTTTCCTTCCAGTAGCATGCCTAGCACTTACCAGCACTATGAACACTACCAAGGGGAGATGAGGCTTTGATGTCAACATCAGCTTGATTTCTCCTTGTTTGTTCTACAGTTGTGAATGTAGTAGTGTCTTCACCAATAGGATCCTAATAATCCAGTTTTGGTGGGGAACCAAGAACAGGGCAATGGCTAGTACTCTCTGGGAGTCTTTGGGACCCATGGTTAACAGCTTCAAGAGAGGGAGTTGATTCCTGGCACTCAGGGTTTTATTTTCATTGGTATAAAAAGGGCAATGTCACCCTGTTATAGGATAACTCCTTTTAATATTTTTATGATGTATATGTATAGACTTTAAGAAGCTTCTATAGTGTACGTTTCCATATGGTTTGTTCTAAAGGCCTTCACTTCAGTGTTACTTATTCCCTCCCCATACTCCCTCCTCTATCATGTACTCCCATCCCTCACCCCATTTAATCCTTCCAACTCTAATGTTCCCTTTCTGATTCATTCCACTGCATTCTACCACCTTCCCAGGAAGCCTCCCTAGCTCTAAAATCTTAGATATGCAAGTTTCAATCTGAAAATTCAGAGAGGTCAACTGTTTTTAATAACCCTATGCTTTCAGTAGATACATCTGAATGTTCGAGTGACAAGGCTGTAGTACAGTTGATATGTCACTTTCCTCTGCTAGACTTGTATTTGAGTAACCAGCTAGATCCTCCAGATTCTCTTGAGAGAATACCATCTTCAAAACAATCATTGGCAAAGGACAGACCACTATGAAAACACAGTAACTGTCAAATGAAAAATAATCACCCCTTAAGTACCGATCATTTTAGGTAATAAACACTGATAATACTACTTATAATAATATATTTGTTACTATGGGTTCGAGTGGAATGCTTAAAAAAAAAAAAAGGCAGAGCACTAGTGGTTGGTATTTCACTGATAAAGAAATGTACAGGAGTCTGTGGCCGTACCCCTGATTTGTCTTATCTGATCTCTAAAACTAGATGTGGCCAGACCTGGTTAACTGGTGGCAAGGAGAAAAGCACAGGAGGCCCACCAGGGTGTGGTGGTGGTGGTGGGGTGCTCGCCAGTTAAGAGCACCATAGGGTCAGTTCCCAGCACCCACATGGCAGCTAACAACTATCTATAACTCCAGTTCCAGAGGATCTGACATCTACTTCTGGATTCTATAGGTATTGTATGCATGTGGCGCACTTACACACATCCAGGCAAAACACTCATATACATAAAATAAAAATAAATATATAAAAAATACACAATTAAAAAATAATTTGGACAGGTCATGGCAGAATACATTTTTAGTACTCAGGAGGCAGAAGCAGGAAGATCTCTACTGTGATCAAGATAGCAAGTTCCAGGCCAGCTGGGGCAACAGGAGTCCTTATTTCTAAAATAAATAAATAAATAAATAAATAAATAAATAAATAAATAAATACTGAACAAATGAAGGGCCAGCCATGGTGGTACACACCTTTAATTCTAGTCCATAGGAGACAGGGACAGGCATATCTCTATGAGCTTGAGACTAGCCTGGTCTACATTATGAGTTCTGGAAAGCCATGGCTACACAATGAAACCCTGTCTCAAAAAAAAAAAAAAAGGAATGACAATTTAACATGTGAAATACAAGAAGAATTAAATGGAAAACTGGGGTTTAGAAGATTAAGCAGGGACAGGGAGTAGAGAGAGAAGGGAATTGCATGTGAGTTAAACAAAATTAAAGATAATGAAAAAGTTTTATGGACGCTTACTAAATAGCAAGTAATTTCAAAATACAATATAAAAAAAGGAGCTTGCAGAAAATAACCCTGAAAGGGTAGACAATGTCCCTCCCAGAAGACACGGGTTATTAAATGAAACTCACAATACAAGGCACAGGGTTCCTGCCTATGAGTTATTGGTGAAAGATGCCCTAGAAATCTCCAAAATGACACAGGCTATTGCCAGTCTTTTGGTTATCACAATAACTACATGGTAAAACCCTTCTGCTGAAGACACCACACACTATGGCTATAGGATGTAGATAAATCCCCCCCCCCAAAAAAAAAAAAACCAGGAACCATCTTACCATCTTCCCTACAAGTATTCACAGTGCCGGATACTATGCAGAGGGAGAAGACAGCCATGGTCTTACCGAACACTGGAACCTGAATGCTGTAATGCTGATCTGAGGGGAAGATGTGCCCACTGCTGTAGCTGTGGCACAACTTTTCTCAGATAACTGCTTTCTGACTGGATTTGGGGCTCGCTCCACAGGAGGGAATTTTATGCCTAGTACTGTAATCCTGATCCAAACTTCATGGCTGGGGAGGTCGTGGGCCCTAAGTAAGGTGTACCCTGCAATTGTTATTTTGCTAAATGGTCTTGTTGTTAAACTGCTCATAGACCAGGGCTTCTCTCAACCTTAGTCAGTGAAGCTTCTTTTTGCAGGGGCAGCAGTCAATGGACAGACACAACTGGTCAAAGTGCTGAGCATAAGAGACTTTATAAGAACAGCACCACCACCAAGGTCAGGAAACATTGTAGAAAAGGAGACAGAAAGCCAGCTGGGGGCGGTGGCCCACGCCTTTAATCCTAGCACTCAGGTGGCAGAGGCAGGTAGATCTCTGTGAGTTCAAGGCCAGCTTGATGTAGAGTGAGTTCCAGGCCAGCTGAGGCTATAGGGAGACCCTGTCTCCAAAAAAAAAAGGAGACAGAAAGAAAGAAGCCAGGTCACAAATAGGATCATATCTCTGAGTGACCCTTCAAGGATACATTGGTTGTGAAGGCTAGCCCTGGCCACAGGGAACTTGTCTGCCAGGTTGCCACAAAGATGCTGGTCCCATTTTCATGTGACAGTTTGTGATGTTGACTCTACCCCAGTACAGTTTTTCCCAATGTCCATCTATGTTCCTCTGCTGTCTCTGGCTCTGACCAAACTTTCACTGTTCTATACTGTATGTTTCCGATTCAAAGTTTTTTCCCTAAGGTTTAGAGGAATTCTACCGACCAAGTATCAATGTACAGTCATGTGACATTTGCTGTAAGTTTTCTCAGGGTGCAGTTTATGTAGGGACCACCTGACTCAGCAAGGATCAGTTGTTTTTTAAATTTTTATTAGCAGATAAAATATTAGGCTGAATTCTGAATGTTGCAAACAAATTTCCCTTCATCCATTCTCCTCTCCCTACTTCTTATTAACCCCACCTTGTATCTTTCTACCCCTAGCAGCAACCTCCGGAGCTCCCATGTCACACATGTCCTTCTGTCCTGTCCCCTTTCTCAACACCACTCCCCCATCCCCCATGGTCTCCTATCCAGTTACATAGCCCAAACCCACTTTCATACCAACTTAGATATACAAATTAACTTTAATTACAAGTTAGGCTCTGCACCTGAGAGAACATGAGACTTTTTCTGAGTATGAGTCACCTCACTTAATATAATACTTTCCAGATCGATCCATTTTCCTGTAATTTGCATATATTCATTTTTATTTTCAGCTGAGTAAAACGGCATATATATATATATATATACATATATATATGGAACAGTTTCATTATTCATTCATCTGTTTATGGGCTACTTGCATTTCCTTACTACTGTGCATAACAGCAAACAACATGAATATGCAGGGATCTCTGTGGTAGGCCAGTCTGGAGTATAGCACAGGAGTGGTACAGTTGGGTCATATGTAGTTTTATTTTTAACTTTTTGAGAAACATCCATACTTATTTTCATTGAGGCTGTACTGGTTTGCAATCCACCAGCAGAGAATAAGGATTTCCTTTTCCTTACACTACCTTACATAACTCACCAATATCTGTCACTTATTTTCCCGATCATAGACTGCCATTCTGGCTAGTGTGAGATGGAATCACAAAGTGGTTTTAATCTTCTTTTTCCTTGTGGCTATGAATGTTAAATTTTTTAGAATAATTACTGGCATATTTGTGCTTCTTTTGAGATCTGTTCATTTCGTTAACTCATTTATTGATTGGTAGTTTTAAAATTTGGAGTATTTTTGTAGTTCTTTAAATATTCTAGCTATTAGGCAATGGCGAAGATTTTCTCCCACTCTATAATCTGTTCGTAATCAGGGGTGTGCGAACCCAGCCCACAAACCTCCTGGTGTCTCCTCTCTTTCAGTGCCTCTGTCATGCACCTTTTGTTGGCCTCCTCTCACAACCCCTCCACTCCCTCTATCTGGTCTTTAAAAGTACATGGTAGGGCTGGAGAGATGGCCTAGCGGTTAAGAGCGCCGACTGCTCTTACAGAGGACCCGGGTTTGATCCCCAGCACCCACATGGCGGCCAAGAACCGTATGTAACTCCAATTCCGGGAGAACTCCAGTTCCAGGGGAATCTGACACCCTCTTCTGACCTCCGCGGCATTGCACGACACGGGTGCACAAACTTGCATGCAGGCAGTACATTCAAACACATACAGAAATAAATAAAATTAATAAAAAAAAATTAAAAGTACATGGTAGCCGGGCGTGGTGACGTACACCTTTAATCCTAGCACTTGGGAGGCAGAGGCAGACAGATCTCTGTGAGTTCAAGGCCAGCCTGGTCTACAGAGTGAGTTCCAGGACAGCCAGAGCTACAGGGAGACTCTGTCTCAAAAAAAAAAAAAAAAGTACATGGTAAAAGTGCACTGCATATTTCTTGAGTGTCTCTGTCTTAAGCAGTGGTTTGGTGTCTGCTACTGGTGCTCCCTTGTAACTAGAAGCAGGGAACTCCCTAAACTCGCCCAGTCCTCCAGGAAAGATGCTGGACTTCCTCTCCTGCTGTGTAACATTTTCTATTTTACTTTGTTGCTAAAAATAGATATCCAGCCATCACCCACCCCTTCTGACAGCTGTTATCCAACTTTCCCTGGTTTGTCCCCTGGATAGACCACACTGTGTCCGTGTGTTACCCACCATCTTCCTATCAAATCTTTACCTGTAGGAGTAATAGCTTCTAAAAGCTATTGTTTGAATTTGAAAAGTAATTACTAAACTCGAATGGGAAAAATCCATTTAAGAAAACTTCATATCTCACTCTTTCTTATATGTGTGATTCATATTATAGAATCCAGAGCCACGTGCATAACAGACAGGCACTCTACCATGGCTGACATCCCCACCCACAAAACTTCCCACACACTCACACTAAGTCTTTGCTTCATTCATTCCTATTTTAGCTAGCAAGATTTTCTAGATCAAACTAAACATAAGCTATCATGACCACAATATTTATTTGCACCTGCAGATTTTGAGTGACTTAAAAGTGATGTAGATCAATTAAAATTAAGAAATAAGAAAGTGCTTCAAGTTTTGAAAGGTTTACATTAATGAACTGATCAGCTACAGGGTGTCTCACACAGCTAGATGTTGGAGAGGGTAAGTGACCCCCCATTTTCAAAGCCAGAGAGACTTCAGATCAACTTTTTAGAAAACAGATACATGTGCACATACACACCAGCACACACAGAGTGCATCAGAGTCACCAAATACACAATGCTCTAGAATCAAATAGCTACATTCAGTCATAGCTCTGCAAACAACTAAGAACTCCCATTAACTCTGCTAAGAAATGGCCAAAAAATAGTATCTCTTTCATGGGATTAAAGGAGGATTCATTTGAGGATTAAGTAAATCCACATAAAGTGATTAGGGCAATGTCAGGCATATAAAACTCAATAACAACTGTTAGTACTTATATTAATTAGCTATTCATTTTAATAACATGCATATGAATTCAAATGGAGTCATTTATTCGGTAAATACTTACTGAGATAACTACAACATTAAAGAAACTGTGTTCTGTTGCCAGAACCTTAACATACTTAATTTAAAAAAAATGGTGAAAAGTTTACTGAATAACTACCTCTTTTGAAGATCTTTCATATATTTTATATAGGTAGGTATGGATACAGAAAGTATGTAGACTTGAAGATATTTTATTATTTTAAACCAAACATGACAGAAGTACATGATATCTGCCATCTTATATAATTGTTTTTTTAACAATTTCCTCTGTGTGTGTGTGTACACGTATGTGCAGGTAGGCATTTGTGTGTGTGCGTGCACATGCACACACACACGGAGACTAGCAGGTGATACCAGGTGTTTTACTCAATTACTCTCCACTTTTATCTTTTGAGGCAGAGTGTCTCACTGCCCCACTGATCTAGACTGGCTGGCCAGTAAGCCCAGGGATCCCTCTGCCTCTAGCTCCCCATGATCTACAGTTACTGACAGCCTGTTATTTTTGCATAGATGCTGGAGATCCAATCCAAGATCCTCAGGCTTGTAGAGAAGACCATCTCCACAGATCCATCTGATGACTTCTATAAGTAGAGAAACCTTGCTTTTGGCTATCATTAAATTAAGAAATCTTCAGGTTAAAGGGACAGCTCAGCATTTAAGAGAGCTCACTGTTCCTCCCAAAGACCCAAGCTCAGTTCCAAGCAATTGTGAGCCTAAGAAAGATATTAACAATATTCTTTATTTCATTTGCATACTTATTCATCAACACACTTCATAAATATTAATTGCCAACTCTGTGTAAAGCACTGGCTCCCATTTGTAATCCAAGAACTTCTATACTGAGATGGGAGGTGGAGACAAGAGGATCCCCAGATGCTTACAGGCCAAATACCCTGGCACATTAGAGGTGAACAACAAAGAGATCCTGTTTCAAACAAGGCAGAAGGTGAACATCACCTTCCTTTAACTCGAGACTGTCCTCTGACCTCCTTGTGTGCACTGTGGCAACAAGTACACACACTCACACACAAACACCTACACACAAGAATTTTTTTTTTAACAATCACATCTAAAATAGTAATCAAAAGAAGAAACTATTTAAGAATGAACTTAACCAACTAGGTTTAAAAAAGCATGTATACTAACAACTATAAAACACTGATGAAAGAAATATTTAAGATTCAAAAATAAAATGACATCTTGAATTCATAGACTGAACAACTTAGCATCATTCAAATGTCCATTGTGCATATGTATAACCATACACCAATTAGATGCACTTCCTATTAAAATTTCAGTGGGACTTGGAAAGATAGTTCAAGAAATAAAGTACTTACCTTGTAAACACAAGGACCTGAGTTCCAGGATCTCCCTGCTCAGTCAGCCTAGCCTATCAGTGAGAGCAAGGCCAACTACAGACCCTGTCTTACAAAGCAAGGTGGACATGCCTAAGGAACAACACCTCTGGCTTAAATGCATATGCATGTACGCAAGCACATGCATGCTGGCATCCCTCAACACACATGCACACATACATACAACAAACCTTCATACAAAATTTCAGTATCTCTTTTTTTTTTTACAGAAATAAGAAAACTTGTAATTCGTGTGGAACCAGAAAGGACCTTGTAGAACCACATTCATGTTGAGAAGGAATAAAGCTAGAGGTAGCACATGTTGCGATTTCAAAATATATAAGAAAGCTGCGATAATTAAAATAGTAAGATACTAGCAAAATGACAAATGAATAGACAAAGGAATCAGAATATACAGCCAAGAAATCCTCCCATGAATGAAAGGGTAATGGATCTTCAACAAAGCTACAAAGAACACACTATGTTGAAAAGGAAGTCTCAACTAACTGTGCTTGGAAAGCTAGATTCACACGCTCAAAAGAATGAAACTGAACACTTTTCTTACACTGTACTCAGAAGTTTTGGAAAATTTTTTTAAATTTTAAAAGAAAAATGAAAATTTATAGAATGAAGAAAATATTTCTAAACTATTTGTAGGGCATGCATTTATTTCCAAAATATGTAAAATATGTATTTCTACAACTCAGCAGCAAAATATAATATGGAAAAGGCTCCTCTCTTACCTAACTTTGTAACCAAAGCTAATCTCATTCTGAGATAATTTAACAGTACTCAACCAATCTTCCATCCTACTGTATAACAAGCTTATTTAAATTTAACTAGCCTTTAGGGAAACAACGTAAACAAACTTACTAGGCCTTGCTCTCCTTGTAATCAACTTTTACAAGCTAAGCTAAACACAGTTTTAATCTTATAATATGTCCCCTATTTCTCCCTCATATAACCCTTGCCCCGACCCAGAATTTTGTGTGTGTGTGTGTGTGTGTGTGTGTGTGTGTGTGTGCAGGTGCGCAACATACACACTCTGAAATGAAAGCATCAACCTTGGAAGTATGTTGAAAATAAGGAATTGTCTGGGGCTGGAGAAATGGCTCAGGGGTTAAGAGCACCGACTGCTCTTGCAGAGGACCTGGGTTCAATTCCCAGCACCCCACATGGCGGCTAAGAACCATCTTTAACTCCAGTTCCAGGGGACTCTGACGCCCTCTTCTGACCTCTGTGGCATTGCACAACACGGGTGCACCAACCTACATGCAGACAGTACACTCATACACATAAAAAAATCATCTCGTGCTGGAGAGATGCAGCGGTTAATTTTAAGGAGCGCCGACCGCTCTTGCAGAGGGAACCTGCGGTTCGATCCCCAGCACCCAAATGGCGGCCGAGAAAAAAACCGTCTGAAACTCTCAATTCCAGGTAACTACCAGTTCCAGGGGAATTCCAAGACCCTCTTCGACCTCCATCGCATTGCACGACCGGGTGCACACACCTGCAGGCAGACAGTACCTCATTTACTAAATGTGAAATTACATCAAAATAAAATAAAAAATATTTGAAACTAAGTATCTTTAAAAAATAAACATAAATAATATAAATAAATATAAATAAATCAAATCTTTTTTTTGTTAATTGTTTCTACAGTTTTATTAAAGCTAATGTGGACACAGCAATTTATATCACCAACTAACTCAAGATGCATTACCGTTTTTCTCAGCCTTTAAACCAATGTTATTTAATATACACATATTTACTAAGTCCTAAAACACAATGTATCCTGTAGACAGAGTCTGGGCAACACTGGATACTTATTGAACTCACATCATTTAAATATGCATTAATTTAATATACACCTGTGTCCCTCTCCACCCCTCCCACCCTTCCCAAGTCACATGTTCAGTCAGTTTTCTGATCAATCTTTCTGTTGTTGTTCTTAATATTGCATCCCTCTCCACAAAGAAAATATTATAACTGGGTTATTGGTACTATGCATCCACATATGTGAGAGATACCATTTGTCGTTTTGCTTTTTCTGGGACTGTGTTATCACAACTTAACATTGATGTTTCTAGCTCCATCCATTTACCTGCAAAGTTCATGATGTTGTTCTTTCTTTACCACTGCATAGAATTCCCTTGTGTACATTGTACACATTTTCTCTATCCACTTGTCAGTTGAGGGGCATTTGGCGTTGATTCCAGTTTTTTGCTATTGTGCACAGAACTGCAATAAACATATAGCTTGTGCAATTATCTCTGCAGTAAGATGAGTCTTGGTGTATTATACCCAGGAGTGGTCTGGTTGGGTCAAATGGCAGGATCCTTTTGAGTCTTCTAAGGGTTCTCACCACTGTTTTCCATAGTGGCTGCACAAGTTACATTCCCCCAGCAATGGATGAGTGTTCCCCTTCCCCCACACCCCTCTTCCCAGCACTTGGCATCATTGGTTTTCTTGATCCTAGCCAGTCGTACTGGAGTAAGACTGGTCATCTTAAGGTGGTTTTAATTGGCATTTTTCCTAAGTATTAGAGAGGTGAAACACTGCTTAAGGTGTTTCTCAACCATCTCTAATTCCTCCTCTGTGAAGTCTCTGTTCAGATCTTTGCTCCATCTTCTGAGTGATTCATTTGTTTTCTTTCTTCTTTGTTTTTTGAGTGGCTTGTATACTCTGGAAATTAATGCTTTGTCAGATGTATCTGCTGTGTTGTGGCATTGCACAACACGGGTGCACCAACCTACATGAAGACAGTACACTCATACACATAAAAAAATAATAAAAATAAATAAATAAATCTTTTTAAAAAAAGAAAATTAAAGAAAATAAGGAGTTGTCCACATTATATGTTGCAAAACAACATTTGGGCTCAGGTTAATAATGTCTGTGGTTTTGTAAACTGTACTGTATCAGTAGTGGTCAGAACTTCTTCCCTGATAAGGCAAAGTTCCTTACTTCTTTCCTTATCAGACTGAATATACAGTTTAAATAAAGTCCATCTTCAGCTGGAAGAATAGAGAAACCAAAAGGAACATTCTGAGAACAGTTCCAGCTCACTCTTATTCTAAATGATTCCAGTTTAGTCTTTCTTGAATCAGGCACTGCTGCATAGTGGTATCTGCCACAAACTACTATCTAATCAAATAATTCCACTTCTAAAAATTTATTCAAAATAATAAAATCAGGACCCTAAATGGATGTTTACATTTATATGTTCATTGCTATGTTCATAATAACCAAGACATATAAACAACTTATATGTCCACTGATGGATGAAATGATAAAGAGCATATGAGATTCACATTCAGTGTAACATAACTCAGCCTTTAAAGGGAATTCTTGCCATAGTTTATCAATAATCAAGTCAAAGACTTTTTCCCTGCCTTAACTCCATGAATAATCAAATAGTTTTTTCAATTCTTGCAATTTATAACATAAAACATATTAAATGATCCTAGAGTCTACAAAGAAAAAAAAAGGTGCAAGTCAAAAATATTTCCCATCTCTTATAAAACAAAATAGTAATAAAAGCCAGCCAGGCGTGGTGCGTACACCTTTAATCTTAGCAGGCAGGTGGATCTCTGTGAGTTCAAGGCCATGCTGGTCTACAGAGTAAGTTCTAGGACAGCTGGGGCTACAGGGAGACCCTGTAGGTCTCAAAAAGACCAAAAAATAAAATTAAATAAATAAAAAATAATAAATAAATAAATGCCACAGCAGGTACAGTTACCAAACTAAATTTCTCATTATGGATTTCCATAAATAGTGTAGGGTCTCTAGAAGCAGATGTTCTCAGAGATCCTTGTCCAGAAACCATACGCTTGCAAGTTCATTTGCACTAGTAAATTCTGTATCAACATCCTCTTCTGAATTCCAGTTAAAACACCCCCTTCTTGGAAGACAGTCCTACTGCAATACCTGGCATAACCAAATTTGAAATATCTTCCTTCTTCAAAATGTGATCTTCCTTCATTTCAAATGCTTTCTTTCTACCCTTGAATACTAACTTCCCCTAATATTAAATTTCTTAACCTTTAGAATTATAAAAAGTTTTATTTTCCTTGCGCCTAAGAATATAAAAAACTAGTATGTACCCTGTGCTTGCATGTTGCAAAAAAAAGAAATGCTACTGAACTTCAACATCCTTTTATCTGTGGAAATAAGTTAAGGAGAAAAATATATGTTATTATCCAATATAAATAAAGATAAGCTGTACTTGTTATTAACTAAGAAAATATAAAAGAACAAATATCAAACTATACACTTGAATAAGTTAAAAGGAAACAGAAAATACTTCATATCTTAAATAAAATATTCACTATCATAATCAGCTAAAATAGTAATATATAAGGTCATATTTGACATATGTAAGAACAGGAAGTTGGTTTTTTAAAAGTCTTGTATAAAAAAGGCCAAATTTAGTGTTCTACTTGAAATATTTATATGAAATATCCAAGGATATTTTTAAGGTTTAAAATGTCTAATATATGCAGAGTCTATTAAAATGTACATAATTTATCTGAATCAACATGAAAATATATCTAATAAATAATACTATTCATCTGGGTCTTTTAGCTCTCCCTTAATACATAAATGCATTTTTTTTCTCCAAAATATAGCAGCTGTGAATGAAAGAAAAGATTTCAGGAGATCACTTCTGCATCATATTCCATCATCTTTTCATCAGTTTCTCCTAGCTTTTCTTTGAGCCCCATTCTTTTACAAGAAGTCCCTTTTTAGATCAATCCATATTTCCATAATCCACACTGCAGTTTCCCCCCCCCCTTCTCCCCAGGGTGGACTAACCCCCACATCCACAACTATAGCTTACAACTGTCATTAAGCCCTGTAACAATAACGAGTAACAAAAGAACGGGTGGGGATGAGGCGAGCTAGTACCATATGGTGATCAGGTTCAATATTTTTAGCTGATATAAAATATTTTTAAACTTAAAAAAATTTAATAGTGAAGTATCTTCATGTTCACTTGTCCTCTCCAACTGTATTTTGGACAGGCATTTTAAACACTGATAAACAATTAACATTTCTTTTTAAAAGCTTATCTATTAATAATGGGTTCAGGGGAGCGACAAATCACCAAACACAAAGGTGGAATAGAGATTAGTGAATGGGTTCTTACTCTCACTCATCCTATTCTTAAAGAATATTTTTAAACTAATTTTTAAAGCAGTGAGCATTTATAAGCAAGATGATTAAAAGTAACAGTTTATGTGAATTAATGACTTTATATCGATTTTAAGACACTATTTCTATCAAATAACATCTAAACATGTTAATTTCCATATTTTATTTCATGGTCAACTAATTTTAACTTCTTTTAAAAGTAAAGAACAAATTTAATCTAAAATTTTAACTGTCAGAGCAAGTCCCTTAAAATTACATAATGCTTAATTTGTTTTCTCCTGGCTTTGAGAGAATTGCTTCTCCTTCATCAGCCTAGATTACATCAATCTGGAAAAATCATTTGTCTCCTCGGCCTGTCTCAAACACTATGTAGAACTAAAGCCCAATTTATCTTGTCAAAAAAAAGTTTCTGTGAAACCACATTTACTTGCTTTAATCTGTATCATTTATGACTTCATTTGTACAGACTGCTAAGCAGTATCAGGCCTTCCAAATTGGACTCTCCTACAGGGAAGAATATAATTTCACTGCCTTAAAACAAATATTAAAATCCTACCTATAAAAGCATATGAAAGCAAAACTTTTCATTCTGCAGCAGAAGAGTGAGCAAGTAATTTTTACAAAAGACTTCAAATACAATTTTACCTAAAATGTTTTTAAAATACTTTCTCACTAGAAATTTGTGAAAAAAATATTAGTTCCATTGTTTAGCTTTCATCTATAAAGCAAAATTTCTAAAACACCACTGACTTTCCAAATTAGCTTCCTACTTTTGCAATGCAAATTTTTAATTTTAACTACTCAAAATATAAAACAAGCATGCTTGTTTTATATTTTGAGTATATCCCTGTTTTATATTAAACTTCCTAACACTGTATCTGCAAAGAAAACAGATCTAGTTGGTATGAAGACAAATACAAAGAAAATCTTAATTATGATAACAATTTTAAGTGTACTTTTATGCACTTTCCCAGATTTGCTCCTATAATATTTCATATTCTGGTTCTTTTTTTTTTTGAAACATGGCAATATAACAAAAACAAAGCACTGTATATGCCTAGTAAAAGCAGACTGATAAGACATAATTGATTTTTTTTTCTTGCTTACTAAAAATAGTCACAAAAAGTCTGGAATATGAAAAAAGAAAACTGTGATATAATTTTCTTACCCTTATCTCTCAGAAAATTTTATAATAAAAATTGAAAAATATCAATGTTTTATATATACATATGTATATTTATACACTCATAGCATTAGTGAAACAAAATCCCTATTTCATATAAAAAAATGAGTTTATGACACTTCATTCTTTCTACTTGAAAAAAATAATTTTATACAGAATTCAATTAGATTAGCTTTTCATTGGTCTGACAGACTGACTCATATTTTAAAATGACATTAGCAAGCCCAATAAAGTAAAAACTTCTATTTCTTAAGTCCAAAATTGTTTACAATTATTTTGCTAATATTTTAATTTAATGAATTATTTTTCAATAATTTATATCTTTATAATAAAAGAAATACAATTTTGAAATACCTAAGCATCATATTTCTCAGTTTTAAATCATAAAAAACTTCACATTATCTAAATCCCTTTTAAATAAATTTAAAAATGGTGAACATTTAAAAATAAAAGTGGCAGATGTAAATAAACAAACATGTGTCCTTCCTAAACTCTAAGATATAGCAATTGGGCTTAGTTGAGAACTACAGGCTCAATTTCAGTGTCAGGTGACTCCCTGGAAGCCTCCACGTACAAAAGCCTCATAAGAATACAGCCGAAAGGCACAATTTAAAGTATTTTTAGTATGATACACTTAGAATTATAATTCAGAATGTTTCCAGATAATTTCTACAAGATTTGCTTAATGAATTGCTATTGTAATTAAAACAGTTATGTGATATACACACTTCCTTAACAGTATTTGTAAATGTACTTTTTTATGTGTACTTAAATGCACTTAATACGAGAACATATACCAAATTGTCCGCTTATGTTGAAATTTAATTTGTTATCACCTATTCCAAGAAACATTTTTTTCACTTATATTTTAATGAAACTCCATTATATTCATCATAACAACCTAAAATCTTTCTAAACAAGTTTACATAGGACTCCTGGAGCCCTCCTTCCTAGATCATTAGTTACCATTTTTTCAACAATGATTAAGATAACTTATCATAAGTTTATTAACTTCCTTTCTGTCACTGAACTCAACAAGATAGCCATACAAACATTTATTCAGACTTTATCATGTACCAATCACCCTAGTAAATCTGAAAACTGAAGAAAAAAAAAAACTAGGAGGAAGATAAGAGGGGGAAAGTGGAAGGATCTTGAGGTATATGAAAAGAGTCTATAAACTTATACACCGGTTGCCACGGAAACTCAAGAAACCCTTAAAAGAATTAATTTTTAAGCTGGGGTTTAAGAATAAGGAGAAATAGAGCAAAAAAGAGGAGGAGGAGGAGGAGGAGGAGGAGGAGGAGGAGGAGGAGGAGGAGGAGGAGGAGAAGGAGGAGGGCAAAAAAAGAGGAAAGAAATTCCACAAGAAAAGAAGTCCAAGCTGAGAAATGGCAGGCACTGGGCAGATGAAAATTTAATCTTGCTGTTCACTCACTGATTGCTTATTCCAGTGCATCAGACAGGCCTTAACTCTACATAAACCCTGTGACGAAGCTCAAGTTCATGGCAGACAATACTTTCTGATGACAAACAGCACTGACACAGTTAGAATTAAAATCTAAATAGTTAATTAGGCTGGAGAGATGGCCCGGTTAAGAGCACCGACTGCTCTTGCAGAGGTCCTGGGTACAATCCCCAGCACCCACATGGCGGCTAAGAACCATCTTTAACTCCAGTTCCAAGGGAATCTGACACCCTCTTCTGACTTCCGCAGCACTGCACGACAAGGGTGCACAAACCTACATGCAGACAGTACATTCATACATATAAAAAAACAATAAATAAAAATTTTAAAAAATCCAAATAGTTAAAAAAAAAATGTGTCTTCAAGTAAATGTAAGAAACGACATCTTAAAATACCACTGTCTCAAATTCAAAATTCAAACCATGAAGTAATGTGATTTTTGTGTTCTCTTTCCTGGTAATACAGCAATATTTTGGACTCTTATTTGAAAAGAGCCATTAAGGGGAAAACCTCAGTGGTCAAAGCTTAAAGGGCTCCTCTGAGCAGTCCCATATCACATGTCCAGTAATTTGCTTGTGCAAGAAGCAGGCCAGAGCAGCAGTCACTCCTGACTCCCACTCACCCCCTTGTCCCTAATTGCCTCCTCCAGGAGCCACAGGTCTTCCTTAAGGCCAGAAAAAGTCCTCAGTGGATAATTTTCATCTTTTAAGACTATTAAAGCTACACAACAGTTGCCTGGGTTATAAATAATAATCAAAAGTAAATTAATCTGGGCATGGTGGCACGTGCCTTTAATCTCAGCACTCGGGAGGCAGAGGCAGGTGGATCTCTCTGAGTTCAAGGCCAGCCAGCCTGGTCTACATAGTGAGTTCCAGGACAGCTGGGACTAAAAGGAGATCCTGTCTCAAAAACAGCAAAAAAATTAAAAATAAATTTTTTAAAAAATAAATAATAAAAAAATTATTCTTTGAGAATTTGAATTCATATTATAAATCATCAGCTGACTTGTCAAATTTTATAATTTGAGTTTAACAAATAACTGCCTCCTCTGATACAGCACATGCTGCTATAGCATAAACACTCACTGTATTCTAGAATGTGTTTTCCCAAACTGATACAGGTTACTGAACAAATAAACTAACATGGTACAATATTTAAGTAAATGTAAATTCCCATTCAACTAAATTTTATCATTATTATGATAAACATTATTTTTTATTTTATTTATTTTTGTATGTATGAATGTACTATCTGCATGTAGGTTTGTGCACTCATGTCATGCAATGCCGCAGAGGCCAGAAGAGGGTCTCGGATTCCCCTGGAACTGGAGTTCTCCTGGAATTGGAGTTACAGATGGTTTTCAACCACCATGTGGGTGCTGGGGATCAAACCCGGGTCCTCTGCAAGAGCAGTCAGCTCTCTTACCCGCTAGGCTATCTCTCCGGCCCTGATAAACCTTATTTTAGCAGTAAAGTTATATAGTATGATTGCTAGAACATGATCTCTAAAAATCTTAAGTAACAAAAAAATGTTGAACTGATATTAAAATGAGTTAATTAGCCGGGCGTGGTGGTGCACACCTTTAATCCCAGCACTCGGGAGGCAGAGAAAGGTGGATCTCTGTGGGTTCAAGGCCGGCCTGTTCTACAGAGCAAGCTCCAGGACACCTGGTACTAAAAGGGAGACCCTGTCTCAAAAATACCAAAAAAAAAAAAAAAAAGTGTAAAATGAGTTAATTAATGGATAATTTCTAAAATAGAAAAAAACTATTTTACTTTAAAATGCTAGAAAAAGCTCAACCTTTGACTCAGGTTAATAAACATGGCCATTTTTTCTATTTCACAAAGACATAAAAGTAGTATGTACAACTGCAGAAATTTAACTGCTACTATGAGCTCTTGCTTGTAAAATGCTTGCCCATGACTGTAGGTTCTCTTATACATCCCTCAGGTTGGGTTTGGTTTTGTATCAAACAGAAATCATATACTTGGTTTAAATTTTATAATTACTCTAAGACATTTATCAAAAGACTAATGCTGGGTATATTCATTTGTTGTAAACAAAAAAAAAAAAAAAAAAAAAAGAAGAACAGTTTTACCCAGAGGTAGGGGGTTCTTGACCTGGTCTTGTTTAAACCATTTGAACTCTATGTTCGTGAGATTTTAATTAAACACTCTGAACTGCCAGTTTATATATAACTACCTATTCTTATCAGAAATTAAAATTGATAGTGCTGGAGAGATATCTCAGTAGTTAAGAGCATTCACTGCTCGTAGTTAAGAGCATTCACTGTTCTTGCAGAAAACCCAGGTTCTGGTCCCAGCATCTACACAGGACTCACAGCACCCTGAAACTGCAGCTTCTGGAGATCTGACACTCTTCAAGCCTCCTCAGGTTTCTGCACACACAATAGTATACATAAACACATGGAGACAAACACAGATACGCATAAATAAAATGAATAAATAAATATTTTAAAAAGAAATTAATAGGGCTGGAGAGATAGCTCAGCAGTTAAAAGCACTGACTGCTCTTGCAGAGAATCCAGGTTCAATTCCCAGCACCCACAGAGGAGCAAACAACCATCCAACACTCCAGTTTCAGAGGCAACCAGCATCCTCTTCCGACTTCCATGCACACTGTACAACATGGGTGCACTTACATGCTGCCAATATACTCACACACATAAAATGAAAATAATATTTTTAGAAGAAATTAAAACTGATTATTTTTTAAATTTTATTTATTTTTGTATTTGTATGAATGTACTGTCTGCATGTAGGTTTGTGCACCCGTGTCGTGCAATGCCACAGGGGTCAGAAGAGAGTGTCAGATTCCCCTGGAACTGGAGTTCTCCTCAAATTGGAGTTACAGACGGTTCTCAGCTGCCATGTGGGTCCTGGGGATCGAGCCCGGGTCCTCTGCAAGAGCAGTTGGTGCTCTTAACCGCTAGGCTATCTCTCCAGCCCCAAAACTGATCATTTTTAAGTAGCATGGATTCATCTGGTAACAGGAAACATGAACTCGTGTTTTAACACAAATATGAATAATGGTGTTGAAATTAATATTTCACTTTTATATTTGGATCTATATCTTAAAGTATCTACTATTTAACATGAGAACACAATAAATATCCTTGTTTGATGATATCTGACTTCATATAAACTATGGAAATTGCTCAAATAAAGCTCACTCTATAGTGATGGCCGTGATTCTTTAGCTTCCAAATTAACGGCTTTGCTTAAAATACAGAAGGTTGTGCTCACTGTCGTCTCAAATCTAAATGCTCATACATTTTTCTTAGGCTGTAACTACTCTCTGTTCCTCTCACACTCACAAATCCCTCCCTCATCAATCACACGGAAGAGTACTCAATACTTTTGAAGTAATAAAAATCAAACTACTTACCTTCTCATCATAATAATTCTCCATTTGCTGCTACCCAAAATAACCCTTTTCAAATAATCTTTTTTTCCCTTTACATCTACCTTTTTCCCACTCCTACTATAACTAACTCTTTTGTGTCCTCCTAAACTGCTGTTCAAGATGCGCAGCCTAACTTGCCTCCTATTTCTGCCACAATCAGCCCATGTTGAGACCCATTCCTGACTGACCTTCCAACACATGGGTTTATTACATCACACTCTATTCCATTTGCTGGATGAACTCTTCAGCAAAGCAAATGCTTCCCAATCCCACACTAAATTATTTAACAGTTTTGTCTCCTACTTCTATCTTATATAAAACCTTCCAATGTATCAAATAATTAGAACTCTTGAAATGTAGATCTTTCTACTGCCCAAAGAGGGAAGGCCCAATCCAAGAGCACATAAGCCATGCCTGTGGGAGAACAGAGGGCCACATGCTCATGAACAAGGTGATGGATGACCATATCTTTGGAATTATAAGATACTGACAGGTGAACCATTAGGACAATCTTTAATTGTTTAATCCCACTTTGTTGGGGTTTATAATCCTTAATTTTAAGATGCTAACACAAGAATGATTGGGACAGCCTTTAATTTAAAGAGAAGTTAAATTATGAGATTTATGGTTAGCATTCTAAACAGAAACAGTAATACAGCTTAAGGGTCAAATGTACATGTTTTGGAGTCAAACGATGTGCTTTGAAATCTAAGTTCTTTTAAAAAGTACTGTGTCTGGGGCTGGAGAGATGGCCTAGTGGTTAAGAGAGCCGACTGCTCTTGCAGAGGACCCGGGTTCAATCCCCAGCACCCACATGGCAGCTGAGAACCGTCTGTAACTCCAATTCGAGGAGAACTCCAGTTCCAGGGGAATCTGACACCCTCTTCTGACCTCCACAGCATTGCTCGACACGGGTGCATGAACCTACATGCAGACAGTACATTCATACACATACAAAATAAATAATTTTTTTTAAAAAGTAGTGTGCCTGGGTTAAGTTTCTGACTTGAGTCTCTGAGTAATGATACTGTCTCCCAGAAGTCCTGAGAGGACTTGAAGATAAAGTGAATTAGGACACAGCTCAGCTAATAGTGCCTAATGATACATAGTAAGAACAAAATAAAGAGATATTATTTACTTTAATATTATTACTGAGGTCATGTCAAAGCCTGTGAAAAGGATGGTTAGGAAGTACAGAGAAACAGGAAAAAGTAAGAAGGTTGGAGGAAATATACAGTTTCTTTTCTGTCTTCTGTAGTAATCAGTATATTCACCAAAAAGCATAGAGTACAACCATTCTTCAAGGCCTCACTGGAATCCTAAGGGTCCTAGATAGTCACCACCATAACACAATGAGTTGCTTCCAGCTTTGACTTAAGTATATGAGAGTTTATTGATGTACTACTGACCTCAGCCCCAACCAAAAACTCACCAGCACCACTTTATCAGCTAAGAGCAGAGGCCAGAGCTGCTTCCTTTACTGAAGACTGACAAGTATCTATCACTCCCATCTGATCCCAAAATTAGGGATCTCAGAACCCCAAGAACTCAAAAGGACAGTTTTAAGAGGTAGAAATAAAGATGACACAGTAACACAGCTTAAAGATGACACAAAGTTGTTGTAAGTTAGAAGAGAGTGCTGAGAAGGCCAAGAAACAAGTATTTTGTAAAATGAGTCCAAAAGGCTGTTCCTTATCCATGGAAAGGAACAAAGCAGGTTAGACTCATTTCTAACCCATATCTTTTAATATATATATATATATATATAGAATATATATATATTTATTTGGTCTTTTGAGAAGGGTCTCCCTGTAGCCCCAGCTGTCCCTGGAACTCGCTACATAGACCAGGCTGGCCTTGAACCACAAAGACCACGCCTCTGCTCCCAAGTGCTAGATTAAAGGTGTGCGCCACCAACCCGGCAACTAACCCAGGTCTTTTAAATATTTAAGCCACTTATAAATCCATACTTTGCACTGATCTATGTGCCTGTTTTAGTGCCAATACCATGCTGTTTTTATGACTATCGTTCTGTCATATAATTGGAGATCTGGTATCAAAATTCCTCCAGCATTTCTCTTTGTACCCAGGATTTGCTTTGGGTATCTGTGGCCTTTTCTGCTTTCTTATGAATTTTAGGATTTTTATTCTAATTCTGTGAATGCCATCGGGATTTTAATTGGGATTGCATTGAATCTATACATGCTTTTGACAGGATGGTCATTTACACAATATTATACAGGAGGTCTTTCCATCTTCTAGTGTCTTGTTCAATCTCTTTCTTTAAAGATTTAAAACTTTCGCTGTAGAGATCTTTAATGTCTTTGGTGAGGTTTATTGCAAGATATTTTTGAAGCTATTGTGAATGAAAGGGTTTCCATATACTCTTTTCCGATTGCAAGTTATTGGTATGCAGAAAGACTACAGATTTTTGTTGATTAATTTTGTAACCTGGCACTTTAATGAAAGTGTTAATCCTTTCTGGAGTTTTCTAGCAGAATTTTGGGGGTCTCTTGGTTATACTATCATATCATCTACAAAAAAGGGATAATTTGACCTCATGTTTTCCAATTAGTATTCCTTCAATTCCCTCTCTGTCTTATTGCTCTACCAAGAGTGTCAACCACTATATCTAAAAAGGAGTGGAGATAGTGGACAGCCTTGTTTGGTTCCTGATTTTAATGGAAATGTTTCCAGTTTTTCTCCATTTAGAATGATGCTATAATCATAAAAACAGCATGGCACTGGCATGAAAATAGACATACAGATTGATGGAACATAATTAAAGACCCAAACATGAGCACACCCAATTTTAGCTACTGCTATTTGACAAAGGGGCAGAGAACACTCACTGGAGGAAAGACAGAATCTTCAACAAATGGTGCTGGCAAAACTGGATCTCCACCTACAGAAGAATGAAACTTGACCCTTAATATTTCACCTTACACAAAAGACAACTCAAATGGATCAAAGACCTCAATGTGAAAACTGAAATGCTGAAGCTGTTAAAAGAAAACATTTGGCAGTAAACTATAAGATATAGGTTAAGATAAAGTAAAGGACTTTCTAAATCAGACATCACTTGCTCCGGAATTAAGGTCAACAATCAACAAGTGAGACCTCATTAAAACTAAAAAGCTTCTGTAGAGCAAAAGAAACAACTAAGGAAGTGAAATGAGAAAATCTTCACCAGTGACACATTTGACAGAGGTTTAACATCCAGAATATATAAAGAACTCAAATAACAAAGAATCAAGAAAACATGTGGCCAAATTAAAAGATGAGCTAAGGATCTGAACAGAGAGTTATCAAAAGAAGAAATAAAAATGGCTAAGAAACATCTTTAAAAGTGTTCAACATCTGCAGCCAGGTGTGGTGGCACATGCCTTTAATCCTAGCACTTGCGAGGCAGAGGCAGGTGGATCTTTGTGAGTTCAAGGCCAGCCTGGTCTACAGAGTGAGTTCCAGGACAGCTGGGGCTACAGGGAGACCCTGTCTCAAAAAGACCAAAAAAAAAAGTGTTCGACATCATTAGTAATTAGGGAACTGAAAATTAAAACCACCTTAATATTTCATCTTATCCTAGTCAAACTGGATAATATCAAGAAAACAAATGATACCAAATGCTGAAGAGGATGTGGGGAAAGGGGTACCTTCATTAACTGCAGATGAGACTGTGAACTCGTGCAACCCCTACAGAAAACAGTGCAGAGAACTCTTAAAAAACTAAAAATGAACCTATCATATAGCAGTTATAATATTCCTTGGCAAGTAAGCCAATAAGAAGCATTCTTCTGTGGCCTGTGACAGGTTTTTCTGTGCCTCCAGGTTCCTGCCTTGAGTTCCTACCTTGGGCCCCCTGAGTGATGAACCTGGGAAATGGTTTAGAAAAGAACTTCAGGACTTGGAAGCCAGGTATAAATTTCATGAACTCCACCCAGAATCACATCTACCAAAAAAAAAAAAAAAAAGCCATTTGATAAAAAGGTTGCATATTCATGAAACCAATGACAAGTTATTTCCTTCAGCTAGTCCACAACCAGTTAAGGACCATACTGCAAGAGACCATGTCCACCTGACAGATGAACAGAAAGTAGAAAAACCAGATGGGTGAGATTATTCAGAGTGGAGTAATACAGAAAATTCTGAAAGAACAGGCTTACCTTTACAAGATGACAGTAGTCAGATGCCTGGGAAGAGAGTCAACAGCAATGAAACTGTCACAGCATCTTCATTGTGCTCACCCAACAGGACTACTGTGTTAAAACCAGAAACTAGACCCCTCATCCCACAGCAGAATTCCATGAAACAGTGTTACTCAGAGAACTCTCTATCCTTAGAACACGCAACTCAGTCAGCCTGCAGACCAGATGGTTGTCAGATGCCAAAACTTCTTTGCCACAGTTCACCCCCCCCCTTTGCCACCAAAGACATGCTATGACCAGTGAGCCACAGACAGAGAAAGCTGAATATGTACCTGACGTCAGACTTATAGAGGTGTTTAAAGCTAATTCCTCTAGTCTTCCAAAATACGATTTAAGTACGGTTTCAGGACCCTGTCTCAAAAAGACCAAAAACAAAAAGAAACTATTCAAGTGAAGCAGTCAGCCAACAACACACCAGATTTCCCGTACAACTCCTCAACTCATGATTTTCACGCAGTTCTGTGTCCCCAAATGAGACAATTCAGTTAATGACCTATTTTTCAGTTGATAGTTGTATGACTGATACATACAGACTGAAATACCATCAGAGACCCAAGCTCTGTTTTCCAGAGAGCAGTGGCTGTTGTAATGATAAGTCAGTATCTCAGACTAAAGGAATAGACAGACCTTTGTTACATAATAGTCTGCTTGGTTCAACCTGCCCTTCTGAACAAAGATAATATAAACCTACCGTACACTACAATAGATAAATGATGAAATCAGAGAGCTTATTGTTCTCAGAAGTCATTAAAATGACCAAATCACATAAAATTAAAACTGGGGGTTTTGTTTTTTCTTTTGAGACAAAATTTTGCTATATAGCCCTGAGTGGCCCCCCGCCTTGGTTCTCAGCCTCCCGAATGCTGGGGGTAAAAGCAGGTACCACCACACCCAGCAAACTGCCATTGTAAAAATCATTAATCATGTTAACTTCAGTATTTTAAGTGATCAGTTTACAAAATATTTTAGAAACTTCCTTTGAGTACTCTTGGCATACTTTCAAAACTGGTTAGGTAGAGAGCATGGAATTCTTTGCCATGTGTAACAATTGAATAAACACTGAATTTGTCTCCTAGTATGTGGCTAGTAGACCCATAAGTATTAAGCTAACCAGAACTCATATGTAGGTAGTGTACTTTACTAATTTGAAAACGCTGTGTGTCTAGGGAAAGCAATATTTGCTTCTTGCAGAGCAATTTCTGCTGGGTAACCCAAAGATGGCTGTGCCCATTTGTGTTTGACTTCTGTGATAGTCTAGTGTGGGATCCCTTCAAGTGTCTTAAAAATACTGACCCATGCATTTCATATCATTTGGAAAGCATTTGCCTTAATGATTAATGGTTTTTAAATTAAAATCTCAAGACCAGAGGGGGGAAAAATATTCCTTGGCATATAGGGCTCACCCAATTGCAGAGATACTTGTACATCCATATTTGTTGCTGCTCTTTTCACAATGGATAAAAAATGGAAGCAACTTAAGTGTTCCTCAACTGACGAGTAGACAATGAAAATGTGAACATTTAAGCAATTGAGTTATACTCAATGGTAAAGAAAGATGAAATCATGAAATTTGCAGGTAAATGGATGGAACTAGAAACTGCTATGCTAAATAAAGTAACACAGACTCAGAAAAACAAATAACATGTGTTGTCCCTCATTTGTGGATCCTAGCACCAAATCCTTACATGTAATTGTATGTCCTGATATAACTGCAGGAACCAAGAAAATGGAAATGAACCAGGGAAATAAAGGGAAAGAAGGAACCTGAGAGAAAAGAACAATAGGAGACAGGTGTTACTAAGAGAGAAATGGGTAACATGGTGGGACTTAAATGGGAGGGGAAGAGGAAAGAGGGTTATACAAGGAACTATGGGAATAAACAAGAAGGATCTCAAGAGACACGTGTTATCACAGGAGAAATGGGGAAAACGGGATACTTTAAATGGGGAGGATGTAGAGGGAGGGTTAGACAGGGAGAGAGGAGAGATAAATAATGCCTAGCTAGTGTTAAAAAGCGGAGGAAATTGTATTGCTCCAAAACCCTACTGAAAATTTATACATACAATATCTCTACATGAGTCCATGTGTGTAGCTGAAGGCTACACTAACAAGAAATGTGCCAGACAAGAGAATCCTTCCTTTGAATTGTTGGCCAGGGTAGTCCAAGAGACTCCCAAAATTACACAGACTCTTGCCACAGCCCTTAATTGCCTCCCAGAAGGTAAGATCCTACTGTTAAAGAAAGGGCATACTTTGGGTACAGTATTTGGAAGAATGATGCTGGAAATGACCTGGAAGCCACTTCCCTTAAAGACTAGCTCTCATAGCACTGGAGAGCACTATGCAAAGCGGTGAAGAGAAAACATCAATCAGTCAATGTTCCAACCCCGGCTTTAAGGCCTAAGAACCACATCAATGACCAGCAGAGCAAATGACACTGGTGCAGCAGTGGCACTTCTATCTTGGGGGTAATCTACAGCTACCTAATTTGACTTAAAGCCCAATCAGTGGAGGGAACTCGTGTGGAACTGTGAACATAGTCAAATATACATGGCTGGTGAGGCCATAGATCTTAGAGAAAACCCTAAGGCTGTCACATCCCTAAAAAATTGTAATTTCTTCCTATGTGCAAAATATGGATCCTTATACTTACAGACAAGTATCCCAGTCCACTCATCAAAAGAGCTTCTTTTGCACAAAAGATAATTACAGAGTTCCACAACTGGTCACACACAGAGATTGTCTATGAATTTCTTAAACCTAAGTGGCACATCTACAATGTAACCTCTACATCTAAGGCTCACAGAACATAGAAGAAGGGGTAAAGAGAATACTAACATGCCTCTCAATTCTCATCAATGAAGCTCCATCATGCAACAGAGGGCCAAGAACATAAAAGGTCACAAATGGCCAAAGCGTAGAGAACAAGAGTCTGCAGAGTAAGGGGTCCTTGGACAGCACTCCTTTATTAAACTCCACTAACCTGGGGCCCAGGGATCATTGAGG
This sequence comes from Rhizomys pruinosus, assembly GCA_009823505.1. NCBI lineage: Eukaryota > Metazoa > Chordata > Mammalia > Rodentia > Spalacidae > Rhizomys > Rhizomys pruinosus. Next base: position 802,217 of record VZQC01006270.1, on the reverse strand, counting down.
AAGAGGGGACATAAAGATTTTAAGAGCCAGGGAGGAGGTGTATGACCATATGGAAATAGTCCTACAGGCTCCTGGGACTTTACTCATATGAACCTACAGCATGCACAAAACCCATGCAAACTCAAGCAGACAAAAACCCAACACAGAACTATGGAAACTGGCAGCAGGCCCCAATCTCAGTCAAAGAACTATTGGTAACTGATTAGTGCTAGGTGAGAAAAAGCTGATCTTCTTAAGGGAATGACTCTAGATAGGCTGAATAGGGCCCAGTGAATGAACTTGCAATGAGGGATGTCTAGGGACACTAATGACACAACAGACCTTAAGACACAAATGACAGAATGTATGAATTCCTTTGGGGGAGAGGGCTAGACAAGTGTGCCAAAGGGGAGGGAGAAAAGATGATTAAGATGTTCTGTATGAAATACACAAAAATTAAATAAAAAATACGTTCTTTCTCTTAATGCATACCCTCTTTTTCTTTGAAGTCATGGAAAAGGTACCTAACATGACCATTTAATTGGCTTATAAAGTCAACTCATAATTTCTCAGTCTCTCAGGTTGAGTTTCCTATCTAGAAAGTTATGTTTTTCACACTATTCAAAATTACGTGACTATATACTATTTCAAAATGAACATTTTTAAACACATATTTTTATAAGATTTTTTTCTTTTTTTTTTCTTTTTTTTTTTCTTTTTGGTCTTTTCGAGACAGGGTCTCTCTGTAGCCCTAGCTGTCCTGGAACTCACTCTGTAGACCAGGCTGGCCTTGAACTCACAAAGATCCTCCTGCCTCTGCCTCCTGAGTGCTAGGATTAAAGGCATGGGACACCAAGTCCAGCAAGATTTGCTTTTTCTAAGCTGTGAGAATTGTATCCATGAACTTAAAGTATAAGTTGGTAGTTTAGTAATTTTACAATGACAAGACTATAATATTTCACATCTTTTAAAACAAAAGAAAGAAATCTACTTATTAGGTATCCAACAAAAACTAGTTTTAACAAAAACTAGTTTTAACAAAAACAAATTAGTATTGTCAATCATATACAACTCAACATCAAAATGATATTCCTATAACATAAACTTCAAAATATTTTTCTATGTTCCTACAACTTATAAAATATGATATCATTTTAGTCACAATAAATATTTAAAGAACTACAGAAAACTATAAAATGCCAACCAAAAAAATTTTATCCTGCAGGTCCTTCCATAACAGCTTTCTAAGAGCATGAAGTGGTCAGAACTACTTGGCAAGAGGAACATGTTCACAATTCAACTTCTAAGTACAACTGAATCAAAGGAAAAAAAAATCAGATCATATTTATAGTAGTTAATCTTACTTCTAAGTAGACATAGATAATGAGTATATCCAACAAGGAATTAATACTACCAAGTTTTTATGACTGGGAAGTTCTTTAATGTCCCAAAATATATAATTCATAGAAGAAAGTACAAAAATATGCTGACAACATAAGCATCCAGCTGCTAATCCATGGCCTTTCAATGCAAACGCTTCTTAAATCTACCAAGTTGTCACTTGTAAAAATTCCCCCATGCATTCTTCAAACCTACTTTATTTTTCATAGTTGATAAAGAAAAAATAATTGCAGCTATTCACAAACAACTGTAGCAGTTAAAAGTAATAATATAATATTCTAATTCAAAATGTTTATAAATTTTATGTTCCCAACCTGGTCTCCAAAGTCTTCTGGGAATTTCCACAACACCACAGGATCTATAAACAATTGAACATATTAGTAATAGAAACACAGGAAGATACAGAAACAATTTTGCCAATGCTCTTAAAATTATCAACTTTTAATATAAATGTCACAGTTATCTGTTTATCAAATTAAATCTTTACACATTTAAGGTTTCGAATGACATTTAAAATAAGGTCAAGTAAAATTAATAACTTGCTCAAGTTACTAAAAATTATTTGTTTCAGTAGCTTGTTTTATTTGCATACCACAGATTCTAAGATTTTTGAACATTAAGTTTTCAATTTAAACTATACCTATAAAATATTGGTTTTTAACTTGAAAGTAAAAAGGCAAATGCAGTAAGCATATAATCAAACATAGGTTCAGACTAAATCAAAGCATAATGGCTTAAATCTATTTAAAAATCACAATTAAAGAATTTGTGAAAACAATAATCAGTTTTGCTATTATATCAGTTCTAAAATCTCATATTTTGGGTCATATTTTGGTGGTTAACAGCACTGGCTACTCTTGCAGAGGACCTGGGTTCAGTTCCCAGCACCTACATGGTAGGTAAAAACCATCTGCAATTCTATTTCCAGGGGATGCTACAGCCTTCTAGCCTCTATGAGCAGTGCATGCACATGGTGTACTTACATATATGCAGGCAAAACACTCATTCACATGAAATAAAAATAAAATAAAATAAAATAAATATTATTTCAATCTCATTTAAACTCTAATTTTTTTTTTTTTTTGGCCTTTTTGAGACAGGGTCTCTCTGTAGCCCTAGCTGTCCTGGAACTCACTCTGTAGACCAGGCTGGCCTTGAACTCACAGAGATCCACCTGCCTCTGCCTCCAGAGTGCTGGGATTAAAGGTGTGTGCCACCACACCCAGCTTAAATATGGATCTTAGCCCCCATGTGGGTGCTGGGAATAGAACCCAGGTCCTCTGTAAGAGCAGCTCTTAATTGCTGAGCCATCTCTCCAGCCCCTAAACTAAGATATAAAATGGCATATAAAGTTAAAGCACATTTTATAGACAAATTTTATTTTTAAAGGCTGTGTCAAAGTAAAAAATGAATTTCTAGATATGGCATATATAAATCAACAGTTTTATAAATACTCATGGGAGTTTTCACTACATGTTTCTCATACTCCTCTCTTAAAACAGTAGAAGATGGAGTTCTCAGCCTTACTAAACTCTAGTCAATGTTTTGGTCATGGACTTCTTAATTCTGTCAGAAATGAACCTCAATATTTCAAATAAAGTTTTAAATCATAGTTAACAAAAGATTAATATTATTTCTGAAAAACTACTGAAAGCCCATGATAAACTAATACAGCAAGTACTGCCAGTTTAACAAGTCTAAACTCCACCCCTAGTAAAGGGGCTTAATGGACTAAACATATTAACTCAGTATGCCCAGTCAGTAGAAAATTACACATCTCGCATAACTGCATTACTAAAATTAGTGTTTTTTAAAAATAAAAGTTAGAAAAATTTCCTGAATGCTAACTTCAAGATCCAACAAATGTCTAGCAACATTTTAAGCATGCTCTGGCGACTCTAGCATCTTCACACTTAAGTTCAACATGACTATTTCAACATTTTTTTTTTTTTTGGTCTTTTTGAGACACGGTCTCCCTGAAGCCCCATCTGTCCTGGAACTCGCTCTGTAGACCAAGCTGGCCTTGAACTCATAAAGATCCACCCACCTCTGCCTCCCAAGTGCTAGGACTAAAGGTGTGTGCTACCATGCCTGGCCTATTTCAACATTTTAAGTTAAAAAGAAATTAAAGCATGTTAACCTCAAACTTTTTAATTACTAATAATTAAGAATTAAGTTTTCTACATAAATAAATATACATAAGCTATGTAAAACATCTTGCAGAAAAATAATACATTGGGGGCTGGAGAGATGGCTCATCAGCAAAGATCACTGACTGCTCTGGCTGTGGACATTGAGTTTAATTACCAGTACTCAGAAGACAGCTAACAACTGTCTGTAACTTCAGGTTAGGAATCTGACACCCTCTCTTGACCTCTTCAGGCTTTGCACAACATGGGTGCACTTACATACATAAAGGTAATACACTCATACACATAAAATATTTAAAAATAATAATATATTACAAATTTATGAGGGTAACATCAGATGATTACATCATCATCACATAAAAAAATGTGTACACTTCTAAAAGTAATGTGAGATGTAAAGATCAACTGAAGAACCTCATCCTTATCTTGTGGGTTGTATGGATAGTTATGTTTTCAACTAGCAAAGACATGCTTAGTTTTATATGGCTCTTTTACCAAAATGAGAGCCGTTGAGATCTGAATCTCAGAAAACAAGAGTGTACAGAAGTATCTTCATGAATAAAGAATGACAATAAATTAATGCAAAAGTAAAGAGTGATAAAAGTAAATCATTATACGAAAATGTAGGCTAGTCTTTTCTCACAAATCATAGACTGAGCTTCAGTGATCAATATTTAAAATATCCTTTTTATCAACCACAACTTCACAACTTTACAGTTAGTTGCTCCTTGAGAATACATGCATAAATAGGACACTGACCTGCTATATAGCCCTTACAGTTTGCTTTGTCTGCAGCATTTAGCTAGGTGTGGTTTGCGGCCTCAATCTGCACTCAGCTTTGCTCATTCATTCATTTTCTATACACTGATTTTTTACCGAAAGAAAAAAATGACTACACAGGAACACTGATTGGATAAATCACCTAGTGGAAAAGATCCTATTTCTTTTCGTTAAATAAATTTTATCCTTTACCAGCATGCAAAAATTTATTAGAATCATGTGCTTCCATATTCTGGAATGGATTAAGTTAGTTACTGCTATGTGGTTGTATTTAGACCACATTTCACACGGCTTTGTCTCAACTTTTCAGAAGCACCGCAAATGAACTAAGGAGATTTGAGAAAAAATAATCCGATTTTACAACTTCAAACAAAGCCCGAATTTTCTGTTCCCTGAGGATTATTTTCCAGATACTTGGTCTGATCTGGCAAAGTTAGGCCAATTTGATGCTGATTTTATGGGTGAAAGAATGAGAACCGCTGGCAGAAGCTGCAGAGCCAGTGGCGACCAGGAGCACTGAGCTCTTCTCTCTCTGCTAGTTATTCCAAAAGGTTCCGTGTCCTTATTTAAAACCCTGCTGCCAACAGGAAACATACAAAACTTCATTCTCATGTCAATTGTTTTATTTTAATAAAAAACCATGAGAGTCTATACAAATTTTTGTTAAATCAGTATATTTTATCAGATATTTTACATTTTTTCTAAAGCTTAACAGAAATAAACAAAGATTTTTTTACACATTTTTTGTAGTTTAATATACTCACACTAGTATCCTCAATTATTTTCATTTTTGTTTTTCCATGAATAAATAAAATCTATTTAATTCTGATATTTCAAAAAGGAATTAAAATGTAGGAGCTTTGTAATTATGCATTTAGATTATAAATTTCCTTGTGTCCAGTATTTCCGCATTCAGTTCTCTTACACTGTAGAACACAGGTGTGTATACCTAAGAAACAGAGATCACACTGTGAGCCTCTTCACCTCATCATATAGACAGCTCATGGCAGAGTGGAACATTCTGAGCTGAGAATTACAAAGACCTTATCTCAAATATTTCCCAATAATTAATAGTTTTATGATTTATTTAACTTATGTTCAATCTATTTCGTTCAAAACTCTAAACTCCTTGTCTTTGAATTCACAGACATCATTTTTATTAATTATTGGGAGCATACAGGCCAAGGTAGGCCTGCATTTCGTTCAGGTAGCCAGTGGGTTGGAAAGAGGTCCCCGTGCGGACCACCAATCTGGGTAGCTGGTGTTGTGAGTGGACATAGGCTGAAGATAGGCCAACAGCCATCAGCCTAGAAATTCCTGTCCAGGGTTCAGCAGTCTCTGGGCAGGTGGGAAGTCATGCCCAAGAGTGGAACATGTGTCTTGTGGGTCCAGGCTAAGGGCCTGAGTTGGAAGTACCACCCAGGCTGGGCTACAGGAAGTAGCCAGCTGGTCTCTGCGCCAAGAGGCCAGCTCCCTACAGCAGCTGCTGGCAGGTGCTGTGTCCCCTTCCCCTTAGCAGGGCCACGTGGTCCCTGTCCTGCACAAAAAGAAATCTTCCTACAGTATACTATCGGACATTTGAACTCAACTTGAAAAATGATTCACTTAATAATAATTTCAAGAAATGCTGCTAAAAAGGGAATGACTTTTAAACATAAATGGGCAAAATCATTAAATAAAATGAGCCATTTTATTTTTCTAAAATATGTGATTTTTGACTTTTATACTTGTGGAAACAATCGTGAACTTAAAATAGGATCCCTTTAATTTACAGAAAAGAGAAATATTAAACATAAAATGAAGTCAATTGAGTTACGATACTAAAAGGACAGAAGACTCTAAGAATACATACTAAGGAAATCTAATCTAATTTAGAGAGTCACTGAAGGTCCTGACAAGCAGAGTCCTACAAACTGTCATTATATTAAGAGCAGCCCCGGGCCTGGTGGCACACACCTTTAATCCTAGGACTCAGTACTCGGGAGGCAGAGGCAGGTGAATCTTTGTGAGTTCAAGGCCAGCATGGTCTACAGAGTGAGTTCCAGGACAGCTGGGTCTACATACAGGGAGACCCTGTCTCGAAAAGAACAACAACAAAAAAAAGGAGCAGCAACAGATGACGGAGGCAGAAGAGAATATTCTGGCTAGAGAAACAATATGCATGAAGCATGAAGACGTAGAAAATGTGTGCCATTTAGAAAAGAAAAAGTAAAAATCCATTGTCTCCAGACTATAAGAAGCAGGGAGACACTGTCAAGGGATGAGGTGAGATCACCAAGAAGAGAAGTGCCAGCAACCAAAGCAGAAAGAACAGCCAGAAAGGTGCAATAAGAGCGCCAGAACGCAGGTGGCAAGGAAAACCAGTGTACCTTTGAAACAAAATAAGAACTTCAGAGAATGCTACAAGACATGCAGAGGAATAACTGAAGAATGACAACCATATTAAAGACATAAGCACAGTAAGAGCAGCTTCAGAGAAAGAGGAGGCAGACCTAAGGTGAGCCTGAGGAAGGAGGCCTTCTGTACAAGACAGTGAAGTAAGTAAGGCTGTTCAAAAAGGAAGGCAGACAGAAAGATGCAGCTGGACAGATTCCCTTTTCTTTGAAAGTTGTACCTATGAACATTCTGACAGGAAATAATGACTAGAGGAAAGGTGGCAAAGAAGGAACACAGATCCCTAGCAAGGCAGGAAGAGGGAAGCCTATCAGGACAAGGAGATGAGCCTTGGACAGAAACTACAGCATGTTTTTCCACTATAATAGGAAGGGGCGCAGGGGCATAATTCCAGGAAAATTTGAGGATTCATGTTGTAAACTAGAGGCTTGTATAAAAACTGCTGGTTCCCCTGTCCCATGGTATAGGAAGCTCTCTGAAGCAAAACTCTCTGCTAAGAGTTTTGGGGATTTAAAGAAGAGTTGTGAACTACTTGTCAAGGTAATGCTAAATATTTGGTCTAGTTTATTGTTTAATCTGGCACTGAGGAGCAGCAAAATGGGATTTTCCCAAAATGACCAACAGATGAGATGGAAGAGACATTTGGTGGATTCAGTCAACAGTGAGGTTCCTGTTAGTCATAACTGATGAAAAGATAACTTAAACATGAGGACAGCTATAAATGACTTATCTAATACAATTTTTTAAAAGAAGTGGACTTTTTGATAAAATTCTTCAATCTTTATATTACTACCAAACCACAAAAAAAAATCCATTTTAAAAAGGTATCTGTTTAGTTGAAGACCTACAGATATTTGAAGACTATGCAATTGAGAAGTCAAAAAAAAAAAAGCATTTGTAGAATAATGAAACAAAATTCTGATTCTACTCATTGATAACATAACATCCCTATATAGTAGGAGGGATGTATGAGGAGGGATGTTATATTATCAATAATCACCAAATCAATCTTTCTCCACCTTCTTTTTCTGGATTAAAGTGAAGAGTAGTCTCATATGCTTATCTAAGTGTACCATATAAAGATCATCTTTGAACAAGCACTACTGTATGAAAAAAGCATTTAAAAGTATGTCATTAGATAACCAAAGTTAGAATTATAATTTTAGTCAGATATGCCAAAACTATTTTCAAACTGATAATTATTGCAATTTTATATCCAGACTGACTGCAAAGAGGATTTGAGGAAACATTTCATACAGTTATTTAGGACCTTGGTGAAGCCAGAGATCAAGACAACCAGTACCTTACACCTTTCCCTAGCAAGTACCCAGCCAAACATGTATTTACAGCACTGGTGGAAAGACAGCTGTAATCCAAAGCCGTGATTCATATAGCCACCAATCAAAAAAAAAAGTATTATGCATTACATAACATTACCATACTTTAAGAGAAACTTGTTTTTAGATAAATCTTAAATTCATACAACACCCAGTCTTAAAAAAATATCCATAGAACTCCATTGTATACATGTACCACATTTTCTCTATTCACTCGTCAGTTGAGGGGCACCTGGGCTGGTTCCAGCTTTTTGCTATTGTGAACAGAGCTGCAATAAACATAGCTGTGCATGTATCTTTGCAGTAAGATGTGTCTTGTGGGTATATACCCAGGAGTGGTATGACTGGGTCAAATGGAAGGCTCATTTATATCAATACAGGAGCTCTGACATCAGCAATGGATTATTCTACCAGGGAGATGTTGGCCAGGGGATCCAAGGCCCCACAAAAGGTAAAGGCTCCTTGCCTCTAAACTGGGATACCTGCAAGAAGAGAGGCTATAAGGCCCTGCTGCTGAAGACCTGACGTTAACATGGGAAAGATGTATTGCGACCACACATGCAAGTGTACAGATGGCCTCTGGAACACCAGAGAGTGTTACCAAAGGCCACTAAACCAATAAAGCAAATACGGATCTCCTTGAGTCAAGCAAGACTCCACCGTCAGCACCAGCTACACCTCACCTGCCTGGAAATACTGTGCAGCAGAGGTAGCCATATGCCTGTATATCCCAAATCTAATTGGCTATTGGCTCTCTCCTTGGAGGAATAACCCACGGCTGATGCCACAAGCTTACATCCTCTACAGGTTAGGAGATGTTATAAGCCACAGTAAGACCCTGTCATATTTAACAGGAAAAAATGTAATTCATGGATTAACATATCATCCAAACATATGTGTCTATACCAAAGTAACCTACCATAACTATTAGTGCTGTTTAAATATCTATATATCTAATTGCTTGTGCTTCATTAGTAAGATCGAAAAGTTATTCCTGGACAAACTGTCAGCCCATGAAAGGAAACAGCCAGAATTGACCAGAGTCCAAGACAACAGCTCCAGAGAGAGTGGACTGTTTTGCTTCTCATCCACCTGTGCCCCTTTTCTAAGCCTAGGGAACAATCTGCGGAAGAGGGGGCGTGGTAGAATGTAAGGGCTGCGATTGGGGTGAATGGTGAAACTACAGCAATGTAGTCTGGACACTCATTTGATCAACTTGATTGAACATACAACCCCTCACCCCCCGCTGGAAGGTGGGGCTGTGGGGGTTTGGGCACAACAGCCTGCAAATTGGTTTTACATGAAGGATGCTTGAACTCATGGATTATCACTTATAGCTAAAAAATGGAAAAAAAAAACTGAGAGAAAGATGCAGGACAATTATGGCAGAATGCATGATCTGGGATGGGGTGGGGGTGGGGGGAAAGGGAAATGGAAATATGCCTGAACTGAATTGGAAAATGATGTATGAAATGCACAAAGCATCAATAAAAAAATAAAAATAAAAATAAAAAAATTATTAAAAAAAGATTAAAATTTATAACTAAATTATCACATTTTAATAAAGGAGCATAAATCCAGAAAAACAACAACAACAAAAAAATATCCAATCAGAGGTTTATACATTTTTACAAATTATTTTAAATTAACATGAGAGGTGATAGACATGTCAACTATCATGATCTGAGCATAACACACTGAATACATTCATTGAGTTGTTATAGCTGCCTAATAAATATATATAACTATTATGTGTCAATTAAAATTGGGAGTTTAAAAGCATATAAATAATACAGAATTTTAGTAACTTTTTAAAGATCTAGTGATCAGTTTTCTCAATTTTAGTATGCAACGGCAGTGTCAGGAGAGCTCTTATTACAGCCAGTCTGCTGGCTCTCATGCATAGAACTTCCAAGCCACCAGCACCCAGATGGCACTCATGCTACTGGTTCAGTCTATGAACAAGGATCACACTTTAAGAACTAACAGCATAGACAATATCCATCTCACAAAGATTAACAAGGAAGAATTAGTATTTGTTAGCAATAAATATTTTAGACCTATGTCAATAATTCAGAATCCCTTTTATTTTTAAAGATTCATTTTCTTTATGTGATTTGTCTATATGAGTGTACATACACAGGCACACACACAAAGGCAAGAAGGCAGCACTGGATCCCTCAGAGTTGGAATTACACAAGTATTTGCAGGAAACCCAGCTTGTTGTGTGGGTGCTAAGATCTGAATTCCAGACTTCTTGATTATGTAGCAAGTGCTCTTGATTACTGAGTCTCTTCAGCCCCTAGAATCTCCTTTATTACATACATACACACATATTATCTGCATCAAACTAGGAAAACAATCATGACAATTACATCAAGAAATGATTTACAAGAAAAGACTATCAACAAATTTTTAGACCTTTCTATAACAACATATACAAATATTGTAATTCTCCACAGCCCAATGAAAAGAATTGCCTCAAAACTGAACTGTAATAGTACTGGAACTACATGATTTCAGCGGGGCTGTAGAGAGCTATAGTAACATAGTTATATGTATATACGCAGGCTATCATTCCATTGTTGTCATATATACAAATAATAGATATTATCTACGTTATCAAGATGGTTACAATCTGCTTTCTTGGGCTGATTTTTTTTTCATGTAATTTAAACAGTTTGCTCCATTTTTAACACACAAAAAGATAAATGCACAGAAAGGACATCTGTGGGTATAAAAACATTTCAGACCTCTCTTTTCATTCATTTCATTGATCTTTTCAAGAAAAAATTCGGGGGCTGGAGAGATGGCCTAGCGGTTAAGAGCGCCGACCACTCTTGCAGAGGACCCAGGTTCGATCCCCAGCACCCACATGGCGGCTGAGAACCGTCTGTAACTCCAATTCCAGGAGAACTCCAGTTCCAGGGGAATCCGAGACCCTCTTCTGACCTCCGCGGCATTGCACTACACGGGTGCACAGACCTACACGCAAACAGTACATTCATACACATAAAATAAATAAAATTAAAAAAAAAAAAAAGAAAAAAGAAAAAATTCATGGTACATAGACAGATGCTTAGACCATTCCTTTCCCCACCTAAACTTAGGAGAGTTATCTGTCTATTATACCTCTAGCCAGACACTGCTGACGGCAGGATCAGAACACGGGTATCACTACTTCCACTAGAACCTCCCAGACACTGCTGTAGGATGATCAGAGCACAGGCGTCCTTCCTTCTTTCTACTAGGATGTCCTTTCCAAGGACACTGACTACTCTGGTGCATGTGAAGCACACTATACAAAACAAAGAAACCCTGTTCTTTGTTTATTCACTGAACTATAGTTTTAAAAGACATCCACAAGTAAAAATCTTTGTAATTGTCTACAAGAAGATATTTTCAGCAAACCAAATATTGCAATTGTTTTTTGCCAAAACAAAAAAGTGTTAACCCTATGGAATTCCTATAAACAATTATTTAAATGTAAAGAAACCTAGAAAAGGATAGCTACCACTAACAGTACTCAAACACTGTCTCAATCTAGAATACATATAATTCGTCATATAAGCATACAAATTTAAATTATATTAAAAAACGTTACTTCAGTGTTTTCAATAATAGCCAGTTGCAAAAACAGACCACACTTCTATTTATACTTTACATACATATTTTAAAGTATTTTTTAAAGGTGCCCATTTTTTCACCCTCCTAATGTGCACAAGTGACTGTCACAAAAAGTCTAATTCAACGCTGTCAGTGATTGATTTCATTCTAATCTAAACAGTAACCTAAAAAAAAAAAATCAAACTAATCCAACAAAACATTCCATGTGCTTTTAATCTCCAACTATACAAACAAATGTTTAATTCTAGTCTTCCTAAATAGTTCTTCCAGAATGATCTAAAATTACCATCACAACTGAAAATGAAGAAGCCCTTTTTACTTCTATTTTAGTAAATTCCAGCTGAAGCAATGAAGACAGAACTTCAAACAACCTTAAGAAAATGCAACCCAATGCCTATAGTATGTTAGGTACATCATATTGCTTCTTCCATTCCTTTTAAACAGGACCTATTATGATAAAATGAAACCCTCATCAGTCACCTGATAAAGTAATTCCAAACTTAACCAAACAGGGCTAATGGGTGAGAATTGAATTGAAAACACCTTGACAAAGAAAGCAATTTCTTTTCTTCGCACTCCTCTGAAGCTGTGGGTGATCATGGTAATCGAACCATCAACAGTAAGGGGCCATCTGTCCCAAGGGCCCTTCAGGAGAGTTTGGTGTGTGTGTGTGTGTGTGTGTGTGTGTGTGTGTGTGTGTGTGTGTGTGTTTTAATCAACAAAACAAAAAGGGAAAGAAATGATATACCACAGATGTTCAACCCTGATTAATCTATGACATGGAGTTACAACTGAAAATCAATGTTTTGACGTTTTACAGATACCAATTATTAAACACCAACACAAAAGTTTATAAGAACACAGAAGAAAATATGTAGGTGGCTTATGAAAACATGATCTGTCATACATACTTGATACACCTTTTACTCAGCTAATAGTTCAACGGACCCCATAGTACCTCTTTTTCTGACTTCATTAAAGAAAGTAAGAAGTAATGCTCTAAGTTCTTTAAGTTAGCCTGTTAGCCTTTTTAATTGTTATTTATATAAGAATATGGCTTTAAGAGATTTTTTTTTTTTAAAGACAGGGTCTTCCTATAGCCCCAGCTGGCCTGGAACTCACAGAGATCTGCCTGCTTCTGCTGCCCAAGTGCTAGGATTAAAGGCATGTGCCACCACACCTGGCTTAAAGACAGTTCTTAGGTGCCATGTGGGTGCTGGGAATCGAACCCAGGTTCTCTGCAAGAGCACTCGGTGCTCTTGACCACTGAGTGATCTGTCTTCAGCCCCAAGAGATATTTTTTTTCACAACATTGATTATATTTAAGTCTTTGAACTAAAATATTTACAAGAAATAGCTTTATCATGAACATTAAGAAATATAAAATTAACCTGCCATAAAGCAGTTTCAATTTATTCATAACATATTCAAAATAATTTTCATATACCAAAAATTATATGTTGCAGTACAATCTGAGTCAAAGCTTTTCTTGTATAATACAAATATAATATGAAGTACAATAGTCTCCTGGAACTCTTAAATATAACAAATAAAGCTTCAGTAATATGGAAATGTGTTAAAGTTCATATTATAATCACACTGTAAAAATAAACATCTATAAAATGAAAATATAGGCAGTCTGCATTAAAAATAACTCCTGAAATACATGACTAATTTTAAGGTATAAAAACGTACCTATAGATTGGAGATCTCCCAAGACCACCTGAACCACAGGTAGGTAGGAGCTGGGTGCTTCAGCAAAGCAGATTGTTGTTTGATTTAATCTAGTTAATCTAGTAGTCTTTGGCTTGATTGGCTTTTGTGGCTGTGGGGGTGGAGTTATCCTCCCAGCTGGTATAAAAGGTGGGTTCATATGAGTCTTGAGATCAGAGATCTCCCAAGACCACCTGAACCACAGGTAGGTAGGAGCTGGGTGCTTTAGCAAGGAGATTGTTCTTTGATTTAATCTACTTAATCTAGTTGCCTTTGGCTTGATTGGCTTTTGTGGTTGTGGGGGTGGAGTTATCCTCCCAGCTGGTATAAAAGGTGTGTTTGTGTGAGTCTTGAGATAGGAGATCTCCCAAGACCACCTGAACCACAGGTACCGGGGCATGGGCTAAAGAGCACCCCCCCACAAACTGGGATTACGAAGGCATCTGAAGGAGGCAAGCAAAGCAAGCCTTGAACACAGTGAAGAGGCATTTGAGACTCACATTGGAATACAGGCAAGGAGAAGCCCATATGCCAGGAACATGAAGAAGAGACAACATGGAAAAGGGGCATGATAATCCCGCACCAAACTCTACCAACCCTGTGGAAGCCTACAATGGGATCCCACTGGGGATGGCCCAGGACACAGATATCAGAAGTACAATTGTGAACATACTTAAAGAAGGACAAGATTATAAAGAGCAAATCAAAGAATTAAGAAAAGAGAATGAAGAACTCAAGAAGGACCTTGAGAGAGAAAATGACAAACTCTGGAAGGAAGTGGAAACACTGAAAAGATCCCATGCTGAAAAAGATAAAGAAACCAACCAGCGAACCAAAGAGCTACAGGAAGAGATTGAGAAGCTCCAAAAGGAAGTAGAAATACTAAAGAAATCAGAAGAGGAAATGAAAAAGGAAATTAAACACTCATCAAATGAAGAGGAAAGGAATGGAAAAAGCCTCAGAAGCAGAATGGAGGAAACATAATGAAGAATATCAGACCTGGAAGATAACACAGAACAACTAAAGATTGGAGGGATCATTCCTCAAGTAATCAACAGCCATTACAGAAACCCACAACGCAAATCACCTAAAAAATGGGGATAATGACAGAAACATTCCCTTTAAATGTAGGAACCCGGCAAGGTGACCCCTGTCCCCCTCCCTTCAATACAGTGCTTTTTGAAACATTTGCTTGATCAATAATGTCAACTGAAAAGGACATTGAAAGGAATACTATTGCAAAGAGGAAGTACAAGCATCCCTATGCCTGCTGATGTTATGATTTTTTTACTTAAGGGATGCTAAAAAACTCCACCAGAAAACCCTAAAACAATATAAGCTTCAGCAAAGTGCAGGATGCAAAATTAATCCTAAAAAAAATCAGTGGCCTTTCTTTATCCAAAAACAAGCCAACTGGAGAAGGATATTCAAGGAGACGTCCTCCCACGACAATGGCCTCAAACAACCAACAAATACCTAGGAACAAAACCTAACCAAAGACACCAAAGATCTCTACAACAAAACTTTTAAACTCTAAACGAAAGAATAGAGCAGTGAGAATCGGAAGATGGAAAAAACCTCCCATGATCATGGATTTGGGAAAATTAACATTGTAAAAAACTGCCATTCTTACCCCAACAATACAGTAGAAGGAGCAGAAGAGATTTAATGCAAATCCCAATTAAATCCCCAAGAGTTTCTTCCACAGGCTGTGGAAAAAACAAATCCTTAAATTCATTTGGAAAAAAAAAGACCCCATAGGCCAAAAACACCCTGAGTGAAGAAGGCAACCACAGGGGGGGATCTCTAACAGATTTCAAATCCTACTCACAGGGCTTATAGTCATAAAAACGCCTGGTACTGGCACAAAACAGACCTGTTGACAATGGAACCAAACATGAAGATCCAAAACTTGACGCACATACCAATTTCAGTCCATTCTCATAGTTTGACAAGGGACCATAAAAGCTCAATGAGAAAAGACAGCATATTTCAGTCCAAAATGGTGTTGGAAAAACCTGGTCACCACTTGTAGAAGAATGAAATTAAACCCCTGCCTCGCCCTGTACCCAAGTTCAACTCCAGGTGGATTAAAGGACCTCAACGTGAAACCAAAAATTCTAAGGTGATAAAAGTAGAAAAAGTTGCAGCAGATACAAGACATAGGCATAGGAAAAGACTTCTAAATCAGAAAGCAGTCTGGCAGGAATTAGGTCGACAATATACAAAAGTGGGCCTCATTAAACTCAAAAGCTTCTGTCTATTCAAAAGAAAAATCAACAGTGAAGAAAACAAAATCCAAGATAGTGGCAGAAAAAAAACCTTCACTGCAGAATTCACATCTGACTAAAGCATTGATTTCCAGAATATATCTAACTACACAATAAAACAAAGAAGAAAGAAAAACAATGAACCCACTCAATAGATTGAGCAAAGAGGCTGAACAGAGACCCTTCACAAGTGGCGGAAATTAGAGATGTCTTGAGAAACACTCCTTAAAAGTGTTCCACTACATCTAATCCTTAGGAGGAACATGCAATCAAAATACCACTTTAAGACTCATCTTACTCCAATAAGGACGGCTGGAATCTAAGAAAACAAAAAGATACCAGTGCGTGGGAGAGGTTTGGGGAAAGGGGACACTCATTCCTTACACTCGCTGGTGGAATGTAAAATCATTCAAGCCACATGGAAACAGTGTGGAAAACCCTTGGAAGAATCTTGAAGAGTACTCCACCTAGACCCACACATACCACTCCTAGGTCATGTACTTTTTTTTTTCTCTTTGTCTCAAGACTCATCCCACCGCCGAGATACATGCACAGCCATGTTTATTTCAGCTTCACAATAGCAAGGAAGCTGGAACCAACCCAAATTGCCCTCAGCTGATGATGGATAGAGAAAAATGTGGTGCATCTACACACATCGAATGCATCAGCCGTCTAAAGAAAGATGACATCATGACTTTGCAGAACAACTGGCTGGATGCTAAGACAGCCATTGCATGTGACGTAAATCATGCCGTCCAGAAATAAACAAAGATCGAATGGTTCCCGGCTCTGGGTGCTAGGCCATATGACCAGGTTGTAAGTAGTTTCGGGTGTGCACCCCCTTGAGCGTTTTGTCACTAAGCAGCGGGATGATGCATATTCGAAACAACAACAACAAAACAGAAAGCGACTGCAGCAAAGAATCGTGACGAAACAGTAAAAAAACTCTGCTCAAAATCAGGTCAACTTCCGCAGGGAGAATTTTGCGGGGAAATGAGCTTGAGAAAGAGATGATATAGCTAGGTGTTGGCACAGACAGCCGGTCGCGGTTGGTGGGGTGGGGGGATAAGGTGGTGGACACAGGTATAGATTAGATAATCTTGTACAAAATATAAAAAAAAAAAAAAAAAAAAAAAAAAAAAAAAAAAAAAATAAAATAAAAATTTTTTTAAATGTACCTATAATAAAAATATTGACCAAATTAAACCATGAACATATTTTTTTCCAGAATACTTCCAAGTAAGAATTCAGCTAAATGGAGAATAATTTTAACACTGAAATTTAGTATAACACTTACTATAAATACAATAATTCTTTATCTCAGTTAATCTTTGTATTTACCACACCTAGCCCTGGGCCCTGTGCCTTAAGGCAAGGGGCAATAGTTAACTTAGATCTTGCCAAATCCTTTTGTTTACCATCACCCTATCCCCCAAAAGCTTAAGAGATTTAAGTTATCTGTTAACATCACATATGATAAAAATAGTTGAAATTTCTAAATAATGATTCAAAACAAACATAAGCAAACAATAAAATTATATTTTTCAAAATATATGACCTATGAAATTAAAAACTCAGCAAGTAGAATAAATACTAAACAAGGCCAGCAAGATGGCCAGTGGGTAAAGGCACTGGCCACCAAGCCTGATGACCTGAGTTCAATCCCTCATATTCACATGGTAGAAGGAGTGCATTGACTCCAGCAAGCTGTCCTCTGACTTCCATACATTTCCATACACAGCATGTGCACACACATGCACACACAAAAATGAATGAACGAATGCGTGAATAAATAGACAGAATAAGCAGCAAATCATATATAACTGAAGGCAGATAGTGAACTGAATGGGACATAAAAGACATTATAACTTAAGAAAGTGAGGAAGAATGAGAGACAGACACAGAGAAAAAGATAGGAAGAAAGAGGAAGTTATGAAAAATAAAGATCAGAATGGTAACTAAACCTACTTAGAGTTCTAAAAAAAGAAATCAAACCAAAGAGATGAGTGTGCATAGTAGGGAAGAAAATAATATGAGAATAATTTAAAACTATTTTTTTCTGAACCTGGAGAGAGACATAAATCTATAGAGTGAGAAATCACAACAAAGTCAAGCAGGATTTCAAAATGTAAGTAAAGATATCATAAAGAAACTACAAAATCTGAAAAGATTCAGCTATTTCCAAAAGCACCTAAGAGAGGAAGTAAAAGATTATACTTATTAGTCTGACAGCCGACTTCTTAATAGCAGCATTTAAAGACAGAAAACAGAATACATGAATTTAAAACTTGGGCTAGGAATGGTGGCACACATCTTTAAATGCCAGCACTCAGAGGGCAGAGGCAGGCAGATCTCTGTGAGTTCAAGGCCAGCCTGGTCTACATAGGGAGTTCCAGAGCTACTTGGTAAGATCCTATCTTAATTAATTAATTAATTCCTCTAAAAAGTATGTTTGCCACTTAAACTCAATAACAACAGGAATGTAGCCAAAATAAAAATATCAGAAAAAGAAAACTGAATTACCGTGGATAAGAGTCAAATAAAAAGTGATTAAAATTTTTAACATTTTAAAACAGGAAGAAGCCTCTAGGATATGCTAACTGCAAGGCCAACACTGGGCGACACCTACAGCTCAGAGGTGAAGAGCTCCTGGTGTTATTCCAGAAAACCCATGTCCAGCGCTGTCAACTGCCTATAAATGCAGCCTCGGGAGCTCTAATATCCTCCTCTGCCCTCTGTGGGCGCCAGCAATCATGTGATCATACCCACACACAGACATAACACATCCACATAATTAAAAATAATAAAGCTCCCTGAGACCCTGCGGCGCCCAGCTGCGGACAGCGACCGCGAGATGCCAGGACCAGGCGAGCCGAGCCGCACACATCGGGACGTCCCCGTAGCACTCGGAGCCCAGGTTCGGGGTACGGGGTGCTTGGCTAGGAGCAAAGTATCAAGGACCCGGCCGAAGACATGCCTGGAGAGCCCTGGGGAGCTGCAGGAAGCCAGCACCCCGGGCATGTTTCAGGGTACTTAACCTAAGAAGCACTGGCTGAGTTTCCCTTCCCAGAAAGATGTCTGAACATGGAGTCGACCTGGCCCCGCCTCACAGATGCTGTGGAGAAAGTGCATGAGGTCGCATCCAGAGGTGAATGAGGCTAAGCATGGAGGCCCATGCTTGTAATCCCAACCCTGGAGAGGTGGAGGCACGAGGATCTGGAGTTCAAAGCCAGCCTCAGCTACCTGAGACAGTGCCCTGCTTCATATTACAAAGCCGGGGCTGGAGAGATGGCTCAGCGGCTTAAGAGCAAGGGCTGCTGCTCTTGCAGAGGACCAGGATTCAGTTCCCAGCACCCACACGGCAGCTAACAACGGTCCTAACTCCAGTTCCAGGGCATCCTACACCCTCTTCTGACCACCGCAGGCAATGCACAATATGGGTGCACTTACATACATTCAGGCAGTACACCCAGACACATAAAATAAATAGATAACAGAACATACATAAAAGGTGGACAGGGCCGGGCAGCCAAGGAAAACCAAAAGGACAGGGAGTTTGAGCAGAAAGGGCATCAGATCCCCTAGAACTGTAGTTACAGATGGTTGTTAGCCACCACGGGTGCTGGAAATTGCACCTGGGTCTTCTCCAAGAGCAGCCAGTGCTCTTAACCTCTGAGCCATCTCTCCAGCCACTCAAGGACCTTGTTTTGCACCTGCTGGCAGTGTGATATGCCACACATATTTCCGATACGGATCCACGCTTTCGTTCCAGAAGAAACTACACTTGGCTGTGGTGCATGGTCCTTTTTGCATGCGCAGCCTGTACCTGTTGACTGTTGAGTGTTCACAGCAGATACTAGTCTGATGTTTAGCTACTATGTGTCTCTAACTGATTTTGATAGCAGGGCACTGGCCTCATAAAGGAAGCTGGGAATGTTCCTTCTTAAAAAAAAAAATAATAGGGGCTGGAAAGATGGCCTAGCGGTTGAGAGCGCCGACCGCTCTTGCAGAGGACCCGGGTTCGATCCCCAGCACCCACATGGCGGCCGAGAACCGTCTGTGACTCCAGTTCCAGGAGAACTCCAGTTCCAGGGGAATCCGAGACCCTCTTCTGACCTCCGCGGCATTGCACAACACGGGTGCACAGACTTGCATGCAGACAGTACATTCATGCACATACAGAAATAAATAAAATTAATTAAAAAATTTTAAAAAAAATAATAAATCTTTGTAAAAAAGAAAAATTTTCCAAAAAAGTGAAAATTTTAAATATGTAAAATATTGTAGATATACACATATGTGTTTCTCTGTGTTTACTGAAGTACTGTTTACCAGTAACAAAGTCCTAAAGTAATATTTAGACTCATTACCACAAAAATGCTTATAAACCATTATTCTATGAAATATTATCTTTAAAAAAATAATATGCAATCTTGAAATTATGTTTGTCCATCTAAAATAAGCCCACAGAGCACAGCACTAAATGAAAACAGGAAGACGGGGTTGGTTTTTTTTTGGTCTTTTTTGTGACAGGGTCTCCCTGTATCCCCAGCAGTCCTGGAACTCACTTATATAGACCTGGCTGGCCTTGACCGCACAGAGATTGCCTGCCTCTACCTCCCGAGTGCTGGGATTAAAGGCGTGCGCCACCACACCAACAGAGACAGGATTTTTTTTAAGAGTCATAAAATGGAACTTGGCTTATACTTTGTGAAAGGAATCCAGAATCTAAAGAGAGGTGACACCATCTGAACAGTGTGACAGAATTGATCTGGCTTCTGTACTGATAATGAAGCAAAGTTAACAAAACAATGAACTCAGTTATAAGGCTACTGTAACAATGCAAATAATCCTAAAATAAACTTCCTGGGAAAAGAAGTTGCATCTTACATTTTACTGATATTGGAATTCAGACATATATGGACAATTTCTGGGGATACAGCAGGGAAGAAAACAGACAATGACAGCTCTGTGTGATGATCTGAAACAAGTCATTCTAAGAGCCAAAAGGAAGCTTCCCTGCCAGATTATAGTAGCTGTTTCTTCCTTTTATGAACCAAAGATGTTGGTAGCATGTAGGTTCTCTAGGAAGGAAAAGACTGTATTTGGTAAAATGAAATGGAGGTCTCATCCTGCAGAACTCCTTTACCATGGCTGATGAAGAGCTATCCTTACCTACTTCACAAAAAGGAGAGGGTCAAGTGGCACTGAAAAATGCAAGGATGGAGCAGCAGGATCATGAATGGCAGTCTAGAGGCCAAGCAGCAGCAGTTAGAGGGTATGCTCTGAAGAATGCCCCCAGATGAGAGCCCCTGGAACTGGAGTACAGGTAATTCAGATCCCCTGGAGCTGAAGTACAGGTAATTCAGATCCCCTGGAGCTGGAGTACAGGTAATTCAGATCCCCTGGAGCTGGAGTACAGGTAATTCAGAGCCCCTGGAGCTGGAGTACAGGTAATTCAGAGCCCCTGGAGCCGGAGTACAGGTAATTCAGATCCCCTGGAGCTGGAGTACAGGTAATTCAGATCCCCTGGAGCTGGAGTACAGGTAATCAGATCCCCTGGAGCTGGAGTACAGGTAATTCAGATCCCCTGGAGCTGGAGTACAGGTAATTCAGATCCCCTGGAGCCGGAGTACAGGTAATCAGATTCCCTGGAGCCAGAGTACAGGTAATTCAGACCCCCTGGAGCTGGAGTACAGGTAATCAGATCCCCTGCAGCCAGAGTACAGGTAATTCAGATCCCCTGGAGCCATAGTACAGGTAATTCAGAGCCCCTGGAGCCGGAGTACAGGTAATCAGATCCCCTGGAGCTGGAGTACAGGTAATTCAGAGCCCTGGAGCTGGAGTACAGGTAATTCAGAGCCCCTGGAGCTGGAGTACAGGTAATCAGATCCCCTGGAGCTGGAGAACAGGTAATTCAGATCCCCTGGAGCTGGAGTACAGGTAATTCAGAGTCCCTGGAGCTGGAGTACAGGTAATTTAAATCCCCCTGGAGCTGGAGTACAGGTAATTTAGCTCCCCGTGGAACTGGAGTACAGGTAATTTAGATCCCTGTGGAACTGGAGTACAGGTAATTTAGCTCCCCGTGGAACTGGAGTACAGGTAATTTAGCTCCCCGTGGAACTGGAGTACAGGTAATTTAGATCCCCGTGGAACTGGAGCACAAATAATTCTCAACCACCCAACATGGGTTCTGGGAAATGAAACCAGATCCTCTATAAGAGCAGCAAGGACTCTTTAACAGTTGAGTCCAGAAAAACGTTCCCTAAGATTAATAAAAAAGTGCAACAACCATACATTTTAATTTTTCTATAATCTGTTCTGTAGGCTTTAGAATCAAGATAGTTTTTGTTGTCTAAGTTCATTTAAATATTCCACATCAATTTCATCTAATTTCATATAGATGTTCTACATTAAATATAGAAGTATATCTTTAAATTTTACTAATTTTAGGCTCATACTTTAAAATTAAATAGCCAAGCATGGAAGCATGCACTTATAATCCCAGCACTTATAAGACTAGCACAGGAAGATTGCTGTGAGTCCCTGACCTACCTGGACTGTAGAGTCTATTCAAGGACATCAGTGAAA
Source organism: Rhizomys pruinosus (assembly GCA_009823505.1). Lineage (NCBI taxonomy): Eukaryota > Metazoa > Chordata > Mammalia > Rodentia > Spalacidae > Rhizomys > Rhizomys pruinosus. The sequence goes on along the minus strand of VZQC01006270.1, from coordinate 779,975 downwards.
CCCTTCTAGAAAGACCTCATACCTTTTAATAACAAGTATTAACAAACCAGGTTTAACCTAAACCTCAACAATACTTTTATAGTCAGAAATAAGTTGGTTATTTACAATTGGTACATATATTATAGAAACCTGACATTTTGAGATGCCTTAATTTTATAGACATTTAAGTAAAAACAATATCCCAAAACAGAATAGAGTTTATTACCCTATAAAGGAGTTTAATGGCTTTCATCAATGTTGATGATATTATACAGCAATTCCATGATTCAATACAAAGAACAATTTAAAATCTCACAAGACACTAGTCCCTGGGGAGTTTTAACAAATAGCAAATACTGCTTTATCATATTGATGTCCTCAAGAGTAGTCACACTGCAACTTGGAAGAAATAAAGACAAAACCAAACAGCCAGGAGAATAAATCATATTAGTACAATAATCAGAAGAGATGTGTGTTATTTGGAATAAGCTACACATTTGTAAAGATAATTACCAATTACCAAACACATATGAGGAAAATAAGACAAAAAAAGAAAAATTTGAAATCCATGATACAATCAAAAATATCCTTTTATTCTATTGTATATTCATTCACCAGTCATTTCTCTAAGAAATTGCACAGTAAGTCTCTATTTAAACAAGACATTCTAAGGAAATGAAGTTATAAAAGAGGAATTTATCACTTGAAGTTTAACATTTTAGACTGTATTTGATGATATCTTCAGAGAACTCTCTAAGAATTCATAGCACAGGAGGGTGGCGTTCTGAAGTCTGACTCCATATGGACATGCCATGTACTGTGTCTTACTAGGATATGACCCTTCTCAAGTTTTAATTTGATTTCCTCCTCCTAAGGCAATGGTGACAACAATACCCTACTGGAGGGATGTTATTTGATAAATGGTGATTATAAACATGCATACATGCACTGCTCAAAACAGTACCTAAGATCTAGGAAGCCTTCTATCACTGCTAGCCATCCTCAGCATTCACCACTGCTATGCAAGAGGAGAATGATGCTAAAACACAGGGGTGCAAATCTGGCCATGGTGGATGGAGATGAAAATGACAAGCTACTACCTCTCCTAACTCTTCACATTTGTCTACTTTCCCTCACCAAGGACCTTCCCAGCTCTGTTCATTTGTTCATACAGCACCAACGTTTTATACTTTTGTTTTAAATAATTCCCAAACAAATTGGAGTGGGGAAGACATAGGTCTCATTATGTAGCCCAAGCTGGCCTTGAATTTGTGACCTTCCTACCTCAGCATAAATGCCAAAATTACAAGTGTCTTGACACTTCATGCAGCTTTCCTAATAAATCTTTGTTTACAATCTATATAAGTTCAAATTGAGAGCACTGTACTCTAATCACCCATTATTACCTAACTTGTCCATCTTATATTTCACATCAGGTGTCCTCCTCTAAAAGCACTCTCAACTTCTGCTCTTCATCTGCAGGTTCCTCCCTTATGGCATTACTCTACAGCAAGAAACCTTTCCCTCCTCCTCACTGCCTCTGATGTTCTTTACGTCCTGTGATCATCTTCTGTTATGGTATAACTGAAACTGCGTAACCCCCATTTATACATGGTTATTCTCAGGAATAAGTTATATACTTTTGATTAGCCAAGCCAGGAATCCAACTGCATAAAACATTATTACCCCAAATCCCTATCTAAAAAGAACTAATATTGGCAGAAAGGAAAACAATTAGTTCATATTAATCTATTCAAACAAGCTGGTGGCAAACGGATTAACAACTTAACTTCCATCAACTCTAACTTAAGTTTTAATTAGATTACCAACATTCAGAAAGAAATCTCCAGATTCTTTATATGCTAAAATTGCAATGGGCACCTCCTTTAAATTCTGTAATAAGCATGACCTCCTAAAGACCTTTGCATTAGCAGAAGATACCAAAATGCCAAATCAGAGAGCTCTTAATATGACCAGATATGCTGATACCCTACTCATTTACTGCTATAAAGATACACAATCATATTAAGGACAGTGGGACAAACTGAAGAAAATGGGTCACCAAGCTCTTATTCTCACATAGGAAAAGTATCAGAACTGGGCAAACATCTACATAGGGTTTTCTTAAAAAGAAAAACCTTGCACTTCCATTTTTGTGCATGTATGGTGTGTTCTGCTATAGACATCTTGCAGTTTAGAAGTCAAACAAATGTGCTTGAGAATAATAATTCAAAAGCCACACTTGGAAATCTGCATATATTATTAGAACTCAAGTATCTATCCCTGACAGTCATCTATTTGACCTGCTTTTATAAGCACAACATGCAGATCTTGGTGAACATTTATTTTCTTATTCTTCTGCCTTACCAACGGTTTTTCCTTCTTTCTGGATGTTATGGTCAGAGGTTAAACCACTAACCTTTCACCTACAAAGAGAGAGTCCTGTCTCCCACCCCCACCCGTCCATCCCAGCTCATAATAGGTTTTTCACAGTTCCAGGCAATGGATTAGCTCCTCTCCTCAAGAACAAAGGCTATGTCTCTGTCCCGTTGTTTGGGCCTGGAGCCTCACATCAGAGGAAGCTGCTCCTACTGAACATGCACAATACTAATATTGTGAAGCCAAGCAAAAGCCAGGCTGCTCAGTGTCTAGACTCCCATCCAGCCAGCTAGCCAAAGGGAAAATCCAGTCAAGCACTCAGCTGAAAATTAACTAAGATGCCCTGTTGAGAACCTGATGAAGATGTTATCTGACCATATGGCAAAACTTTCAATTGTGTAACATAACGATAAGGGAAAAACTTTCAGAGCTCAGTGCTTTAACAATCTTGGTCACCAATTACCACATGAGTCAGTCAATGTATTTTGTTAACACACAACCCCTTCCTCTGTATAATCTCCTAAAATAATGCACAGGCTTATTTATGGCATTCTAATCTCTTGCATTTAAAACTCTTCCTAACCAAAAATTACAACAGACTATCTTTTATTTGCAATTTTTGTAACAGGTATACCTCATTAGAAATTTTATTATGATACTTATTATTGAAGGGACTGGTCAAAAGATATCTATTCATAATCTTAATATTAATTTATAAAGGTTCAAACGCTGAACAAAGATGAAATAATTAACCAAACACAGGTATTTGGTTAAATTTAGAAAGATAAGTAAAACAGCAGGCAAGCCACAATTATAAAACTCCTTGTAAATTATTTTAAACTATAAAACATTGAACACATCAAACAAATTTGATCATATAAGGCAGTAAAAGAAGAATTCTCTCTTGACAAGTATGTCAAGTCCCAGGTAAGTCTGTGAACACTTACTGTGGTATGGGAAGGAGAGCAGTATTCTTAATAGAACTGTACATTTTACATCCATGGCAATGACCAATGTTTAAAGTGAACACTAAAAATACATTTATCGATTACAGCCATTAAATAAGGTCATATTGAATTTAAAAGGTAATGTTCAAAAGCAGATTTTTGTAGTGTGGTTAAACAATATTGTTTCCGTTTTAAAACTATGATGTTACATTAATAATTTAAAAAATAAATGTTGGGGCTGGAGAGATGGCTTAATGGTTAAGAGCACCGACTGCTCTTGCAGAGGACTGGGGTTCAATTCCCAGCACACACATGGTGACTAAGAACCATCCTTAAGCCTGGCATAGTGGCGCACTCCTTTAATCCCAGCACGTGGGAGGCAGGATCTCTGTGAGTTCAAGGCCAGCCTGGTCTACAGAGTGAGTTCCAGGCCAGCTGGGGCTATAGGGAGACCCTGTCTCAAAAAGAAACAAAAACAAAAATAATGTTATAAAATAGACTATTTACAAAAAATGCAAGTAGATTTTAATTAATGCAAGACATGATGTAACAAATTCTTAAGAATCAAATTATAAGGGACTAGAGAGATGGTTCAATGGTTAAGAGCACTGCTTGGCTACTCTTCCAGAGGACCCAGGTTTGATACCTAGAACCCACATGGCAGCTAACAACCATCTATAACTCCAGTTCCAGGGGATCTGACACCCTCTTCTGGCCTCTGCCGGCTTTGCATGACATGGGTGCACTTACATACATGTAGGCAAAACACCCATACACATAAAATAAAAATAAATCAAAAATTTTTTAAAGAATTAAATCATAAACAGTTATATAGCCAGATGTGGTGTCTCATGCCTATAATCCCAACACTCTTCGGGGCAGAGACAGGAGGATTTCTGTGAGTTCAAGGCCAGCCTCATCTATGTAAGGACTTCCAGGCCAGCTGGAGCCACAGGAAGACCCCGTCTCAAAAAAAAAAAAGTTATATAAACTGATTCCCCAATTTTTAGGAAAATAGGGGGCTGGAGAGATGGCTCAGCAGTTAAGGAGCCATGTTTGATTCCTAGCATGGACATGGCATAATGCAACTAACTGTCTGTAACTCCAGTTCCAGTGGATCTGACACCCTCTTCTGACCTCCATGGCACTGCACAACACGAGCAAGGGCACAGCCACAGAGATGTCATGCTCTCTGAACCTACCTGTTACAGCTCCCTCCAGAATCTTGACTCTGAAGCACAGCTTTTCAGAGCTAGCAGACTGCCTCAGGCCTGCCTCTTGTTGTAGTCTGAATCTAGCCCAAAATGAAGAGGAGATCCCTCCTTCTTGTGGGGTTGGGTCCTGTGTCTCTAGCCTTTGCAAAACCCACATCTGGCAGATCATGGAGTTGAAGGAAGTCTGCCAAGTGTGTAACCGCCTCAAGTTCCTGCTGCTCCGTCCTCCCTACCATGATGGACTGCACTGCTTCTTAACAAAGAAGATGCCTCATCACATGATGTCCCTCTGGCCATGGAGGAAGATATTCTGCTGGACAGCTTTAGAGTTAACTTGACACACCTGGGTTGAGAGAGCCTCAACTGGGAAACTGCTTCCATTGGACTGCCCATGTCTATGGGTCATCTTCTTAACTGTTGAGTGATGTGGGAGGACCCAGGTCATTGTGGGTGCTGCTACCCCTGGGCAGCTGGTCCTGTGTTATATAAGAAAGCAAGTGCAGCATGCGCCAGGAGACCAAGCCAGTAAACAGTGCTCCTCCATGGTCTGTGCTCCAGCTCCTGCCTCCAGGTTCCTCCCCTGGGTTCCTACTTGGGGCTCCCTCAGTGATGAATTATGAGACATGTAAGATAAAATAAACCCTTTCCTCTCCAAGTTGGTTGTGGTCAAAGTGGTTTGCCATAGCAATTGAAAGCAAACTAGAACAGATATGAATACAGCAGACACCAAAAAAGCCAACTGGATATTTGACCATGAAAAAAAAAACAGTTGAGTCATCCATTTCCTTGAGCAAGGTGAAAAATTATTTCCTCCAATATCGATGTCCCTCCAGTGAGAAATTCAGGTCAGCAAGAAACTTCCTTCTTCTACACAAAAGCCAAAATGCTTTTTTAAGTCTTTTTCAAACAGGGTCTCCCTGTAGCCCCAGCTGGCCTGGAACTCACTATGTAGACCAGGCTGACCTGAAATCGCAGAGATCCACCAGCCTCTACCTCCTGAGTGCTGAGACTAAAGGTGTGCAACACCTCGTCCAGCTCAAAATGCTTGTTCTTAAACACAGGTATATTCATGTGAACAAACAAAGGAGAGAGAAAATCGTAGGCACCAGTGTACTGAGATCATGAGCCCTCCCATGAACCTACAGCTGTGGTCCCTCCAAGGAGCCTGGAGCTGTGGTCTCACACATGAACCTAGAGCTGTGGTCCCTCCAAAGGGCCTGCAGCTGTGGTCTCACACATGAACCTAGAGCTGCGGTCCCTCCAAGGAGCCCAGAGCTATGGTCTCACACATGAACCGAGAGCTGTGGTCCCTCCAAGGAGCCCGGAGCTATGGTCTCACACATGAACCTAGAGCTGTGGCCCCTCCAAGGAGCCCGGAGCTGTGGTCTCACACATGAACCTAGAGCTGTGGTCCCTCCAAGGGGCCTGCAGCTATGGTCTCACACATGAACCTAGAGCTGTGGCCCCTCCAAGGAGCCCGGAGCTGTGGTCTCACACATGAACCTAGAGCTGTGGTCCCTCCAAGGAGCCTGCAGCTGTGGTCTCACACATGTACCTAGAGCTGTGGTCCCTCCAAGGGGCCTGCAGTTGTGGTCTCACACATGAACCTAGAGCTGCGGTCCCAAGGAACCTGGAGCTGTGGTCTCACACATGAACCTAGAGCTGTGGTCCCTCCAAAGAGCCTGCAGCTATGGTCTCACACATGAACCTAGAGCTGTGGTCCCTCCAAGGAGCCCGGAGCTATGGTCTCACACATGAAGCTAGAGCTGTGGCCCCTCCAAGGGGCCTGCAGTTATGGTCTCACACCGAGCAGTGGGAGCGGTGGTTCCATTCCTCTGGCTGATAGTGGAGCAGACTGGAGAATGGATGACTTCCCAATGTTGTGCAATAGTTTCAGACTTCTCTGAGTGGCTTCCCTCCCCACAACCTTCTCCCCAAAGGTTCTAGGTTGCAGATGACAGGGCCTGTGTCTCTGTATTGGTCTTCTGATGGGGACAGGGGAGGTTTCTATCACTTACAGTTTCTAATCTTGGGAGGACTGATTCTCAAGAATGGACTTCCCACCTCCCTCCTTTGTTTCGGCCAGCTATGGTTTTGACTGCACATGTGGCCCTGGCCCTCCAGGCTTTGAGGTTGGTCCTCTCCCACTCCCAGGCACCAAGAGGGTTTCCATCATTTTCAATTACTTTTCCACACTCCAGATGTACCTTCACCTGTGCTCTACAGAAAATATAAAACGTCTGATTGAACTTCTGGAGACAAAAATCACAATCTGGGAAGTTAAAAATTAAAAAATAATACTAATTTTAAAAAGTGTTGGTAAGAATTCTAAATAAAAGAACACTTAAACACTGCTTTTATAAGTGTAAAATAGTATGGCCTCCTTGAAGAATAGTATGGAGGTCTCTCAAAAAATCAATAATAGGGTTGGGAATGAATGTCAGTAGTAGAACCTCTGCCATCATGTACAAGGCCCCTGGTGGCACAGCCCGTGTAACCCTCCTCTCACAGTAAAAATGTCTAAAAATCTATCATATGATCCAAAGGAAATAAGATCAGTGCATCAAGGAGGTGCCTGCACTACCCTAAACAGGGCTGCAATGATCACAACAGTCCAGAGAATAAAAAGAATATATACAGTGGAATATTATTCATTCACAAATGAAAATTGCATCTTTTCATTTGTATGAAAATGGATGGGTTTCCAGGATGTCATGTTAATTGAACTAACCACAGAGAAAGACAAATAAAGCATGTTCTCTCTCACAGATGAAAAATGTTCATCTGTATGCAGAACAGTGAAGTAACCACTTCAGCTGGGAAGGAAAGGCAAGAGGATATCTAGAGGGACAGTGGGTAAGATACCTACACCATGCTAGAAGGCACAGCTTTCAGTGTCTACAATAACCTACTACATATTTCATGAATAGCTACAAAAGAGAAGTTCAGCAGCTGCAAACACAAAATGATAAAGAAGCAGAAGTCATTTACCCTGATTTGACAGTGCGCATTATAAACACGCATTAATATCCCAGATTTTCAAAATTTCCTTATTGTTAAAAATAAGGCATTCTGGGGCTAGTGGTTAAGACGGCCTAGTGGTTAAGAGCACCAACTTCTCTTGCAGAGGACACAGGTTTGATCCCCAGCACCCACATGGTGGCTGAGAACCTTCTTTAACTCCAGTTCCAGGGGAATCCTGGAATCTTCTGACCTCCACGGCATTGCATGACATGGGTGAACAAACCTACATGCAGACAGTTCATTCGTACACATAAAAAAATAAATAAAATTTAAAATATATATAAAAATAAATAAAAAATAAAAATAAGGCATTCTGGCAATGAGCAATGGATAAGTATAGAATGGGAAGTAAAGAAAGAAATATGGGAGATGATGAAGCCTACAAGAGAGAACATAATAAAGAATACAGAATATTGGGGCTGGAAAGATGGCTCAGAGGTTAAGAGCACGGACTGCTCTTACAGAGGACCCGGGTTCATTGCCCAGCACCCAGGTGGCGGCTAAGAACCAGTTCCAGGGGAATCCGATGCCCTCTTCTGACCTCTGCGGCACTGCACGACACAGGTGCACCAACCTACATGCAGACAGTACACTCATACACATTAAAAAAAATAAAATTAAATAAATAAAAAGAATATAGAATACATCACAGTGAACACCTGGCATTTTCATAAAGCTTGCTCATAGTTTGAGAGTTTATCTACTGGATATTGGGGCTAGCTGAACTAGAGTCTGAAGACTAACTCCATTCCCAGCACTCCTTCACCAGCAATGTTTTTAAGCCGCTGAAATGCAAGGTGGTTTACATTTAGAAATCAGACAAAGAAGAGACTACATAGAAGTAAAGGATGTGAACAAAAGAGCAAGCTAGCAAGACAGCTCAGTGGTAAAGGAACTCACTCCTGCCACGTGACCAGAGTCTGACCCCTAGATCCCACATGGGAGAAGGAGAAAACCAACCCCTGAATGTCATTCTCTGACCTCCACATACATGACATGGTGTGCGCACACGTACACACACACACACACGCACACACACAATTAATTGAAAATGAATAACTGTGATAAAAATATAAAAAACAAAGAAAAGACAGCATAAAACCATTTGGGACCAAGAATGCATTGCTTATATATGGGTGCTCAGATGCCTTGAACCAGTGAGCTTCTGCACCTGTTTGTGGCACCTGTTCAGTACTGCAGACATGAGTAGCTGCTTGTATACAGGTGCTCAGATGCCTTGAACCAGTGAGCTTCTGCACTTATGTGTGGCACCTGTTCAGTACTGCAGACATGAGTAGCTGCTTATATACAGGCGCTCAATGCCTTCAACTAGTGAGCTTCTGCACTTATGTGTGGCACCTGTTCAGTACTGCACACATGAGTAGCTGCTTGTATACAGGTGCTCAATGCCTTCAACTAGTGAGCTTCTGCACTTATGTGTGGCACCTGTTCAGTACTGCAGACATGAGTAGCTGCTTATATACAGGTGCTCAATGCCTTCAACTAGTGAGCTTCTGCACTTATGTGTGGCACCTGTTCAGTACTGCAGACATGAGTAGCTGCTTGTATACAGGTGCTCAATGCCTTCAACTAGTGAGCTTCTGCACTTATGTGTGGCACCTGTTCAGTACTGCAGACATGAGTAGCTGCTTGTATACAGGTGCTCAATGCCTTCAACTAGTGAGCTTCTGCACTTATGTGTGGCACCTGTTCAGTACTGCACACATGAGTAGCTGCTTGTATACAGGTGCTCAATGCCTTCAACTAGTGAGCTTCTGCACTTATGTGTGGCACCTGTTCAGTACTGCAGACATGAGTAGCTGCTTGTATACAGGTGCTCAATGCCTTCAACTAGTGAGCTTCTGCACTTATGTGTGGCACCTGTTCAGGACTGCAGACATGAGTAGCCAACTGCTTATTGAACTTCAAGCCCTTTCCCCTCTTCGGCACTTGATCAATGACGGAAGAGCTACATTTTTCAATCTCCCTTATAAGTGATGCTAAGTAGTACAAGTGAACCAAGTTCTCAGCAAGGAAAGTGACAGTATCGAAACTTTGTCTGCCTGGTGTTAGAAGAAATTTCTTGCCTAAATTACTCTTGTCTGTCATGTGATTTGAACTTCTACAGAGTTATTGTCCTGTCTTTCACACTGAAGACAAGAATAACAGCCTGCAGAATAACAGAAAAACAGGATGAAAGAAACATGGACTCCTGAGTATCCTCACAGAACAGTGCCCTCAGCCAGACTGTCTGTTTTTAAACTTCCATATTATTGACAGCTCTATATTTGGAGAATTCTACTCCTGGCAGATTGGCCTTTATTCTTTAAAAATACAATATTAAGTAACTGGGCAAATTTGAAAGCTGATTGAGAAAACAGCTTTAGGGATTATCCAAGAACACCCAAGGGGTGGTGGGGAAGACCAAGAAAAAAAAAAAAAAAACAGAAAAAGCTTAATCTGGAAGCTGGCATAACTTCAATCCTAAAACTGACCTCTGAAACTTTTTTTTTTATGTGTATGAATGTACTGTTTGCATGTAGGTTGGTGCACCTGTGTCGTGCAATTCTTCAGAGGTCAGAAGAGGGTGTTGGCTTCCCCTGGAACTGGAGTTAAAGACGGTTCTTAGCCACCATATAGGTGCTGGGAATCAAACCCAGGTCTTCTGCAAAAGCAGTCGGCACTCTTAACTGCTGAGCCATCTCTCCAGCCCCATATCTAGTACTATTTTTAGAACAAAATAGGCACCCAATTAATATGGATGAATAAAAGGATGGATGGATGGACAGATGGATGGAAAGACAGACTCTCCTCTCCAGAAAATGAACACAGGGTAGAAAAATATATAGTTCTCTCTTGAAGAAAAAAATAATGACATTGGTTCAAAATGGAACTATCACTTCATATCAAAACTGTAAGACAAAGAAAACTCAGATTCTTTGCAAGGCGACGCAGGTGTCTTGTACCTTGTATTTTGAACCTGTAGCTCACTAATTTCGATAGACTGGCTGTCCAGTGAGGCCCCAGCATCCTCCTGGCTCTGCTTCCTCAGCACTGAGATTACAGTTACATAACACCAGACTAGATTGACTGGGTGTGTGCGTGCGTGGGTGTGTGTGTGTGTGTGTGTGTGTGTGCGTGTGTGCGTGTGTGTGTGTGTGTGTGTGTGTGTGTGTTGTATGTGTGTGTGTTCGTATTTACATGGGCTCTGGAAACCAAAATCAGGGCCTCAAACTTAGAAGGCAAACACATAACTGACAGTAATCTCCCCAAATTCAGTTTCTTCTCTCTTATTGCTCAACAAACTTCAAAATACAGAATCTTGAATTATTTCGACATGTTTAGAGTCAGATCTGTTTCTCAGTGATTAGAGTATCAAGTATATCCCTCCAAATACTGAAGGCAGAGCAGCTCTACCTACTGTATGTTCTGCGAAACACATCTGTTTTAATGTCTTACCTTTTTTTTTTAACTTGGTCTTTTTGAGACAGGATCTCCTTGTAGCCCCAGCTGTCTTGGAACTCGCTATGTGGACCAGGCTGGCCTTGAACTCACAGAGATCCGCCTGCCTCTGCCTCCCAAGTGCTAGGATTAAAGGCCTGTGCCACCATGCCCAGCTCAATGTCTTTCCAATTACCTGAGAATTCCACTTAGCTACACAGGAAGGGTTGTATAAGACAGCCTGTCTTTGGTAGGAAAGAGAATATAAACTTTAAAACTTTAAGCTGAGCATTACTATTATTCCTAGTAGGAAAAAAAAAAAAACAGCCCCTACTGTGAAGCTCTTTCACTGGGATGTGGCCCACTTACTGTTAGAAACACTGATTGGAAGTATTGCCCAGCAATCTACACTCACTTTAGCATGAGCTATGTCACATTCATATTACAATCAATACTGAGATTTTTTACTAATAAAAAGGTATTACTGGAAAAGGAAGATGGAGTGATCCATCAAACAACCTTCAGGAATTCATCATCTTTATTGAATTTACTCAAATTTTTTTACCAAAGAGAACTAAAATGTTTAATTCAGTCTATTGATTTTGAGACCCAAAGACATTAAAATGGTTTGTTCAATTACTATGTTTTATAGTGAAATCATACATTCTGTATGTGCCATAGAAATGATCCTTAGCAAGAGGCAGAGGCAGAGGCAGGTGGATCCTTGTGAGTACAATGACACTCTGGTCTACATAGTGAGTTTCAGACAGCAGGGGCTACAGGGAGACCCTGCAGGGTGCTACAGCACTCCTGACAGTCCCAGTCAACCATGCTATGGAAATTCTACACCATCCCATTTAATTATAGATCATCAAGGCAATCCCTGCAGCTCTGAACTTATGCTTAAATTCTTTTTTTTTTTTTTTTTTTTTTTTTTTTTTTTTTTTTGGTATTTTTGAGACAGGGGTCTCCCTGTAACCCCAGCTGGCCTGGAACTCACTCTGTAGACCAGGCTGGCCTTGAACTCACAGAGATCTGCCTGCCTCTGCCTCCAAAGAGTGCTGGGATTAAAGGCGTTCGCCACCACGCCAGGCTCTGTGCTTAATTCTTAATCTAATTAAGAATACCTGAGGCCGGGAGCGGTGGGGCACACCTTTAATCCAAGGCAAAAGCAGGCGGATCTCTGTGAGTTCAAGGCCAGCCTGGTCTACATAGGGAGTTCCAGGACAGCTGGGGCTGCACAGAGACCCTGTCTCAAAAAGAAAAACAAACAAACAAAAAAACCAGAGTACCTGAGAAAGGCATGTGAACATTTAATCATGTCATGTTGGTCACAGTAGTTCTCAGTGAAAATGAGTACACCTTTGGAGAAGGTGAAGGAACTGGCCATGCAGACAAACGGAGAGGAGCATCAGACAAGGCCAGCAAAGGCACAAGTGTGTGGCAGGGCATCTGTGTGTTCCAGGAAGAGCAAAGAGGTCTACATGGCGGCAGAGGGACAAAGGATGAGGCTAAGCCATGACGCACACCAGAGGACATTTGGGGGCACAAATCAGCCTATTTTATGTGTATGAGAGAGTAGTTAAACTGAGCAGGTGGCAGTGGAGGAGGAGCAGAGAGGGGAGAGGATCTAAACACCATCAAACCATACTGTATGGAAATCCCAAAATTGCTATAAAAATAAATAAATTAAAAAAAAATTACTGTGAAAAGAGAGGTCAAGCCAGGTTAAAATACTAGGCCAATGTAGGTCTCTGAAAGGTCCTTAATTTTCATTTGGCTGATTTAAAAAGACAGAAGGAGCTGGGCGTGGTGGCCCACATCTTTAATCCTAGCACTTGGGAGGCAGAGGCAGGTGGATCTCTGAGTTCAAGGCCAGCCTGGTCTACAGAGCTCCAGGGCAGCTGAGACTAAAGGGAGACCCTGTCTCAAAAAGACCCCCCCCCAAAAAAAAACAGAAGGATGAGGGGAAAGGGAATACTAGACACAACAAAAAGGTTTGAGAACTGAAGTTATAAACAAATTTCTATTACTATATTTAACATGCCATACAATGCATTGTGAGAAATACCAAAAGTAAGCTTTGATAAGTTGATGATCTAATTGAAATAAACATATACATATACTTAAAATGACAGTATTTAAGCATCAAGGAAGAATAAATGGTCTGTATTTTTTGTTTTGCCAAAGGCACTTGGGCCAAAAAAAGGAAAGTGACAGATGCAAACCCACAGTTCAGCGGCAGTGGGCCCAGCTCCTTGGTCCAATGTAGCAATGCAGTGAACAGCAAACTCCAGAGACTAAACTTCTGTGCTTGTACAAAACAGATACGCATTTGTCGTCATCATTTGTTTCTATGATTTCCAAAAATCTTCCCTATAATTTGGAGGGAAGGCATGAAAAGCAAAGCTCATTGGTAGGTTGGTGAGTAACCCAGTAGATGTGAAAATAGAGAGGCTTTGTGTTTTGATAACAAAAGCAGTTGAAGCTTTCAAATAAAGACTGTATTTTCTCCCTAACAAAAAGACTCTGTTTCCTGGGTTTTCTTGAGGCTACAAAGAAAAGGAGAAAAGGGAAGTCAATCAGTATCTTATGTGTGGACAGAGCTAGCTTCTTTCAAATCAAGATCAAACACCACTGGCTGGTACAAAACAACATATTCTGCCAAGTCCTCTCATTAAAACATGAGGGCTACCGGAAGACCCTGTCTCAATAAATAAATAAATAAATAAATATTTTAAAAGATGAATTTGGGGCTGGAGACAGTCCAGTAAGTGAAGTACAAGGGCCTGAGTCCTCTCAGAACCCACATATACTAAGCCTGTTGTGGTGGGACACACTTAAAATCCAGCGCTGGGGTGGTGGAGACAATGCATCCTAGGGCCTCTTGTTGCACTTACTTGGTGTGTTCCAAGACAGTAAGAGAACCAGACTCAGAAGACAAAATAACAGAACAACAACAAAAAAGGTGAACCACCTCTGAGAAAGGACACTTGAAGCTGTCTTCTGGCCTCCATATATAGATACATACGTGTTCACATGTCCCTGCACACATGTGTACTCATACACATGTGCACATGTACACACACACACAATTAACTTGACTAGAAAAAATTAAAATTTTAGATAAAAAACCTCATAAGCAAAATTAAAAGATGTTTGTTAAACTGAAAAAAATACCAATATTTGGGAAATAATTAGTTGACATACATATAATAAAATCCTGCAATCCACCACATATACAAAAGATAAAAATAGAAAATGCACCAAAAATGACTGAATAATGGTCAACTTTTCTAATTAGTCAAAAAAAAATTACAAATGGCAAATGTTACAGAAAAATATAAGACCATAAATATCTTTGAAAAAGGCAAAATTGTGGAAACAGTAAATAACGAAAACGGGGGTGAGGTTGAGGGGAGAGAGTGCAGAAGACTGTTGGGCAATAAGACTATCATAATTAATAGTGGATGCAGTCACTAACTCTATCAAAGCCCCAAGATACACAGCAGCAAGATCAAATCCTACTGTGGACTCCGGGTGACAGTATGGGTAACCTGAGTCTGATGCTGTACTGATGGATGCAGAGCATCATGAGTGTGTAAACCCACAGAACACAGACAAGTAGAAATGAAGAATAAAATGAACTGTGGGTGACAATGCCAAAGCAGCACATGCGTTGCATGTAGTAAAGGCACCGCTCCGGTGCAGGGCGCCACCAGGCCGTAGAGCTGGACTACAGCATGTGTGGACCAAGGCGTGTCCAGGAGCCCCTCTTGCCACTCCATTTCATACTCAGCATCAATGGGAGAGATACTACCATTATTTCTTAAGGAATTTTAAACTGCTCTAAAAAGTAACATACTTCTGGGCCAATGAGTTGGCTCACCAGACAGAGGGAGCTTGCCATCAAAGCCTAATGATGGAGAGAACCAACCAGAAATTTGTTTTATGACCTTCACATATGCCATGACACACTGAGTCCACAAACATAACACACACACACACACACACACACACACATACACACACACACAAATAAGTGTTATTTTAAATTTATTAAGTAATATATTTTTTAAATAATTTCAAAGACTAAGAAACACTACAAGTTGTTTGAGTGATGCTTTAATGTTAGATGAATTCTGAAGTATTTCAGTATCTTGAATTAAACAAACTATTTCCAATACCTAAAAACAAGGGAATGACACCTAGTGCTGAAAACACTGATGTATAAATGTTCTCCTGAACCATTAGCCCACAACTTTTGTGGGAAGATAATCTGCCAGTGAATATCAAAAGTTCAATGATATTCCTAACAATGTATTCAAAGTAAATAATTATGCACACACAATGAGATGCGTGCACAGTAGACCCAAACAGTGAAATTCTAGGTCACTCTTAAATATGAAATAGAGCTCCATTTTCAGAACCAGAATGATGTATGAGATAAACTGTCAATGATGAAGACAAAATTCTTGGATAACATGGATAGATGGGTCAGTTCATGAAAATATGTAATACAGATGCACAGATATTCATACAGAGACCTAGAAAGTGCTATTTAACAAACTATTAACCATGTTAACCATGACACTTTTTGTGAAATGGTATTTAAGATGATTTCTAGTCTCTTCCTGTTATTTTCTTCTTTTATTTGAATCATTTTTCTGAATGAGGCATTTATACTCACATACAAGCAGGGAGAGAGAGGGGAAAGATAAATAATGCTTAGCTGGTACGAAAACCTGAGGAAATGTATTAATTCAAAAGCCTACTTAGAAATTACATATACAATCTCTCTACATGTGTCATATATATATGTATATATATATATAGAGAGAGAGAGAGAGAGAGAGAGGATATGGAAGCACAAAGGAGATGTGAAGAAGAGGGGAAGAGGAGTAAGAATGGAATAGTTGAAAGGAAATATGTTAGAAGATCATGAA
Source organism: Rhizomys pruinosus (assembly GCA_009823505.1). NCBI lineage: Eukaryota > Metazoa > Chordata > Mammalia > Rodentia > Spalacidae > Rhizomys > Rhizomys pruinosus. The sequence continues at coordinate 764,045 of VZQC01006270.1, read as the reverse complement.
ATACTTAAATAAAACTGTTACTGTGAAATACATTACTTTGTATAATGAATATTTGCAGATAAAGTTCATTTTGTCATTTTGTATTCCACTCTTGTCTGTAACACATGGTAATTCTCATACTTCAGCTTCCTAAGTGCTACAAGTACAGGCATGAGCCACCATGCCCAATGCTTGCATTAGGCTCTCTAAAACTATGAGACTACCTTCATGGAGGTGACTTAAAGGTCAGTCCATTGCTCCGAATTCTGTATCCCAAGTATGTCCTGTCTTCAGCAATAGGGTTGCACCTTCAAGTATGGGGAGGCAATCAAGAACTGTGGAAATATGCCTGTGTAATTTTGAGAGTATCTTGAACCACCCTAGCCAAAACTCCAAGGGAGGTTCTCCTGTCTGGCACTGTTATATATATAATATATATATATTCATATTATATATATATGATATATTATATATATCTCTCTCTCTTTCCTCTCCTCTCTCTATCTATATATATTATATTATATAATGACACATGTAGAGAGATTGTATATGTAATTTCTAAGTAGGCTTTTGAATTAATACACTTTTCCTCATGGTTTTTCTACCACTAAGGCATTATTTATCTTTCCCCTCTCTCTCCCTGCTTGTATGTGAGTATAAATGCCTCATTCAGAAAATGATTCAAATAAAAGAAGAAATAACAGGAAGAGACTAGAAATCATCTTAAATACCATTACACAAAAAGTGTCATGGTTAACATGGTTAATAGTTTGTTAAATAGCACTTTCTAGGTCTCTGTATGAATATCTGTGCATCTGTATTACATATTTTCATGAACTGACCCATCTATCCATGTTATCCAAGAATTTTGTCTTCATCATTGACAGTTTATCTCATACATCATTCTGGTTCTGAAAATGGAGCTCTATTTCATATTTAAGAGTGACCTAGAATTTCACTGTTTGGGTCTACTGTGCACGCATCTCATTGTGTGTGCATAATTATTTACTTTGAATACATTGTTAGGAATATCATTGAACTTTTGATATTCACTGGCAGATTATCTTCCCACAAAAGTTGTGGGCTAATGGTTCAGGAGAACATTTATACATCAGTGTTTTCAGCACTAGGTGTCATTCCCTTGTTTTTAGGTATTGGAAATAGTTTGTTTAATTCAAGATACTGAAATACTTCAGAATTCATCTAACATTAAAGCATCACTCAAACAACTTGTAGTGTTTCTTAGTCTTTGAAATTATTTAAAAATATATTACTTAATAAATTTAAAATAACACTTATTTGTGTGGTGTTGATGTGTGTGGTGTGTTGTGTGTGTGTTTATGTTTGTGGACTCAGTGTGTCATGGCATATGTGAAGGTCATAAAACAAATTTCTGGTTGGTTCTCTCCATCATTAGGCTTTGATGGCAAGCTCCCTCTGTCTGGTGAGCCAACTCATTGGCCCAGAAGTATGTTACTTTTTAGAGCAGTTTAAAATTCCTTAAGAAATAATGGTAGTATCTCTCCCATTGATGCTGAGTATGAAATGGAGTGGCAAGAGGGGCTCCTGGACACGCCTTGGTCCACACATGCTGTAGTCCAGCTCTACGGCCTGGTGGCGCCCTGCACCGGAGCGGTGCCTTTACTACATGCAACGCATGCGCTGCTTTGGCATTGTCACCCACCGTTCATTTTATTCTATTTTTCATATTGTCTGTGTTCTGTGGGTTTACACACTCATGATGCTCTGCATCCATCAGTACAGCATCAGACTCAGGTTACCCATACTGTCACCCGGAGTCCACAGTAGGATTTGATCTTGCTGCTGTGTATCTTGGGGCTTTGATAGAGTTAGTGACTGCATCCACTATTAATTATGATAGTCTTATTGCCCAACAGTCTTCTGCACTCTCTCCCCTCAACCTCACCCCCGTTTTCGTTATTTACTGTTTCCACAATTTTGCCTTTTTCAAAGATATTTATGGTCTTATATTTTTCTGTAACATTTGCCATTTGTATTTTTTTTTGACTAATTAGAAAAGTTGACCATTATTCAGTCATTTTTGGTGCATTTTCTTTTTTATCTTTTGTATATGTGGTGGATTGCAGGATTTTATTATATGTATGTCAACTAATTATTCCCAAATATTGGTATTTTTTTCAGTTTAACAAACATCTTTTAATTTTGCTTATGAGGTTTTTATCTAAAATTTTAATTTTTTCTAGTCAGTTAATTGTGGTGTGTGTGCACATGTGCCACATGTGTATGAGTACACATGTGTGCAGGGACATGTGAACACGTATGTATCTATATATGGAGGGCCAGAAGACAGCTTCAAGTGTCCTTTCTCAGGGTGGTTCACCTTTTTTGTTGTTGTTCTGTTATTTTGTCTTCTGAGTCTGGTTCTCTTACTGTCTTGGAACACACCAAGTAAGTGCAACAAGAGGCCCTAGGATGCATTGTCTCCACCACCCCAGCGCTGGATTTTAAGTGTGTCCCACCACAACAGGCTTAGTATATGTGGGTTCTGAGAGGACTCAGGCCCTTGTACTTCACTTACTGGACTGTCTCCAGCCCCAAATTCATCTTTTAAAATATTTATTTATTTATTTATTATTGAGACAGGGTCTTCCGGTAGCCCTCATGTTTTAATGAGAGGACTTGGCAGAATATGTTGTTTTGTACCAGCCAGTGGTGTTTGATCTTGATTTGAAAGAAGCTAGCTCTGTCCACACATAAGATACTGATTGACTTCCCTTTTCTCCTTTTCTTTGTAGCCTCAAGAAAACCCAGGAAACAGAGTCTTTTTGTTAGGGAGAAAATAAAGTCTTTATTTGAAAGCTTCAACTGCTTTTGTTATCAAAACACAAAGCCTCTCTATTTTCACATCTACTGGGTTACTCACCAACCTACCAATGAGCTTTGCTTTTCATGCCTTCCCTCCAAATTATAGGGAAGATTTTTGGAAATCATAGAAACAAATGATGACGACAAATGCGTATCTGTTTTGTACAAGCACAGAAGTTTAGTCTCTGGAGTTTGCTGTTCACTGCATTGCTACATTGGACCAAGGAGCTGGGCCCACTGCCGCTGAACTGTGGGTTTGCATCTGTCACTTTCCTTTTTTTGGCCCAAGTGCCTTTGGCAAAACAAAAAATACAGACCATTTATTCTTCCTTGATGCTTAAATACTGTCATTTTAAGTATATGTATATGTTTATTTCAATTAGATCATCAACTTATCAAAGCTTACTTTTGGTAGTTCTCACAATGCATTGTATGGCATGTTAAATATAGTAATAGAAATTTGTTTATAACTTCAGTTTTCAAACCTTTTTGTGTTGTGTCTAGATTCCCTTTCCCCTCATCCTCTGTTTTGTTTTTTTTTGGGGGGGGGTCTTTTTTAGACAGGGTCTCCTTTAGTCTCAGCTGGCCTGGAGCTCTGTAGACCAGGCTGCCTTGAACTCAGAGATCCACTGCCTCTGGCTCCCAAGTGCTAGGATTAAAGATGTGGGCCAACACGCCCAGCTCCTTCTGTCTTTTTAAATCAGCCAAATGAAAATTAAGGACCTTTCAGAGACCTACATTGGCCTAGTATTTTAACCTGGCTTGACCTCTCTTTTCACAGTAATTTTTTTTATTTATTTTTTTTTATAGCAATTTTGGATTTCCATACAGTTTGGTTTGATGGTGTTTAGATCCTCTCCCCTCTCTGCCTCTCCCCACTGCACATGCTCAGTTTAACTACTACTCTCATACACATAAATAGGCTGATTGTGTCCCCAAATGTCCTCTGGTGTGCGTCATGGCTTAGCCTCATCCTTTGTCCCTCTGCCCTGTGTCCTCAGTTGCAGCCATGTAGACCTCTTTGCTCTTCCTGGAACACACAGATGCCCTGCCACACACTTGTGCCTTTGCTGGCCTTGTCTGATGCTCCTCTCCGTTTGTCTGCATGGCCAGTTCCTTCACCTTCTCCAAAGGTGTACTCATTTTCACTGAGAACTACTGTGACCAACATGACATGATTAAATGTTCACATGCCTTTCTCAGGTACTCTGGTTTTTTTGTTGTTGTTTTTTTTTTTTGAGACAGGGTCTCTGTGCACCCCAGCTGTCCTGGAACTCCCTATGTAGACCAGGCTGGCCTTGAACTCACAGAGATCCGCCTGCTTTTGCTGGATTAAAGGTGTGCCCCACCGCTCCCGGCCTCAGGTATTCTTAATTAGATTAAGAATTAAGCACAGATCCTGCGTGGTGGACACGCCTTTAATCCCAGCACTCTCTGGAGGCAAGGGCAGGCAGATCTCTGTGAGTTCAAGGCCAGCCTGGTCTACAGAGTGAGTTCCAGGCCAGCTGGGGTTACAGGGGAACCCCTGTCTCAAAAATACCAAAAAAAAAAAAACAAAAAAAAAAAAAAAAAGAATTTAAGCATAAGTTCAGAGCTGCAGGGATTGCCTTGATGATCTATAATTAAATGGGATGGTGTAGAATTTCCATAGCATGGTTGACTGGGACTGTCAGGAGTGCTGTAGCACCCTGCAGGGTCTCCCTGTAGCCCCTGCTGTCTGAAACTCACTATGAAGACCAGAGTGTCATGTACTCACAAGGATCCACCTGCCTCTGCTTGCCTCTTGCTAAGGATCATTTCTATGGCACATACAGAATGTATGATTTCACTATAAAACATAGTAATTGAACAAACCATTTTAATGTCTTTGGGTCTCAAAATCAATAGACTGAATTAAACATTTTAGTTCTCTTTGGTAAAAAAATTTGAGTAAATTCAATAAAGATGATGAATTCCTGAAGGTTGTTTGATGGATCACTCCATCTTCCTTTTCCAGTAATACTTTTTTAGTAAAAAATCTCAGTATTGATTGTAATATGAATGTGACATAGCTCATGCTAAAGTGAGTGTAGATTGCTGGGCAATACTTCCAATCAGTGTTTCTAACAGTAAGTGGGCCACATCCCAGTGAAAGAGCTTCACAGTAGGGGCTGTTTTTTTTTTTTTCCTACTAGGAATAATAGTAATGCTCAGCTTAAAGTTTTAAAGTTTATATTCTCTTTCCTACCAAAGACAGGCTGTCTTATACAACCCTTCCTGTGTAGCTAAGTGGAATTCTCAGGTAATTGGAAAGACATTGAGCTGGGCATGGTGGCACAGGCTTTTAATTCCTAGCATTGGTTGGGAGCAGAGGCAGGCGGATCTCTGTGAGTTCAAGCCAGCCTTGGTCACATAGCGAGTTGTCTACAGGGAGACTGTCTGGGGCTAAAGGGACCTGTCTCAAAAAGACCAAGTTAAAAAAAAAGGTAAGACATTAAAACAGATGTGTTTCGCAGAACATACAGTAGGTAGAGCTGCTCTGCCTTCAGTATTTGGAGGGATATACTTGATACTCTAATCACTGAGAAACAGATCTGACTCTAAACATGTCGAAATAATTCAAGATTCTGTATTTTGAAGTTTGTTGAGCAATAAGAGAGAAGAAACTGAATTTGGGGAGATTACTGTCAGTTATGTGTTTGCCTTCTAAGTTTGAGGCCCTGATTTTGGTTTCCAGAGCCCATGTAAATACATGAACACACACACATACAACACACACACCCACACACACAACACACGCACGCACACACGCACACACACACACACACACAACACACACACCCACGCACGCACACAACCCAGTCAATCTAGTCTGGTGTTATGTAACTGTAATCTCAGTGCTGAGGAGAAGCAGAGCCAGGAGGATGCTGGGGCCTCACTGGACAGCCAGTCTATCGAAATTAGTGAGCTACAGGTTCAAAATACAAGGTACAAGACACCTGCGTCGCCTTGCAAAGAATCTGAGTTTTCTTTGTCTTACAGTTTTGATATGAAGTGATAGTTCCATTTTGAACCAATGTCATTATTTTTTTCTTCAAGAGAGAACTATATATTTTTCTACCCTGTGTTCATTTTCTGGAGAGGAGAGTCTGTCTTTCCATCCATCTGTCCATCCATCCATCCTTTTATTCATCCATATTAATTGGGTGCCTATTTTGTTCTAAAAATAGTACTAGATAGGGGCTGAGAGAGTGGCTCGCAGTGTTAAGAGGTGCCGACGCTTTTGCAGAGACCTGGGTTTGATTTCCCAGCACCTATATGGTGGCTAAGAACCGTCTTTAACTCCAGTTCCAGGGGAAGCAACACCCTCTTCTGACCTCTGAGAATTGCACGACACAGGTGCACCAAACCTACATGCAAACAGTCATCATTACACATAAAAAAAAAGTTTCAGAGGTCAGTTTTAGGATTGAAGTTATGCCAGCTTCCAGATTAAGCTTTTTCTGTTTTTTTTTTTTTTTTCTTGGTCTTCCCCACCACCCCTTGGGTGTTCTTGGATAATCCCTAAAGCTGTTTTCTCAATCAGCTTTCAAATTTGCCCAGTTACTTAATATTGTATTTTTAAAGAATAAAGGCCAATCTGCCAGGAGTAGAATTCTCCAAATATAGAGCTGTCAATAATATGGAAGTTTAAAAACAAAAACCGACCAGCTGGCTGAGGGCCACTGTTCTTGTGAGGATACTCAGGAGTCCATGTTTCTTTCATCCTGTTTTTCTATTATTCTGCAGGCTGTTATTCTTGTCTTCAGTGTGAAAGACAGGACAATAACTCTGTAGAAGTTCAAATCACATGACAGACAAGAGTAATTTAGGCAAGAAATTTCTTCTAACACCAGGCAGACAAAATTTCGATACTGTCACTTTCCTTGCTGAGAACTTGGTTCACTTGTACTACTTAGCATCACTTATAAGGGAGATTGAAAAATGTAGCTCTTCCGTCATTGATCAAGTGCCGAAGAGGGGAAAGGGCTTGAAGTTCAATAAGCAGTTGGCTACTCATGTCTGCAGTACTGAACAGGTGCCACACATAAGTGCAGAAGCTCACTAGTTGAAGGCATTGAGCACCTGTATATAAGCAGCTACTCATGTCTGCAGTACTGAACAGGTGCCACACATAAGTGCAGAAGCTCACTAGTTGAAGGCATTGAGCACCTGTATACAAGCAGCTACTCATGTGTGCAGTACTGAACAGGTGCCACACATAAGTGCAGAAGCTCACTAGTTGAAGGCATTGAGCGCCTGTATATAAGCAGCTACTCATGTCTGCAGTACTGAACAGGTGCCACACATAAGTGCAGAAGCTCACTAGTTGAAGGCATTGAGCACCTGTATATAAGCAGCTACTCATGTCTGCAGTACTGAACAGGTGCCACACATAAGTGCAGAAGCTCACTAGTTGAAGGCATTGAGCACCTGTATACAAGCAGCTACTCATGTGTGCAGTACTGAACAGGTGCCACACATAAGTGCAGAAGCTCACTAGTTGAAGGCATTGAGCGCCTGTATATAAGCAGCTACTCATGTCTGCAGTACTGAACAGGTGCCACACATAAGTGCAGAAGCTCACTAGTTGAAGGCATTGAGCACCTGTATATAAGCAGCTACTCATGTCTGCAGTACTGAACAGGTGCCACACATAAGTGCAGAAGCTCACTGGTTCAAGGCATCTGAGCACCTGTATACAAGCAGCTACTCATGTGTGCAGTACTGAACAGGTGCCACACATAAGTGCAGAAGCTCACTAGTTGAAGGCATTGAGCGCCTGTATATAAGCAGCTACTCATGTCTGCAGTACTGAACAGGTGCCACACATAAGTGCAGAAGCTCACTAGTTGAAGGCATTGAGCACCTGTATACAAGCAGCTACTCATGTCTGCAGTACTGAACAGGTGCCACAAACAGGTGCAGAAGCTCACTGGTTCAAGGCATCTGAGCACCTGTATACAAGCAGCTACTCATGTGTGCAGTACTGAACAGGTGCCACACATAAGTGCAGAAGCTCACTAGTTGAAGGCATTGAGCGCCTGTATATAAGCAGCTACTCATGTCTGCAGTACTGAACAGGTGCCACACATAAGTGCAGAAGCTCACTGGTTCAAGGCATCTGAGCACCTGTATACAAGCAGCTACTCATGTCTGCAGTACTGAACAGGTGCCACAAACAGGTGCAGAAGCTCACTGGTTCAAGGCATCTGAGCACCCAATTGCATATCTTCTAATGCACATCATAATTGGTTTTTCTGGTCTCCAATCATTTGTTTTTTTTGGTTTTTTTGTTTTTTTTTTTTTTTTTTTTTTTTTTTTTCATTTTTTGTTGTGTGTCGTGTGTGTGTGTACGTGTGCGCACACCATGTCATGTATGTGGAGGTCAGAGAATGACATTCAGGGGTTGGTTTTCTCCTTCTCCCATGTGGGGATCCAGGGGTCAGACTCTGGTCACGTGGCAGGAGTGAGTTCCTTTACCACTGAGCTGTCTTGCTAGCTTGCTCTTTTGTTCACATCCTTTACTTCTATGTAGTCTCTTCTTTGTCTGATTTCTAAATGTAAACCACCTTGCATTTCAGCGGCTTAAAAACATTGCTGGTGAAGGAGTGCTGGGAATGGAGTTAGTCTTCAGACTCTAGTTCAGCTAGGCCCCAATATCCAGTAATAAACTCTCAAACTATAGCAAGCTTTATGAAAATGCCAGGTGTTCACGGTGATTGTATTCTATTCTTTTTATTTATTTAATTTAATTTTTTTATTGTGGTATGGTGTACTGTCTGCATGTAGTGTTGGTGCACCTGTCTTCGTTGCAGTGAACCCGGAGGTCAGAAGAGGGACACGGATTCCCTGGAACTGGTTCTTAGCCGCCAACATGTGGGTAATGGTCAAAACACAGGTCCCATGCTGAAGAGCAAGCACTCTTAACTCTGAGCCATCTTTCCAGCCCAATATTCTGTATTCTTTATTATGTTCTCCTCTTGTAGGCTTCCATCATCTCCCATACTTCATTTCTATTATTCCCATTCTATACTATCCGTTGTCTCATTACAGTATGCTTATTTACCCTATAAATTTTTATTTGATTTTTATATATATTTTGAAATTTTATTTTTATTTTTTTATGTTACGAATCATACTGTCTGCATTAGTTTTGTTCACCATTGTCTATGGCAATGCCGTGGAGGTGCAGAGATTCAAGATCCCCTAGAAACTGGAGTTAAAGACGGTGTCTCAGCCACCATAGTAGGATGCCTGGGGATAACAAAAACCATGTGCTCCTTCTGCAAGAAAGTTGGTGCGTACTTCAACCATAGCACGTCTCTCCACTAGCCCAGAAGCCTTATTTTTAACAATAAGGAAAATTGGATGGAAAATACTGGGGAATATTAATGCGTTTTATAATGCGCCTGTCAAATCAGGGTAAATGACTTCTGCTTCTTTATCATTTTGTGTTTGCAGCTGCTGAACTTCTCTTTTGTAGCTATTCATGAAATATGTAGTAGGTTATTGTAGACACTGAAAGCTGTGCCTTCTAGCATGGTGTAGGTATCTTACCCACTGTCCCTCTAGATATCCTCTTGCCTTTCCTTCCCAGCTGAAGTGGTTACTTTCTCTGTTCTGCATACAGATGAACATTTTTCATCTGTGAGGAGAACATGCTTTTTGTCTTTCTCTGTGGTTAGTTCAATTAACATGACATCCTGGAAACCCATCCATTTTCATACAAATGAAAAGATGCAATTTTCATTTGTGAATGAATAATATTCCACTGTATATATTCTTTTTATTCTCTGGACTGTTGTGATCATTGCAGCCCTGTTTAGGGTAGTGCAGGCACCTCCTTGATGCACTGATCTTATTTCCTTTGGATCATATGATAGATTTTTAGACATTTTTACTGTGAGAGGAGGGTTACACGGGCTGTGCCACCAGGGGCCTTGTACATGATGGATGAGGTTCTACTACTGACCATTATTCCCAACCCTATTATTATTTTTTGAGAGACCTCCATACTATTCTTCAGGATGGCCTACTATTTTACACTTATAAAAGCAGTGTTTAAGTGTTCTTTTCATTACGAATTCTTACCAACACTTTTAATAATTAGTATTATTTTTTAAATTTATTAACCTTCCCAGATTGGTGATTTTTGTCTCCATGCAGTTTCAATCAGACGTTCTATATTTTTTTTCGAGCACAGGTGAAGGTACATCTGGAGTGTGGAAAAGTAATTGAAAATGATGGAAACCCTCTTGGTGCCTGGGAGTGGGGAGAGGACCAACACTCAAAGCCTGGATGCGCCAGGCCACATGTGCAGTCACACAACCATACGACTGGCCGAAAAAAAGGAGGGAAGGTGGGAGTCCATCTTGAGGAATCAGTCCTCCCAAGATTAGAAACTGTAAGTGATAGAAACCTCCCCTGTCCCCATCAGAAGACCAATACAGAGACACAGGCCCTGTCATCTGCAACCTAGAACCTTTGGGGAGAAGGTTGTGGGGAGGGAAGCCACTCAGAGAAGTCTGAAACTATTGCACAACATTGGGAAGTCATCCATTCTCCAGTCTGCTCCACTATCAGCCAGAGGAATGGAACCACCGCTCCCACTGCTCGGTGTGAGACCATAGCTGCAGGCCCCTTGGAGGGCCACAGCTCTAGCTTCATGTGTGAGACAATAGCTCCGGGCTCCTTGGAGGGACCACAGCTCTAGGTTCATGTGTGAGACCATAGCTGCAGGCCTTTGGAGGGACCACGCTATAGGTTCATGTGTGAAGACCACAGCTCCAGTTCATGGAGACCGCAGCTCTAGGTTCATGTGTGAGACCATAGACTGCAGGCTCCTTGGAGGGACCACAGCTCTAGGTACATGTGTGAGACCACAGCTGCAGGCTCCTTTGGAGGGACCACAGCTCTAGGCTCACATGGATGAGACCAACAGCCCGGGCTCCTTGAGGGCCACAGCTCTAGGTTCTGTGTGAGACCATAGCTGCAGGCCCCTTGAGACAGTTAGTAAAGTGGACACAGCCGTTCCTTAGGCCTCAGTATGGTGTAGACACAGTCGGCTCCCTAGGACAGCCTAATGGGGACCATACGTCTTCCGACCAGCTCAGTCATTAGCATGCTTGCTCCTTAGGGACCGCAGCTCTAGGTTCATGTGACCGTCGTAGGGAGACACATAGTCTAAGGGAGCAACCTTAGAAGATTCTAGTTCCAGTCCAAACTCTGGCATGGAGAGACCACCCAGTCTAGGACCAAGTTAGGTCAGTTACCACTCCAGGTCGGAGGGGAGATAGCTCTTCATGAGTGCGTCGCAGTACCCTGGTGCCTACGATTTTCTCTCTCCTTTGTTTGTTCACATGAATATACCTGTGTTTAAGAACAAGCATTTTGAGCTGGACGAGGTGTTGCACACCTTTAGTCTCCAGCACTCAGGAGGTAGAGGATGGTGGATCTCTCGAGATTCCAGGCTCGGCCTGGTACTACATAGTGAGTCCAGGCCAAGCTTGGGCTACAGGGAGACCCTGTTTGAAAAGACTTAAAAACAATTTTGGCTTTTGTGTAGAAGAAGGAAGTTTCTTGCTGACCTGAATTTCTCACTGGAGGGACATCAATATATGGAGAAATAATTTTTCACCTTGGCTCAAGGAAATGGAATGGACTCAATGTTTTTTTTTTCATGGTCAAATATCCATTGGCTTTTTGGTTGTCTCTGTATTCATATCGGTTCTAGTTTGCTTTCATTGCTATGACAACACCACTTTTGACCACAACCAACTTGGAGAGGAAAGGGTTGATTTTATCTTACATTGNCTCTTAAGGGAGAATACCAACTGATGGTCCAACCCCAGCTTTAAGGCCTAATAACCATAACAATGACTGGCACAGCAAACTAAGTAAGGGCAGTAGTTGTACCTTTATCTTGGGGGTAACCAACAGCTACCTAATTGGGAGGGAACTCATGTGTGATACTCTAAACATAGCCAAATACATCCCTCTGGAGGTCACAGATCTTAGAGAAAACCACAAGGCTGTCACATCCCCAGACAAATGTAAATTTTTACTATATGCTAAATATGGGTCCTTATATTTACAGACAAGTATGCCAGTCACCACTTATCAAAGAAGTTCTTTTGCAACAGAGATTATTACAGAGTTCCACAACTGGTCACACACAAAGAATAAATGTCTGTGAAATGCCCAGCCCTAAGTGACACATCTACAATGCAACCTCTATACCTAAGGCTCACAGACATAGTGGAACATGGGGTAGAAAGACTATGAATGCATCTCTCAAGAGTCTCATCAATGAAACTCCTTCATACAACAGAGGGCCATAAACACAAAAGGTCAAAGCATAGAGAGTGTAGGTCCTTAGATGGGACTCCTGTATTAAATTCCACCCACCTGGTGCTCAGGGACCATTGGGGGGGGAGGGGACTCTAAGAGCCAGGAAAGAAGGTGCGCAACCATAAAGAAACAAGAGTCTTACAGGCCCCTGGGGCGTAGCTCGTATGAACCTATAGCAATGGTGTCAGCATGCACAAGACCCATGCAAACTCAGCAGATAAAATCCCAGCATAGAATTGGGGCAGCAGGCCCCAATCTTAGCCAAAAAACTATTGGCAACTGATTACTGCTGGGTGAAGGAGAACTGATCTTCTTTAAGATAGGGTAACTAGACCCCAGTGGAGGAACTTGGAACTGAAGGAGGTCTGGGTACAATAGGCCTTAACATAAATGACTAAATACATGAAATCCAGTGAGGTGGGGAGGCTATGGAAGGGTGTTGATGGGTAAGAGGGTATAAAAATGATTAAGATGTTTGAAATTTAAAAAAAATTGAATAAATATAACACATCTCTTATAATTCTTTTTATCTTATTTTCTGTATATGAATATTTTGCCCTCATGTATATAAGTGCACCTGTGCTGTATAATGCCTACAAAGCCAGAAGAGTGCATTGGATCCCCTGAAACTGGAGTTATAGACAGTTGTTAGCCATCATATGGTGCTGGGAACCAAACTCAAGCCAGTGCTCTTAACCACTGAGCCATCTCTTCAGGCCCATCTCTTATAATACTTAATTTTATTGTCATTGTTAAATCTTGCAATTCTCCTTCCTTTAGATTTGAAATCTGTGGTAGTTTGAATGTGAATATCCCCCATAGGCTCCAAGTATTTGGACATTCTGTCCCCAGTTGGTGGCACTGTTTTGGGAGGTCTTAGAAGGTGTGGCCACACTGGAAGAAGTGTCTCACTGGGGGTGGGCTTAGTGCATTCAAAAAGCTTGGCCAATCTCCAGTTGCTCTCTCTGCTTCCTGTGCTGGGTCAAAGATGTGACCCTCTGCTCTCTGCTCCTGCCACCACGCCTCCCCCATGATGCACTCTAATTTCTCTAGAACTGTCAACCATAAACACAAATAAACTCTTCCTTTTATAAGTTTTCTTAGTTGTGGTAGTTCTATCACAGCAACAGAAAAGTGAGTAATACAGAATCAAAGCCCTCACTAATGCACTATGACACTAGGTCACTATACATTACATATAGAGACACTATGTAGGCATATGCACTATACAAGAAAAGGGAGTTAGGGGAGCTGGAGAGATGGCTCAGTGGTTAAGAGCACTGACTGCTCTTGCAAAGTACCCGGATTTGATTCCAAGCACCCATACGGAGGCTAAGAACCATCTTGGGCCAGGCGTGGTGGTGGCGGCACACGCCTTTAATCCCAGCACTTAGGAGGAAGAGGCAGGCGGATCTCTGTAAATTCAAGGCCGCCTGGTCTACATAACGAGCTCCAGGCCAGCTGGGACTAAAGGGACCCCCTGTCTCAAAAAAACAACACACAAAAAAAAAAAAAAAAAAAAAAAAAAAAAAGGAAAGAAAAGGGAGTTATAAGGGCATGTGCCTGCTTAAGTAATAATGAAAGTTCCTATTTAAAAACATTCATGCACATTGTTTTTTTGCTAGTCATCACAACTTAATAACAGGAAAAGAAGGGGCTATAATTGGTCTCATTTTAAAGACTCATTTTAAAACTGGAGGGGCAAAAAATCTTAAAGCAGAACTCCAACCAAATTCGTCTCTTGCCTATATCTAGTACTCTGCTATGTGAAATCTGCACAAAACAGTGGTGGAAAACACAAGTTCTCACCAAAATAACCATGAAGGAAATGGTCTGGTGTGTCACTCTAAGAGGTAAGAAGAACGAAGAGGTAATAACCTCTCAACCTAGGCCTAGGCCAGATCTCCAGCCACTGCACACGATCTACTTTCCCAGATATGTCACAAAAGTATGGTCATTTTCTGTGTCATAGCGTAAGTTAAGAAACACTATAACTGAGGCATAAGGAATATACAATCTTAAGTAAATTAAATTTGTTCCGCAAAATATAAGCTTTACAAACTTTATTAAATTACATACATATATATATACATACATATATATCAATGATTTAACAGAATCCTCCTCCACAGATAAGTCCTAGACCACAATTAAATTTCATACTCTATAAACAAAGTTACTCAGGAATCCAAATAAGTAAAAGTTGTATCATTAGCAGATTAGGCTTAAAATTACTGTCATTTTAGTTACAAACTGGTTAGGCATGCCTAATCCAAAAAAAACTGAAATCATAAATGCTCAAAAATCTGACACTTTAAGCCTGGTATGGTGGCACACGCCTTTAATCCCAGCACTTGGGAGGCAGAGGCAGGCAGATCTCTGTGAGTTCCAGGCCAGTCTGACCTACAAAGTGAGTTCAGGCCAGCTGGTACTGCAGGGAGACTGGTCTCAAAAAAAAATACAAAAAAAAAAAAAAATCTGACACTTTCTGAGGACCAACATGACAGCATAAATGGAAAACTGCACACCAAGCTCATGTCTCTGATCTCAGCACTTAGGGAATTCAAGTAAGAGGATGACCATGAGCCACGAGTTGGGGCCAGTCTGGGTTACATAGTGAGTTCCAGGCCAACCCCAGCTACAGAATGAGACTCTCAAAAAAGTAAAAGGTAAAAACAATTATCTCCAAGCTTTCTCACATGTGCGTGCGTGTGTGTGTGTGTGTGTGTGTGCGCACACACACAAAAAAACTTATAAAATTAACTTCAGCTATATATAAAACAATTGAATCTCATTTTAGTCTTTGTTCCCACTCCCGAGATTTTACATATTTGCATATGTGTGTGTGTATATATATTGTATATATAATATATATATCACACAAAATATAGCAAAATATAGCATGTGTGAATGAATGGATATCAACTAAAATGGGATCAACTGTTCTAAACATCCCTGAAATTTATACACACATATACATAAGCAAATATTCCAAAAATCTGTAAAACTCCAAAATACAAAACACTCCTTTCCAAGCATTTTGGATGAGGTAACTCAACCTGTCTTTAACATCTGCTTACATAAAACTTGGCCAATTATTACATCATTTTTCCCAACTAATACTCTCTCTGAGAACCCCTACACTTGTGTAATACCATTAATCTCAGTTTATCATCATTTCTTCAGAGGCAACTTTGTAAGCTTCAATATTAACTCCTGGAAGCTTGAAACTTATAAATATATGAAACTCCCACTTTGCTGCTGAGATCTGTACCTGTGAAATTTCTGAGCGAAAGGAACAATGAAATGGCGCATCAGTATGAGGTGTAACCGTGACAGAACACACACCTAACATGCTCAAGGCCTAGGAATGGATCCCTAGAACCAGAAAGGGAAAAAGGAAGGGAGAGGGGGGGGGAGGAAGAGAGGAAGAGAGGGAGGGAGGGAGGGAGGGAGAAGGCAGGGCAGGAAGAAGAGGAGGAGGAAGAGGGGGGAGGAGAGGGTTGGCAGGGCGGGGCAGGGAGGGGTCAAACCACTATAACTTCCAAGTCTCACTTGATCCATCTAAAACACACCACAGCTTGGAGTGGGTGCTATTAGATTTGGTGTGGCAAACTTTTATTCTCTGCAAATGTCCCTTTCATAGTAAAACTAACTTATTGGCTCAAAATAGGTTAGTGTCTTCATTGACCTGTTCTGGATACTTCCACAGTATCAAATAGGGTAGATGGAAGAACTCAGCCAGTGGAGTTCCTTTAAGCAATCCCTTCTACAACGACCATTTCTGTTCAAGTGATAAGTACTTTTTCACACTGATAACCACAACAGAGTTTAGAAACCAAATAAACGTTTCTGTGAACACAGTGTAATTGTACCATTTACAAAATCCTTCCCTGCCACTATGTACTTGATTCTCATAAAGACTCAAGCTATGCTCTACAAATAGTTTGTAAATATGAAAAGAGAAATGAAAACAAGGACTCAGCCAATGCCCCACATCTAGTAAGACGTACAGTCAGAATCAGAAGCCATGCTTCAACCCGGAGTCCAGAGTCTTTCCGCTCCAACAGGACTTGTCAAGTAGGACATTCTGTTTTATTCACAAGAGGAGTTCAGACTTTAGGCTTTTAGGAAATTATGGCATCTAACTAATTTAATCATGTTCACCTCAAAAAAGGGATTTAATATTTCACAGTCAACCAAAGGGAAAGAATGAGCTTTATCAGAGCACTGCTTCTAAGTGTCATGATCTCTTCTCTAACAACTGCTGTCTTCATAAGATCTCAAGGGGCAGCTAGTTATGTTGGACAGGAAGGAAAACGACTTTTTCCAAACAAAAGAGAGCATTTCATTCATCAAATTTTAGAAGAAAAATGAAATACCACTTTGTTGTTGGTTTCAGTTTTGGTTTTATGAGACAGGGTCTCTCACTAAGTGGGTCTGGAACTCCCTTTTTAGGCCAGGCTGGCCTTGAACATGGAGATCCACTTGCCTCTGCCTCCTAAGTACTAGAATTAAACATGTGCAACACCAAACCAACCCACTGCAATACCACTTTCAAGAAATTAACGTGGGGCTAGAGAGATGGCTCAGCAGTCAAGAACACTGACTGCTCTTGCAGAGGACCGGGGTTCAAGTCCCAGCAGCTAAGAACCATCTTTAAGCAGGACGTGGTGGCACACGCCTTTAATCCCAGCACTCCGGAGGCAGAGGCAGGCGGATCTCTGTGAGTTCAAGGCCACCCTGGTCTACAAAGCGAGTTCCAGGACAGCTGGGGCTACAGGAAGACCCTGCCTCAAAAAAAGAAAGAAATTAATTAACATTAAAAAGTCTCACTTGGGAATGGAGAGCTGACCTAGCAGTTAAGAGTGCTGACTGCTCTTGCAGAGGACCCCGGTTCCATCCCCAGCACCCACATGGCAGTTAAGAAGCGCCTTTAACTCCAGTTCCAGGGGAATCTGAGACCCTCTTCTGACTTCTGCGGCCTTGCACCACACGGGTGCACAAACCTACATGTAGACAGTACATTCATACTCAAACAAAATAAATTAAAAAAAAAATTTTTTTTAATAAAAATAAAAATAGTGCTAGCTTCGGCAGCACATATACTAAAATTGGAACGATACAGAGTAGATTAGCATGGCCCCTGCGCAAGGATGACACGCAAATTCGTGAAGCGTTCCATATTAAAAAAAATAATAAAAATAAAATAAAAATAAAAATAAAAAGTCTCACTCTAGCTGGGCATGGTGGCACACACCTGTAATCCCAGCACTCTGGAGGCAGGCAGGCAGATCTCTGTGAGTTCAAGGCTACCCTGGTCTACATAAGCAAGTTCCAAGACAGCTGGGGCTGCAGGAAGACCCTGTCTCAAAAAGGCAAAATAAAAAGTCTCACTCTGCAAAAGGTGTCCACTGGTATAGTAGTGTCAGGACAGTTTGAGGGTAACCAACTGTTTTCTGATTAGAGCTGAGGCCCATTCCACGAGCTGGAATACAAGCCTGGAATTGTAAACCTGGGGGCCAAAAGCCCATGACTGGTGAGCCGTGGGCCGAGGGGGACCTACTGCAGATGTTCTGATAAATGGATGTGGTGCCAACTGCCTTCTAAATATTTATGTTTGTGCTCATGGATAAGGGCTGCTCTTTGCCTTGGTCAGAGAAGCTGCTTTCCACAGTGGGAGGCAATTAATGCAGACACTCATACACAGGTGAAAGAGCTTAGAATGACTCTCCAGTGCTCACCTCTAAAAGAGACCTCTACGCCACCCAGTCCAAGGCAAAGGGAACATAGCAGAGAAGAAAACAGAAAGAATTTAAGAACCAAAGAATGGGGAGCAATGCTATTTGCTGGCCAGGCCATGGTCACTGCACCCATGAACACACAGCACCCATGAACAGTTATCTGCTGCCACAGGACATGCATTGGCCTGGCCCATCAACATACCAGCAAGAGTGGGGGAGGGGCTCATAAAGTCCATCCCTCCCCTAGGAGCTACTGAGGTTAATAACTACTGGGGAAGCTGAGTCATTTTTTTCTGTGATGTAACCACTGGCAAGTCACCACCATCCAGTGACTGACCCCCTACCCATGCTCACACAAGCAGCCTCAATTAAACTCAGTGGGTCAGCAAAAGAATAAACAAAGGAGGGAGGGAGGGAGGGAGGGAGCGAGGAGGGAGCGAGGGAGGGAGGGAGTCAGCACAAGGGAAAGGAAAAGAGAGAAGGGAACTGGGTGAATGCATCAGGATAGTGTGCACATGCATAAAACTGTCATAAAATTTTTAATTTTTTTTTTTGGTCTTTTTGAGACAGGGTCTCCCTGTAGCCCTAGCTACAGGGACTGGAACTCACTCTGTAGACCAGGCTGGCCTTGAACTCGCAAAGATCGGCCTGCCTCTGCCTCCCAAGTGCTAGGATTAAAGGCGTGCGCCACCACGCCCGGCCAAAATTTTTAATTTTTTTAACCAAACTGATATACAGATTCAATGCAATCCCAATCAAAATCCCTACGAGCTTCTTCACATACTTGGAAAAAAAAAATCGTTAAATTCATATGGAAAAACAAAAGACCCCAAATAGCTAAAACGACCCTGAGTGAAAAATGCAATACAGGGGGGATTGCCCTACCAGACTTCAAACTATATTATAGGGCCATAGTCATAAAGACAGCCTGGTACTGGCACAAAAACAGACCAGTTGACCAATGGAACAAAATTGAAGATCCAAATTTGAGCTCATACAATTTCAGCCACCTCATATTTGACAAAGGGGCAAAAAACACTCAATGGAGGAAGGATAGCATCTTCAACAAATGGTGCTGGCAAAATTGGATCACCATCTGTAGGAGAACAAAATTAAACCCTTACTTCTCACCCTGTACAAAAATCAACTCCAAGTGGATCAAAGATCTCAACGTGAAGCCTGAAACACTGAAGGTGATAAAAGAAAAAGTTGGCAACAACCTACAAGACATAGGTGTAGGAAAAGACTTTCTAAATCAGACAGCAGCCGCAAAGGAAGTAAGGTCAACAGTTGACAAATGAGACCTCATAAAACTGAAAAGCTTCTGTACAGTGAAAGAAACAATCAAGGAGGTGAAGAAAAAAACCCATGGAGTGTGAAGAAATCTTTACCAGTGACACATCTGACAGAGCATTAACGTCAAGAATATATAAACTACTCAAAAAAAAAAAAAAGAATATATAAACTACTCAAAAAAAAAAAATAATCACTGAAAAAGAAGACAAATGAACTACTCAAAAGATGGAGTAATAGAGCTGAACAGAGTCTTCAGCAATGAGTTTAAAGGATGGCTGAGAAAACATGTTAAAAAAGTGTTCAATCCATATTAATAATTAAGGAATGCAAATTAACCACTCTCAGATATCATCTTCTACTCCATACACAAGCTAGAAGTCAGAAACAAAAGAACTAGATGCTGGAGGGGTTGTAGGAAAGGGGACACACTCATCCAAACCGCTGGTGGAATGTAAACTTGTACAACTATATGGAAAGCATTATGGAGAACCATTAAAAAGACTCAGAATGAGCCTAACACCTGACCAGCAGTCAATACCACTCTCTGGGTATATACCCTGGATATCAAAGACTCATCCTACATGCAAGAGGATACATGCACATACCATTTTAATTGCAGCCTCTTCACAATAGCAAGAGCTGGACCAACTCAAATGCCCCTCAACAGACGAAAGTGGATGACAAAAATGTGGTCATCTACACAATGAAGTATATCAGCATAAGAAGAAAGTGGCATTATGGAACTTTGCAGGTAACTGGATGGAGCTCAAAGCCATTATTCAGAGTGAAGTAACACAGCCCCAGAAGAACAAATGGGAGAATGGTTTCCCTCATTTGTGGCTAACACTAACATCCCCAGACGAAAGGCAAGTCAAAATGACAATTATAGGGTTTATTTTTTACTGAAAGCAACTTATGTTGTTATAATGTGATCTCTCAACGGGCTCTAGAATCCACCCACTATATTTTCGACTCTGTAATACTGTATATGGGTGGAGAGTTCCATATTTTGTAGAGTAATATGAAATTCTAAAGGAGGAAAATGTGAAAAGTTCCTTAGCATAAAAGAAAAGAACTAAGAGAAAGAATGCGGAACCAGTTATGGACAGAATGCATGATCTGGGATGGGAATGGGATGGGATGGGGAATGGGGATGGGGTGGTGGGAAGGGATAGGGGAATATGCCTCAACAGAAATGAAAAATGATGTATGAAATACATAAAACATCAATAAATAAAAAAGCAAAAAAAAAAAACTAATTAAAAATAAAAGCAAATGAGGCTCAAACATTTCAAATATAAAAATACTATACTTCGAATTAGTAATGGAATAAACATTAAATATCCCAAATGGGAATAGTGAAGTAAGACAAACACACAAATTCCAGAATAAGAATACTTGACCCACCTTCCTGCCAGTAGCACAGGATAAAGCAACAGCAGGCTGCCCTTGGGCCAAGTTGCTGGTAAAGCCCAGAGGTCTAAGGGGCCCTCTGGAGAAGACTCGACCCTCAGCCTCCTGCTCTCAGGGAGCACTACCTCTGGTTTTACCTCTTCCAACGCTTCTATCTCCCCATCTTTTCTCCTCACACCTAACGTTCAAAGAAAGCTTCAACTCAGAATAAGCACTGACAGTTCCCTCAAGAACAATTCATAAATAATTTGTATCTCAATCAAATCAGGTTGAGCCCTTTGTAATATTAAAAAGAAAACAATTTTCTAAACCAAAAAATTAACTTCATTAATTGCTTTATATTTGTTATAGAAAATATTTATAAGAAAAAAGTAAAATTATCCAAGATCCTTAAAAAATTCCCCAAACAGGGGTGAACTGTGAAACTACAGCAATACAGACTGGACACTTATTTGATCAACATGATTATACATACAAGCCCCTCCAGCTGGACGGTGGGGGTCTGGGGCTGTGTGGGTTTGGGCATAGCTGCTTGCAAATTGGTTTTACATGAAGGACACTTGTATTCATTACTTGTTACTTATTGTTAAAAAAAAAAATCAAATAAAAAAACAATTCCCCAAACAGCCAGACATGGTTGTGCACACCTTTAATTCCAGCACTTGGGAGGCAGAGGCAGGTGGATCTCTGTGAGTTCAAGGCCAGCCTGCCCTACAAAGTGAGTTCTACCCCAGAAGAGACTAAAGGAAGACCCTGTCTCAAAAAGACCAAAGTAATAATAATTATTATTATTTTAAAATATTTTAAAACACATACATCTGAAATGGTTGTGTTTGATTCCAACTAATGTTCACTGCATAGACTTGTAAATTAATTTTAAACACAAAAATAACAGTTAACTAAGTTTAGCCCCAACTGAGCTGGAACTCCCTATGTAGAACAGGTTAGCCTGGATCTCAGAGATCAACCTGCCTCTGACTCCTGAGTACTGGGACTAAAGGCATGTGCCACCACACCCAGCTAGTCAACTAAGTTTTACAGCTGCTCAACTAACAAAGTTTTAAGGCTGTGTAATATTGATTAATTGTAAATTTGAATACCAAACACACAATTATATTAGTGCATTTCTTCTACCAAACCCAAATTTCCTTTTGTAGTGCATAATTTCTGGAAGCTTACACATCCACTATCAGATGGGCTAAACTGATAGCTGTGTGCTTTTTTTCAGGCTCAGGTTATAAATAAAAAGGAACTGAAAGAGGAAAAGGCTTTATCTGATCTTTAGCAATTCTGCCTAGTAACAGTTTGTGGTTTATCAACAATTCTACTTTTAAAATGTTTTAAAAGAAGTACCCATTTCATGTGATGATAAAAATCTCCAACCTTTCAAAGTCTTCTACAGTGACATTTTCTAAAAGACTACAAAAATCTCTATCAGCCCTGGGTAATATAAGGCAGTCTTTTTCCAGTTTCAGTTTAAAAACAGAAGATAATTCAGCACACCATTCATATGCCTTCCCAAAGCACTTCTCAAACCCTAAAACCCAGTAGACAACAAAATTCAAGACAAGAGACCTAGAAAGAACAGACGACAGAAACCTAGAGACAACAGACGACAGAAACCTAGTGAGAACAGACAACAGAGACCTAGAGAGAACAGACAACAGAGACCTAGTAGAGAACAGACGACAGAGACCTGGTAGAAAACAGACGACACTGCCATAACACAGATACCAGAAGATTATTTGGAAAATTCATTGTGTATTTTTACTTCTGTAGCTTCACTTTCACAAACTCCCTGTTTAATAACAGTGTCTATAAAGAAAGGAATTTAATGACAACTCAAACTTCAATACAACTGAAGATTTCCATTCCTTTCTTCAAAAGCCAGTTCAGAGGCTAAGAATATGGTTCAATGTAGGGTACTTCCCTAGTAGATACAGGACCTTTGATTAAATTGCCAGGGAGGTCACAAAAATAGACAAAATTAATAATAATAATAATAATAATAATAATAATAATAGATGGCTCAGTACCTCCATCATCTTCTAGTCAACAAGCATTCACTGAGTCAGCCTCAGCAAGGATCCAACACCCTTGAGCAGAGCAAACTGTACTTCAACAGAACAATCCCTTAGCTTTCCCTTCAGATGTAAATGTTCATTGCAAAATCAAGTCTACTGTCTCCTCTCATTCATTCTCATAAGGGTTTGAACAGGAAGGAAAACTCAAAATAACTTAAGAAAAAGATAATCACCTGACACCCATCTGAGGGATGGCAAAATGCTAATGGTCTCTCCCTCCATCACTTTACAGCTCCTCTACTGTCCCTAGGCCCTGAGTTAAGAGCCTTTCACACTTTAGTGCTATATACCACAGCCTTTACTGCATTATTACAATTTGAAAGCGACATACCCCATTCAAAAAGCCATCCGCTTTTCATCTGTGCCTGACTCATGCTTGGCATTTAGAAAGTCACTGAAATGAATGAGAAGACAGAACACTTGTATGGTGTTCATGCACTTCCTTCCATGATCTTGTTAAGAATTAATAGAACTCTAGGACAATGAGATGGCTCAATGTGTAAAGGTGCCTGAAAATTGTCCTCTGACCTCCACATGTGTGCAATGGCAGGTGTGCACATGCCCCGCACACTCATAAATAAGTAAAACTAATGAAAAATTAAATAATAATAAAACTCTGGCCAAGCGTGGAAATTATTAGGCATTTTCAAAAATGAGTGGCATTATGACTACAAAATATTTCACTACTAATAGAGAATCATTTTAAAGGCAGCAAACCTAACAGCTAAGAGCTCAAACTCTCTAGCCGGGCATGGTGGCGCACGCCTTTAATCCTAGCACCTGGGAGGCAGAAGCAGGCAGATCTCTGTGGGTTCAAGGCCAGCCTGATCTACAGAGTGAGCTCCAGGAAAGCTGGAACTAAAGGGAGACCCTGTCTCAAAAAGACCAAAAAAAAAAAAAAAAAGACCTCAAACTCTCACAGAAATGGTTCAAATCCCAGTCCAATCTCTTGAAGCTACGTGTCTTGGGGAAATGGATTAATCTTTCTGAGCCTAAATTTCCTTATCTTCCTGAAAAGATATCTATCTCCTATAGCTACAGTAAAGATAAAATGGAAATATAGACTCTTGATGTTATTTCCTGACATAAATGCCAAATAAAGTTTCTACTGGTATTACTGTAAAACATCTAACTTGANCAGAGGACAGTACTTTATCTTTTACAATATACATTTTAAAGTATATTTATAGACAATTGGTTTGGGGGTACTTTAAACACAGTGTCCGGTCCTTTTAGGTAACAACAAAACCATCAGTTCCAGTGAATCCTCCTCTGGAAATGAGTTTTAATGTTTAACCTTCCAAAAACTCTTCACACTTTCAGCTCTTAGATTTATGTCAAAAGAACATTATGAAAACTCATAGAGGTTCTTGCTTGTTTGAATACTGTTTGCTTAGGCTAGGTTGGATTCAAGATAGCTTTGAGAAGCTCTTGAGAACTGGGGTATCCTGTACTGGGTGAGGTTGCTGAATTTCCCATTTTTTTTTCTGTGTATCGTCTTTTATCTTCTTTCAAGACACGGCGTCTCCTGATAGGCTACCCAGCCTGTCCTGGAATCTTATACCTGCTATGAGTAGGCTGGCCTTTGAACTCAACATCAAGATCTAGCTCCTGCTCTCTGCCTCCCATCGTGCTGATTAACCCTCTTCCCTCTGTAAACTCTGTTTTTTGCCCCGGAGTTTAAGTCATACTGAGTAATTATGGATCCAGTTGATTTTACTTCTCACGTAGTACTATTACTCAATTAACATACGAACAAGTTTCACGTATTACGTTCCTATAGTGGTGATTGGGTATCCTTGTAGAGAAACCTTGCATAAGTGGCCATCCACGGTAACTCTTTGCTTTTAGAGGCGCTGCATTTCTGCTTTAGCCGTCCAGACTTATCGCGTCGGTTATACACCTGATGGAACATTATGCATAAATAAGTGGTGCAGTAGTAATGTGTAATGCGCATCGGCTCCGACCACTCACCTTCATACTCTATTCCGATACTTAATATCGCATATCTTGTCTCACTATAACCAACTAGAGGTGAAG
Source organism: Rhizomys pruinosus (assembly GCA_009823505.1). Taxonomy (NCBI): domain Eukaryota; kingdom Metazoa; phylum Chordata; class Mammalia; order Rodentia; family Spalacidae; genus Rhizomys; species Rhizomys pruinosus. The sequence goes on along the minus strand of VZQC01006270.1, from coordinate 739,270 downwards.
TTACTTTGCTGCCTTTATGTTCTGGAGTCACTCTCTCCCTATGGGGCTGCTGTGCTGTTATCTTGTTACCCAGGGCTGTGTCAGTCCCAAGTCATAAAATTACCTCTTCTCCCCAATCCCTCACATAACACTTTAAGTGGGTGGGTGTTATTTAAAGTACTTATATGATTAAATTTACAGGGAGGTGTGAACGATTGATAGACAGCCCTCAAGGGATCCTTTTAATTTTAAAGAAAGTCTTGTAAACTAATTAAAAAGATGTGGTTTGGACTCTGGAGATGTGGCTCAGTGATAAGTACTTGACTAGCTCCCATGATGCCATAGGTTTGATCTGCAGCATAGCAGAAAGAAAAAGAAGATGAAAAAGGAAAAGACATGGTTTGCTAAAGAATCAAATGCATGTCTACTTATAATTCTAGTTGGTCTTGCTGTATTCTGTCCACTTGTAATACTTCTATAATTTTTTATTAATTACTTTAATAAATGTGTAAGTATATTTAGTCAGAATATTTGTGCAGTAATTCATTAATATTTTTTTTTCTCTTTCTTTTTTTTTTTTTTTTTTCGTCTGTTCAAGACAGGGTCTCCCTGTAGTCCCAGCTGTCTAGACTCACCTGTAGACCAGGCTGGCCTTGAACTCACAAAGATCCGCCTGTCCTCAGCCTCCCAAGTGCTGGATAAAGGCGTGTGCCACCACGCCTGGCTTGTTTCTTATTCTTAATTAATGAAATAAAGCTATAATATCATAAAGGACCCTTATTATAATTTTATTTATGTGCTTAAGCTCAAAACCTGTTTTAAAAAAATAAAAAAAAAAAAAAAAAAAAGAATAAGAAAAAAAATATAATGAAATTTACTGCACAAATATTCTGACTAAATATACTTACACATTTATTAAAGATATTAATAAAAAATTATAGAGTATTACATAGCTGGAAGAATGACAGCAAGACCCAACTAGAATTTTACAGTCAGACATGCATTTGATTCTTAGCAAACCATGTCTTTTCCTTTTTCATCTTCTTTTTCTTTCTGCTATGCTGCAGATCAAACCTATGGCATCATGGGAGCTAGTCAAGTACTTATCACTGAGCCACATCTCCAAGTCCAAACCACATCTTTTTAATTAGTTTACAAGACTTTCTTTAAAATTAAAAGGATCCCTTGAGGGCTGTCTATCAATCGTTCACACCTCCCTGTAAATTTAATCATATAAGTACTTTAAATAACACCCACCCACTTAAAGTGTTATGTGAGGGATTGGGGAGAAGAGGTAATTTTATGACTTGGGACTGACACAGCCCTGGGTAACAAGATAACAGCACAGCAGCCCCATAGGGAGAGAGTGACTCCAGAACATAAAGGCAGCAAAGTAACTTCACCTCTAGTTGTTATATAGTAACAAGATACATATTAATAACATATAACATATAATACTTCCCATCCCATTACACATTCTACTGCCCTTTTATGCTATGTCCTCAGTGTTACTACCATAATCTCCTAAACAAATACCTCTCAAAAGTTACCTGGAGGCCACTTTTGCAAGTTTCTCTACAAGGCCAATCCCACAAATAGGAACTAATACAAACTTTTCTATGTTAATTAAATTACTACGTGAAGTAAATCAACTTATCCTTAATTTATATATGCTTAAACTCTGTGCCAAAAAACAGATTTAACAATGGAGAAATCTCCTAGCACTTGGGAGGCAGAGGCAGGCAGATCTTTGTGAGTTCAAGGCCAGCCTGGTCTACAGAGTAAGTTCCAGGACAGCTGGGGCTACAGGGAGACCCTGTCTTGAAAAGACCAAAAAAAAAAAAAAAAAAATGGAGAAATCATTCAACCTCACAGTACAGGATACCCCAGTTCTCAAGAGCTTCTCAAAGCTATCTTGAATCCAACCTAGCCTAAGCAAACAGTATTCAAACAAGCAAGAACTCTATGAGTTTTCATAATGTTCTTTTGACATAAATCTAAGAGCTGAAAGTGTGAAGAGTTTTGGAAGGTTAAACATTAAAACTCATTTCCAGGAGGAGGATTCTACTGGAACTGATGGTTTTGTTGTTACCTAAAAGGACCAGGACACTTGTTTAAAGTAGCCCCCAAACACATATTGTCTATAAATATACTTTAAAATGTATATTGTAAAAGATAAAGTACTGTCCTCTGACTTACAAATCAAACACACAATTTGGAGGAAAGGGAAGAAACATAGCAAGTGAACATTAAAATCTCCCACTTAGAAACTATCATCAAAAGTATTCTGAAAACACATTACCTCGAAAATGTAGGAAACAAAGCTCCTGCAGAAACCCTGAACAAACTTGCTGCACTGAATCAACACAACAGCAGTCACACAGCGGCAATGCAGCAGACCACTGTGAGCACTGCTGCAGAGCTCAAAACTCACAAAGATCCGCTCTGCCTCTGCCTCCCGATCTAAAAAAAAATTTAAAGTGCGTGCGCCACCACGCCCAGCCTCAATTAATGTGTTCTTTCTGAGTCCTTAGGGTAAATGAGAATAATCTGTAGTAGAAGTATTTGTTTAGTAGATTGTTCAAGAAAATGGAATTGCTTTATCTTCCCATAAGTACTAATCTGGAAGATAGTTTAGGGTGGTTCTTTAGAACCCCAGGCTTGGAATATGCCCTTTGTTCCTGTAGAAAATGGTAAAGAATGTACTTTAGTATTTGTTTAGGGCATTATGTTCTCCATCCCATAGTTCTTAAGGTTTAAGACTTGAATCGAGCTTCACTGTTCTTCGGGTTACAATTCCCCAGATGGGGATGCCGCACTTCCTATTTTGGTAACTGAGTTTCTGTGTCCTATTGCTACAGTTGTTCACATGTCTTTTACTTCTGCTGCTGCTGCCCTCGGAGGTGGCTTCTTGCCTTTGGACTGTGGTGGTTCTCTATGACATGGGAGCTCTGCAGCAGTGCTCACAGTGGTCTGCTGCATTGCCGCTGTGTGACTGCTGTTGTGTTGATTCAGTGCAGCAAGTTTGTTCAGGGTTTCTGCAGGAGCTTTGTTTCCTACATTTTCGAGGTAATGTGTTTTCAGAATACTTTGATNTGAGTACAAGGCCAGCCTGGTCTACAGGGAGACCCTGTCTCAAAAAAAAAAAAAAAAAAAAAAAAGAACACATTAATGAACATAAAGCTGTAGTAAATACAAGTACCATGCTAACAACACTTTACTTACAGATTTTTCCCAAGTTGGACAGTAATGTAAAGTCTCCTACACCATGTGTGATGATTCATCATTGTTCCACTTCCTAAGTATTAAAGCTGACTGGATTCTACAGTGTGTGAATAACTGCACATGGGTTTTAAGATGTCCTTATCAATCCTGTGAAGTGGGGAAGATAGGAGATGTGAGAACTGATTAGGAAGAGCCTGAGCACAGGGTACACAAGTAGCCCGGCATATGCTGTGTGTGTGCGTGCATGTATGCGTGTGTGTGTGTGTGTATGCGTGTGTGTATGCGTGTGTGTATGCGTGTGTGTGTATGTGTGTATGCATGTGTGTATGCATGTGTGTATGCGTGTGTATGTGTGTGTATGCATGTGTGTGTGCGTGTGTGTATGCCTGTGTATGTGTATGCGTGTGTATGCATGTGTGTGTGCGTGTGTATGCATGTGTGTATGTGTGTGTATGCGTGTGTGTATGCCTGTGTGTGTATGCGTGTGTATGCGTGTGTGTATGCCTGTGTGTGTATGCGTGTGTATGCCTGTGTATGTGTATGCGTGTGTATGCATGTGTGTGTATGTGTGTGTATGTGTGTGTATGCGTGTGTATGCGTGTGTGTGTGTGTGTGTGTGTGTGTGTATTTGAGGTTTGGCATTCTTGTTTTGAGTTTAATTTTCCTTTTGTTTTTGAGAGAGGGTCCCACCACTATGTAGCCCAGGGTGGACTTTAACTATCTACTCCAGATTGACCTCAAACCTGCATCCTCCTGCCTCAGCTTCCAGACCACAGGGCTGATGGGAATACACCACCATGCCCAGCATATACATGCATTTCTAATGTTCCTGCTACTATCATGCCAGTATGCATCATAGATCACTTCTTGCCAAGTGAGGTGGCACATGCCTTTAAATCCCAGCACTGGGGAGGCAGAGGTAGAGACAGGCAGATCTCTGTGAGTTCCGGACAGCCAGAGCTACATAGTGAGATTCTATGTCCAAAAAAAAAAAAAAAATCACTTCTACAAGAAGCTTTCTAAATTAATTTAATCAATATTTGTTTATTCAAGGATCAACATTAATGTAGGTCCAATTTCTTTTCTTTTTCATTCTGTAAATATTCATTAAGCATATGGGATACTGTAGTGACTTTTTCTTAAGGATATGAATAAATATGGCCCACATAAAGCTTGCTCCCAGCAAGACAGACATTTAATCATACTGTCTATAATACATGGTAATATGAGATCTCTGTAAAAACACAGTAAATGCTAAAATACAAGCAAAATGCTGTCTTCATAAGACCATATCAGTATAGAGAAAATGTAATCAAAGGCAAAAAAGCAGGTTTATAAACACTGTTTCATACAGGGCATAGGGGAGATGAAGAATTGTTTAACTTACGGTTCTGATTTAAGAAAACGAAGCCCTTAAACTGTTAACATGAGTTATATATTCAAACAATACATACTTCAATGCTGAGTTAGATAGTCTCATCAAAATATAAAAACAAAGGGGGATTTATTCTTAAGAGAAATTATTCTAGATAATTATATAGGAATAAAGTAAACAAGGTTAGCTAAAGATGTGCTTAAAACTACTAATAAACAGAAGTATTAGATTAAAGATTCATTTAATATGAATATTTAAATCTTAAAAATAACAGAAACCTAATCTAATTAGGGCTTATAAAGACAAGGACAAAATTAGCAATTGTTTTAAGTGGAATTACAATAAACTCATTCCTTTTAGAAAACACATTTAGTATTTAAAATGGCCTGCAGCACACAGCTAACACTCCAGCATGCCCCCCTATTCTAAAGCAGGCTGCACTGAGCTTACATGGGGCACTATTCAATGGGAGGCAATAGAGAGGTGATTCAAATACAGACTCTAGGACCTCTACTTGGGACAACTTACTTAGTTTCTCTGTGCTTAACATTTTCTACTTGGTAAGATCTTTGTGAGGCTTAAGTACCAAGTACATTAAAAAAAAAAAATCCCCCAAATTGTGTCTGGGTCATGGTAAATACTCCATAAATCTTAGCTGCTGCTGCTACTTTTGGTAGACAGCTATAAACAAACAAGAAAGAAGAAACCAGAGCACCAAAGCCCCTGCCTGGAAGAGCAAAGCTCAGTGAGGGCATCTACTAAGGTACTTGTCACCTCCATGAAGTCTCCAGTCTCTGGAGAAAAAAAAGGCAAGCAGAGAAAGTAAGATCTGCAACCAGAACTGGGACAAGCCCACCGCTGCTGCCTGTACTTCCTGCCTCTGCAAGGAAGCCCACAAAGAGAAGAGGGGCAGAGCCGATGAACGAGCTTGGAAACCCACCAAGAACAGCAAGAGATCCAAGGGCTGGCACCTCGCTCTGGAAAGGTAGAACACCGGCTACTGGAAGACTGAAAAGACGCCACAGTCAATCCAAGGATGCTGCCAAACCAATTCTATTAGCACACAGTGGACAGAACAGGAAGTAGTATCAACCCCTCACAGCATTTCAAATCCGTGGGGCTCCAAACAGTTATGATTCAGAGTGCTCTAAAATTCGCCCTGTTCAAAACAAGTAATGAAATGCCTCTGAAACAAGTTCAGGTAGCAATTGACTAGACTGAGCTATCTCAAGTTGCTTCAGAGAATAACTCACTCCCAAACTACTAAAATAGCTCACTGCTTATTTATGAAGATACATATGACAGTCATGAAAGATTTTAAGTTCTCTATGAAAAAAATGAATGAGAGCATGTCAAGCAATTTAACATGAAGATTAAAGATGTCCCGCCCTTAGCATAAACAAAGATTACCAGGGGCATATTTTCTATTTGATGAACTAGCCATCAAAAAATGGCCGGGTGAGGTGGCACACACCTTTAATCCTAGCACTCGGGAGGCAGGGGCAGGCGGATCTCTGTGAGTTCAAGGCCAGGCTGGTCTACAGAGTGAGTTCCAGGCCAGCTGGAGCTATAGAGAGACCCTGTCTCAAAAAGACAATAATAATAATAATAATAATAATAATAATAATAATGTTCTGAACAATCCTTTACAAAAAACACTTAAGTGAATTTCCCAATGTCCAAAACTTGTCAGTTATTTACTACATCAATCATAATATTCCTGCCATCTATCCAGCTCTGCAGTACCAGTCATTATGCTTCTAAGCAACAGTCCTAGCTAAAACAACTCAGGACACTGATATTCAAGGTTTTCTGAGAGATTTTAGGAAAGAAAATGTTCTGATTTCCTTTCAATTGCTGTCAAAACACTCTGACCAAAACAAAATGGGGAGGAAAGGGTTGTTTGGCTTACATCTCCTGGGTCACAGATCATCACTGAGGGAGCCCAAGGTAGGAACTTGGGGCAGGAACCTGGAGGCAGGAGCTGAAGCACAAGGCATGGAGGAACGCTGCTTGCTGGCTTGCTCCCTGGCCCAAGCCTAGCCTGCTTTTTTTTTTTTTTTTTTCTTTTGTCTTTGAAACAGGGTGTCTCCCCTGTAGCCCCAGCGGGTCCTGGAACTCACTCTGTAAGACAAGGCTGGCCTTGAACGCACAAGATCCTCCTGCCTCTGTCTCGCCAAGTGCTAGGATTAAAGGCGTGGCGCCACCGCCTGGCCTAGTCTGCTTTCTTAAGCAATACAGACCAACCTGCCCAGGGGCAAAGCACACCCATAGTGGGCTGGGCCCTCCCATAATTGCCTGACAATCAAGACAGATTCGCTGTATACCTGGCCACAGGCTCCTCAAACCCGGCCATGTCCAAGAGCACGAAAGCTATCCAGCACAGGAAGTTTCTGGCTCAAAGAAACAGTCATGAAAAGCCATAGTCTCCTCCACTTCTGCCTTCAGTCATATTCAAGAAAGCAGACCCTTGTCCAAGTCCTACTGAATAGACATCTTGAAACCCACACACAAAAAAATATCTAAGCCTTCAAATGACACAACTTAGCCTTTCAGCCTTAGAGCTGAGGTATAGGAAGAACCTAAATCACTAATGGCGTCAGCTGGGATTCCTTCCACAAAGGCACCATCAACTCTCTTGATCTTTAAAAACCAGTTTATTTTTTGCAACCCACAGAGATATTAAGAATTAATAGATTTGATATTTTCTCCTAGGCTATATCCTGAGGGTAGAAAGAATATCCTCCCTTAAACAAGCTGAAATGCCTACCAGAAGCTTGTTTTAGTACTTAAAAATACCAAATTCTTCCGAAATTTTTTTTTTTTTTGGTCTTTTCGAGACAAGGTCTCCCTGTATCCCCAGCTGTCCTGGAAATCACTCTGTAGACCAGGTGGCTTGAACTCACAAAGATCAACCTGTCTCTTCCTCCCAAGTGCTCTGGTATTAAAGGCATGTCCACCATGCCCCGGCTAAAGAATATTTTTTTAAAATAATTTTTTTTTTTTTTTTTTTTTAATTAATTAATTATTAAAGTAATTAATAAAATAATATAAATCAAAAACGCAGGCGGGGGAGATGGCTCAGCAGTGGCCGCTTTTACAGAGAACTGGGTTCAGTATCTAGCACACCCATGGTGGCTAAAAACCATTTCCAATCAAACGAGACTCAGTGCTCTCTTCAGACCTCCTCAGACAATGCATGACATGAGTGTTTTACAATACATGCAGGCAATACACTCATAAACATAAAATAAAAATAATATTAGTTTTAATTTCCTTGTTTGTTTTAAAAAAAGAATCATAACTCAAATTTTTCACATAAAACTTTTGCTGGTATAGAGTCCCTACTTATGTACAGATACCAGGACTTCTTAGGTCAAAAAAATTGTAACTTTCTAAAATTGCAAATACCCATCATATTTATATAATTTAAGGCATAAATGAAGAAAGACTAACATTTTCTACAACATTGAATTTAAGTTTTTTAAAAAATTTAAGAAGAGCGTGTATAGCACAACTCCTGTAATCCCAGCCTCAAGAGACTGAAACAGATAAATCACAAGTTCAAGACCAGGCCAAGATTTGATAGTGAGAAACAGTTTCAGAAAGTAAACAAAAATAGAGTTTTAAATCTTTAGAATTTGGGCCCAGTTAGGAAAGCCAGGACAGCCTCCTGAAGGGCTGAGGCTGTAGCCCAGCAGGTCAGCACTTGCCAAGCATCCATGAGATACTAGCTCTAATCCACAAACTGCCTGGTGGGGATGGTGTCAGGAGGCACTGGAGCCTTTAGAGGTACAGCCTTGCCGGAGGAAGTACAACACTGGGAGGCCAGTACATGCTCTCTCTGTTTCATGTTTGTGTTAAAGATGTGACCACGTCAGCTTCCTGCGCCAGTCTCCTGGCTGCAATTAGGGACCTTCCTCTGGAACGGAAAGGCCAAAATAAACTATTTCGCTCCATAAATGACTTTTGGTCACAGTATTTTAACACAGCAACAAAAAGTAACTAGAACAACCAGATTAATCCAGGCTGGGTATCCCACCTCTTGTGCTGGATAGCTTTAGTGTCAACTTGACACACCTGGGTTTAAGGGAGCCTCAGTTGGGAATTGGCTCCTTGGATTGGCCTGGTGGCCATATCTGTGGAGTATGTCCTTGATGGTCAAGCAGTGTGGGAGGGACCAGCCCAAGAGTGGTGCCACCCTGGCAAGGTTGTTGTGTACGGTAAAGAAGGCAAGCTGGGCATGAACCAGGAGAGCAAACCAGTGGACAGCAATTCCTCAATGGCCTGTGTTTCACGTCCTGCCTCCAGGTTCCTGCCTGAGTTCCTGCCTTGTGCCCCATGAGTGAAACTGTGAACCAGGAGATGTAAGCTGGAATAAACCCTTCCCCACCGGACTCCCCAAGTTGGTGTCGGTCCAGAGTGGTTTTGTCACACAATGGAAGACAAACTAGGACACCGCTGTACTCCCAATGCCCCCCATTGGGAGATAAGAGATGAATCCCTGGAAATTCAAGGACCAACTGACCTGGTATCTAACATAGTGGCTGACCCACTGAAATGCCCCTGTGTTCAAACAAGTTAGAACGTGAGTACCTATGCTCTCTTCTGAGCTACACGACCCCCTGGTACGCCGATTGGCCACTCACCTCCATGAACATACACCACATATAAGAATGGACTGACTAGCTCAGAGAAACCAAATATTGCTTTATTTATCCATTTATATTTCCAACTTCATCAGACTGGAATACAAATTAAGAAGTCTCTAGAAAATAGTGATTTTTACAACAGCTGAAAAGCAAGATGGTAATGAAAGAAAGTCATAAAAGATATCTACTGAGAAATTAGTCATGGAAAGCAGAAGGGGTGCAAAGGAAAGGAAAAAAGGAAAAAACCACTGGGATTCTTTAGTGAATTTCACAGTTTCTCTGAAACACACGTAGACCAGTTGCTATATAAGACAGATTGATACTTTGATAAAATTGCTTTATGACTTAAAAAGCATTCAGTTAAAAGTATAAAGGATTCAAGTGTTCCAAATGAATTTTATAACACATCAGATGAGCACTACACAAACCTTAGATAATGGCTTGGTAGCTCTTTTAACATTAACTCATTTCATAAATAAATTTAAGGAGGATCTGAAAAACTAATATACACATTTGTGTATGCATTCAGCATACTGTTTCCAACATGGTTGGGCCTGGATATAATGCAAGTGAACAGACTACACCACATATAAGACAAGGAGAGACGACGGGGGGCTGGAGTGATGGTTCATCGTAAGAGGCACTGACTGCTCTTCCTCATAGGGAGAAGACTGTATAGGGTGTTTGTGGGGTAGAGAGTTTCGAGATGAGTGTAGAGGCGTAAGGGCGTCGCGGGGCGTTGCTATGCAACGCCATTAAGATTTTGAGGGCGAAGCGGTAACACCATCTGTAACGCCAGTTGCAGGGAATCTGATGCTGCGCCAACTTCATGGCCATCTGCCAGCTTTGTTAAAACAGGGATGCTCTTACAACATTGCATGCAAAACATCATACAGGAAAGAAGGAAGGAAGGAGGGAGGGAGGGAAGGGAGTGAAGGCTTTTTTAAAGAGACAGGGAAAGAGGGTGGAGGTGCACAACCTACAATGCAGACAGTACATGCTACACATAAATAAATAAATAAATAATAAATAAATCTCTATAAATAATTTAAAATAGAAATCTGACAGGGAAGATAATTTCTCTGATTGGACGATCCTTGTAATCTTAGGATTTTTTCTTGCCAGCTGACAAACCTGATCACAGCTATAGTTCCAGCAGGCCAGAAAATACAGCACATAGAGCTTCCAGAGCCAAGAATGTGTCTAATTTCCTACCTAAAATTAGCCATGCCTATTTCACCACAACTGGGTTGGGCTCCTCTATTTTAAGGTGTGTGGCTCCAAATTACTTAAGAGTATGTAATTGCTGACTAGTTTCTAGGGCTAACAATGTCAGCAGTCTTTCTGCCCAGCCTTTAGAACAGCCAACTAGTCTCCACAAAACCCCACACNTTTTTTTTGTCTTTTCGAAACAGGGTCTCCCTGTAGCCCCAGCTGTCCTGGAACTCACTCTGTAGACCAGGCTGGCCTTGAACTCACAAAGATCCTCCTGCCTCTGTCTCCCAAGTGCTAGGATTAAAGGCGTGCGCCACCGCCGGCCTAGCCTGCTTTCTTAAGCAATACAGACCAACCTGCCCAGGGGCAGCACCACCCATAGTGGGCTGGGCCCTCCCATATCACTCAACAATCAAGACAATTCTCTGTAGACCTGGCCACAGGCTCCCTCAACCCAGGCATGTCAAGGACACTAAAGCTATCCAGCACAGGAAAGTTCTGGCTCAAAAGAAACAGTCATGAAAAGCCATAGTCTCCTCCACTTCTGCCTTCAGTCATATTCAAGAAAGCAGACTTCCAAGGTCTACTGATAGCCATCTTGAAACCACACACACAAAAAAATATCTAAGCCTTCAAATGACACAACTTAGCCTTTCAGCCTTAGAGCTGAGGTATAGGAAGAACCTAAATCACTAATGGCGTCAGCTGGGATTCCTTCCACAAACACCATCAACTCTCTTTAGTCTTTAAACCAGCTTTATATTTGCAACCCAGAGATCTTAATTTATAGATTTTATATTTTCCTAGGCTATCCGTAGGGTAGAAAGAATATCCTCCCTTAAACAAGCTGAAATGCCTACCAGAAGCTTGTTAAGGCAAAAAAGTACTTAAAAATAAATTTTCCAGAATTTTTTTTTTTTTGGTCTTTTCGAGACAGGGTCTCCCTGTAGCCCCAGCTGTCCTGGAACTCACTCTGTAGACCAGGTTGGCCTTGAACTCACAAAGATCCACCTGTCTCTGCCTCCCAAGTGCTAGGATTAAAGGCATGTGCCACCACGCCCGGCTAGAATTTTTTTAATAATTTCAATATATTTCCCTTAATAGTTAGCAATAAAAGAGCCAATTAATAAAATAATATAGAATCAATAAACTCAGGCTGGGGAGATGGCTCAGCAGTGGCCGCTTTTACAGAGAACTGGGTTCAGTATCTAGCACCCACATGGTGGCTAAAAACCATTTCCAATCAAACGAGACTCAGTGCTCTCTTCAGACCTCCTCAGACAATGCATGACATGAGTGTATTTACATACATGCAGGCAATACACTCATAAACATAAAATAAAAATAATAATTAGTTTTAATTTCCTTTTTTTAAAAAAAGAATCAATAAACTCAATTTCACATAAAACTTTGCTGGTATAGCCTACTTATGTACAGATACCAGGACTTCTTAGGTCAAAAAAATTGTAACTTTCTAAAATTGCAAATACCCATCATATTTATATAATTTAAGGCATAAATGAAGAAAGACTAACATTTTCTACAACATTGAATTTAGTTTTTAAAAAAATTTAAGCCAGCTGTATTAGCACACTCCTGTAGTCCCAGCACTCAAGAGACTGAAACAGATAATCACAAGTTCAAGACCAGCCCAAGATTTGATAGTGAGAAACAGTTTCAGAAAGTAAACAAAAATAGAGTTTTAAATCTTTAGAATTTGGGCCCAGTTAGGAAAGCCAGGACAGTCTCCTGAAGGGCTGAGGCTGTAGCCCAGCAGGTCAGCACTTGCCAAGCATCCATGAGATACTAGCTCTAATCCACAAACTGCCTGGTGGGGGATGGTGTCATTCTGGAAGGCACTGGAGCCTTTAAGAGGTACAGCCTTGCTGGAGGAAGTACAACACTGGGAGGCCAGTACATGCTCTCTCTGTTTCATGTTTGTGTTAAAGATGTGACCACTCAGCTTCCTGCTCCAGTCTCCTGCTGCATTATGGACTCTTCCTCTGGAACAGTAAGCCAAAATAAACTATTTCCTCCATAAATTACTTTTGGTCACAGTATTTTATCACAGCAACAAAAAAGTAACTACTACAACCAGATAAATCCAGGCTGGGTATCCCACCTCTTGTGCTGGATAGCTTTAGTGTCAACTTGACACACCTGGGTTAAGGGAGCCTCAGTTGGGGAATTGGCTCCATTGGATTGGCCTGTGGCCATATCTGTGGAGTATTGTCTTGATGGTCAAGCAGTGTGGGAGGGCCCAGCCCACAAGAGTGGTGCCACCCTGGGCAGGTTGTTGTGTACTGTATAAGAAGGCGGGCTGGGCATGAGCCAGGGAGCAAGCCAGTGGACAGCATTCCTCCATGGCCTGTGCTTCAGCTCCTGCCTCCAGGTTCCTGCCCTGAGTTCCTGCCTTGTGCTCCCTGAGTGAACTGTGAACCAGGAGATGTAAGCTGAATAAACCCTTACCTCCCCAAGTTGGTGTCGGTCAGAGTGTTTTGTCACAGCAATGGAAGACAAACTAGGACACCTCTGTAATCCCAATGCCCCCCATTGGGAGATAAGAGATGAATCCCTGGAAATTCAAGGACCAACTGACCTGGTATATATACAGAGTGGCTGGTAACCACTGAAAGACCCTGTGTCAAACAAGGTAGAAAGTGAGGACCTATGCTCGTCTTCTGAACGCTACACGAACCCCATGGTAAGCAGATGGCCAACTCACATACATGAACATACACCACATATAAGAATGGACTGACTAGCTCAGAGAAACCAAATATTGCTTTATTTATCCATTTATATTTCCAACTTCATCAGACTGGAATACAAATTAAGAAGTCTCTAGAAAATAGTGATTTTTACAACAGCTGAAAAGCAAGATGGTAATGAAAGAAAGTCATAAAAGATATCTACTGAGAAATTAGTCATGGAAAGCAGAAGGGGGCAAAGGAAGGAAGGAAGAAACCACTGGGAGTCTTTATGTGAAGGTCACAGTTTCTCTGAAACACACGTAGACCAGTTGCTATATAAGACAGATTGATACTTTGATAAAATTGCTTTATGACTTAAAAAGCATTCAGTTAAAAGTATAAAGGATTCAAGTGTTCCAAATGAATTTTATAACACATCAGATGAGCACTACACAAACCTTAGATAATGGCTTGGTAGCTCTTTTAACATTAACTCATTTCATAAATAAATTTAAGGAGGATCTGAAAAACTAATATACACATTTGTGTATGCATTCAGCATACTGTTTCCAACATGGTTGGGCCTGGATATAATGCAAGTGAACAGACTACACCACATATAAGACAAGGAAGACGGACGGGGCTGGAGTGATGGTTCATAGTTAAGAGCACTGGCTGCTCTTCCAGAGAATGTGGGTTTGCGTCCCAGCACCCATATGGCAGCTAACAACCATCTGTAACTCCAGTTCAAGGAGATCTGATGCCACCTTCTGGCCTCTGCAGGCTTTGTAAAACATGGATGCTCTTACATACATGCATGCAAAACACTCATACAGGAATGAAGGAAGGAAGGAAGGGAGGGAGGGAGGGAGGGAGGCTTTTTTAAAAGACAGGGAAGAGGGTTGGAGTTGCACAAACCTACATGCAGACAGTACATTCATACACATAAATAAATAAATAAATAAATAAATAAATAAATAAATAAATAAATAAATAATTTAAAAATAAAAGACAGGGAAGATAATTTCTCTGATTGGACGATCCTTGTAATCTTAGGATTTTTTCTTGCCAGCTGACAAACCTGATCACAGCTATAGTTCCAGCAGGCCAGAAAATACAGCACATAGAGCTTCCAGAGCCAAGAATGTGTCTAATTTCCTACCTAAAATTAGCCATGCCTATTTCACCACAACTGGGTTGGGCTCCTCTATTTTAAGGTGTGTGGCTCCAAATTACTTAAGAGTATGTAATTGCTGACTAGTTTCTAGGGCTAACAATGTCAGCAGTCTTTCTGCCCAGCCTTTAGAACAGCCAACTAGTCTCCACAAAACCCCACACTTAATGGTCCAGGGTCCAAGTATCATACAAATAAAGTCATGTACTAGAGATAATTCATGAAGACCTATCATGCAAGAAATAAGCAAAAAGGGCCAGGCGTGGTGGCGCATGCCTTTAATTCTAGCACTTGGGAGGCAGAGGCAGGCAGATCTTTGTGAGTTCAAGGCCAGCCTGGTCTACAGAGTGAGTTCCAGGACCGCTGGGGCTACAGGGAAACCCTGTCTCGAAAAGACAAGAAAGAAGCAAAAAGGGATGTTCCTTGGCCTGTTACCCCAAATACACATGAAATATAACAAAGGCAGGGAAAAAAACTAACAAAATCACAATACTTTAAAAATTCTTGTTTTTCCAGGAACTTGTACAGAACTAACAACCAAACACCTTTCAAGTGATATCACACATGTACACTACTGGAATAAACCCAACAGAAGGAGCTACTTGGTCTGTACACTGCATTCCAGAGATGTTAGCAGGGACTGGTGAAGGTCCTGTCAGTACTAGCAGGAGAATCTGTGATGTTTTTTAAAGATGGAGCTGACTTTTTAAATACAGGTGAAAGGAAATGAAAAGGTATGTCTTTTCACCATAAACAAGGCCAATTTTATCAACAAAGAATAAAACTGAGTTGAAAGTTATACAGGTTTAAACACACACTTGAAATCCAAGCTGCACAGACAACATTCATGATTTCTACAACCCCAGAGACCTAGCATCTATTTTATTACTAGCAATTTGAGATACTGAGATAGACCTTTGGCACTATCATTTCCCCTGATATTATCATGTTCCAGCAGTCCACTGTAATAACCCATGTTTTGACAGACTCAAGTGAGAGTCATGGGACCTCCCTGGCTATGCCCACGGATTAGAATGTTGATGACACAAAGGTCTGGGATTGGACCCTGAGAGATGAGGTCACACAGCCTATAATCCATTCATTTGAATAAAGCGCCATTCTGTATTTGGAGTCATACCTTTCCATATGTCTGAGTGCTGTGCTTTCCCACGCATGCTTTCTACAAGGCCCACCATGGAAATCAATGGGCCGAGCCACATTCAATTATCTTAGGAATTAAAAGAACATAAATACCTTCATTTTCAGAGTCATGACATTTCACTTTCAATACCAAATCAAAGGTTCGTTCTGGATTTTCCCTAGAATGAAAAGAATTTTGTTATATTTACTTTGACAAATAAGCATCTCTATAAAGCTTCTATATAGATATATTTATGTTAATATAGGATTTTTTTAATTTTGTGGTGCTCAGGATCGAACTCAGAACCTCAGATACACTAAGTGAAAGCTCCTACCAGGATTCTAAACCTCAGATACACTAAGTGAAAGCTCCTACCAGGATTCTAAATCTAATATTGATCTTGTCTTGATGTATTCTATAAAACTACATGACTATAACAGTAGCATAAATGATAATGTTTTATCAGTTTGCTAGGAGTCAAAGTTGAGACAGAGGAAGTAGTTCTGAATCTAAGGGCAAAGTATGGAAGCTCTGAGACTGTTTTCTCACCCATAAAGTACCTTGCTTATCTCAAACACCTGTGGGAATTAGAAATCAAATTAATATGTGAAGTACATTATAAAGTAGCAGTACGGGGCTGGAGAGATGGCCTAGGAGTTAAGAGCACCGACCGCTCTTGCAGAGGACCCGGGTTCAATCCCCAGCACCCACATGGCAGCTGAGAACCGGCTGTAACTCCAACTCCAGGAGAACTCCAGTTCCAGGGGAATCCGACGCCCTCTTCTGACCTCTGTGGCATTGCACGACATGGGTGCACAAACCTACATGCAGACAGTACATTCACACACATAAATAAAAATTTTTTTATTTAAAAAAATAAAGTAGCATCTTACAGAATCAGAATTGAAAAATGAGTGCACCCTTAAGCATCGTACACTGCCAGAGTCTAGCACAGGCCCGCGAGCAAAACCGAAGAACCTTCAGTGTCAACAATGGATGCTTGATTCTACCTGCCAGGCTCCAGATCACCACATAATACATACAATGTTCAGTCAATATGGCATTCTGCATATGCTTTTCTTGACATGTTATTTATTGCACTTAACCATGTCTAAAGTAGCAAGCTGTTCACATACTCCAAGCTAACAAAAACTTACAATATTTTTATATCAATTACCTTCACAGATTTCCAACAAAGAACAGAAAGCTTACTTTGCTTTCTTTAGAAGTTACTGATTTCTTTAAGACCTGTCTCACTATGAAGCCCTTCCTAGCTGCTTTGGAACACTATTTAGACCAGGCTGGCCTCTAATGCTTAGAAATCCTCCTGCCTCTGCCTCCCAAGTAATGCGATTAAAACTGTGTACCTCCACACTCAGCAATGATTTTATGATTTTACTAATAGATCTTCTACATTTAACGTAGGCATTGGTTAAATTTCAAAAAATGAACTGAAATCTATTGCGATATTTAAAATAAACAAAAATTGTTCTATTTTAATTTATTTCTCTCAGAAGACTCAAGATTAAGCAAAAGTCTGGGGCTGTACCTCACTGACACAGAGTATCAATGGCTGAAGCCTTGGGTTTGGTCTCATGATGGGGTGGGGGGTACAGTTAAAGGAAAAGACGCGGGGCTGGAGAGATGGCCTAGCGGTTAAGAGCACCGACCGCTCTTACAGAGGACCCGGGTTCAATCCCCAACACCCACATGGCAGCCGAGAGCCGTCTGAAACTCCAATTCCAGGAGAACTCCAGTTCCAGGGGAGTCCGACACCCTCTTCTGACCTCCGCGGCGTTTCACGTCACGGGTGCACAGACTTGCATGCAGACAATACATTCATACACATACGGAAATAAATAAAATAAAATAAAAAAGTTAAAAAAAAAAAAGACGCCACAGGGGTTAAGATCAATAATGTATATTTCAGTTGTTACTGGTAAGAGCGCATTAGCATCTTTATATATCGCCTCTTTTTAATATGTACTTCCTTCAAGAATTTAATGTCAGCTCTTCTAAATAAATACTGCTAAAAAAAAAAAAAAAAAGTACAAGGCATGCATTTAGATCCACAGGGAGAGACAAGGCATCTAAGTTAATTTGCAAATGTTCATTTCCTCTGCCCACCCACTATTAACTTGTTTCATGGGAATGAAATGGGTTCAAGTGATATTTTTTCTCCCCCATAAAACAAGCAATGTCAAACAGAACTCCTTTTTGCTGATCTTGCCCACTATGGGGTCAAGCATTAAAGGAAATAATCTAAATTGCAATAATATTCTATTTCCCTACTATTTTTATAATTTGTCTCAGGGATAAAAATTAAATATTGACTCGGTTCAAGTTCTGTGTCGTCTAAATGGCCTTTCAAGGAGTCCGAATATATAGAACATTAATTAGAGCAGAAAGGTGAAGGGGTGGGGTAGTAAAAGAAAAAGAAAGGAACTCTTTCCAAACTAAGTTTCAGGAGGAAAATTCAAAACTCCTTACTCTCAAGACACCTAGAAGTAGAGCCACCACCGTTATTCAAATTGCTTTTCACCTAACCTCCTGGAGTAAGAGGGCCATTGATGCACAAACACGGAAAAATCGCACCTATCTGCATTCCATCTTGCAAGCACCACACAGACACTGCGGGTGTATAAACAGACACCTATTTGATTCTCTAGGAAGGAAAAACATTGCACACCATTCAAGGCCAGACTGAAAAACCACCCTAGAAAAAGAAACGCTATCTATCTGAAGGCGGGGAGAGCATTTTAAGTAACCACCCAGGCTCCCGGGTGCAGCCTGGCAGGAGCGACCGCGGAGGGAGGCGCGGGCCTGGGCCTCGCCCTCGCCCTGGGTGCGGCGGCCGCCGGGTCCCCGCGGGGTCGGCCGGGCCGGGCAGGCTTTGCGGCCTACCCTGGGCCGCGGTGCACCGAGCAGGGCCGGCCGATCGGGGGTCGCTGTCCCCGCCGCCCTCCCCCGCCGCTCGCCGCCGGCGCCGCCGCCCCCGCCGCCGCTCACCTGGTCCTGCGGTCCATGCTGACATGTCGCTGTGGGGCCACCCGTCGCCCCGCGCCGCCCCCGCCTTGCCGGCCGCCGGGGAAGAGCTGCTCAGAGCGGCGGCGGCCGGCCCATGGCGCCGCGCCCACCCCGGCCTCTCGGTGACAGCACTGCCGCGACGCCGCCCCCGTCCCCGCCAGCGCGCGGGCTCTGGTTTCCCGAGACCCTGCCGCCCGCGGCTCCGGCACCTTCTGCAAACCAGGAAGTCGCCGAGAGGGGGGAAGGGGCGCGGGGACGCGCCTGCGGCAGCACCTGGCCGCGCCGCCCCGGGCGGGACCTGCGGACGCTGGGCCGGCCGAGCGACGTACTGTGTTCAGCCCGCGGGACGCAGGTGCAGTATCCTCCGCGGCCGTGGCTGCAGCTGCCTGGGTCGCGTCCTGGCACCAGGAAGTACCTGGGAAAGCACTCGGCTTGCCCAGGGTTTCCCGCATCACGTGCACACAAAATCGAGTTCTATTCATTGCAAACTACAATTGCAAAGCTCAAGAGGATGCTCCTGTCTTCTCCCTCCCTCCTGCCGTGCCCTCCTTAAAGCTCTCTGAAATCCAGAGCTGCCCCCTCCCGATTCAGGAATGTTCAGACATATGCACCTGCTAAACGGCCCTGTCAAATAGCTGAAGGATCCTACTTCGCTTTGCCTGAACATATGGGAAACAGACATTCCTGGTGCAGACAGAAGCCCAGCCAAAGACTAAATTTTGAATGCCTTCGCACAGTGGCAGGCCCCCTAGAATGTGTCTGTCTAGTGCCATGGATCAGGGAGAGAGTGAAGAATGGAAGGGGTGGGAGCTAACTTCCAGAACACCAAAGCACTTGCTCTGTGAGCAGGTGATAAACATCGTCTGCATGTTTTCCGTAGCTGTGCTACTGATAGTTAGATCACCAACTCACAGATAGACTGTGGCTAAGCAATGGGCAGTGGCCAAGCTGGGATTCAAACCCAGTCTTTCCGTTGTTGACTGCTGTGCTACTGCTTCTACGGCCTCAAATTTGAGGTCTACTAAGAGATTTAGAAAAAGTTTCACAAAGTTGACATTCAAAAGTTGTCCTGGGCTGAAGGGTGACACAGATCTACTAGGGACCAGAGATGGCCTTGCAGCTTACATTCAGCCTTGACAAGGCTCCATGAGTGTCATCCATTGGAGGTGGCTTCAGACAGTACTAATGCAAAAGGTAAGAAGAGAATGAGGAAACTGAATGTGTTATGAATGTGGTATGAATCATGAGACATAAGGAGTCAGGCAGCCAAGAAGTCTTGGAAAATAAAGAACTTAAAGGATCTAAAGTTACACTCCAATACACTGATCTTCAATTTTCCTGTCAAAGTTGATGTTACTTCAACATAGCACGACATGCCCCACAGTCACTGGCTGCCTAGTTTAAGATGAGGTTAGGATACTGCTGAAAAACGAAAATGCTATATTTGTGCATGCTGTCTTGTCATGACTTGGTGTGGGATCTTTCATTTCAGTTCCTCACTTCCTACATTTGTAGAATGGGAATTTTTACTTGTACATCACATGAGTAGTGTGTTCAAGTTTGAAAGTTCAGTGTCACTTGTGAGATATTTGGAGAAATTCTGTTCATTTTAATTTCACAGTTAGGTGAAATATACCATAGCAATTTGGTTTCCACACACAAAGCCTGTCCTGCCTAACAAGTTAACATACTCCAAAGACTTTCAATAAATTTATAGAAATAAACTGGGGCTGGAGAGATGGCTCAGCGGTTAAGAGCACCGACTGCTCTTGCAGAGGACCTGGGTTCCATTCCAGACAGCACCACACATGGCAGCTAAGAAACATTTTTAAACTGGGCGTGGTGGTGCACACCTTTAATCCTAGCACTGAGGAGGCAGAGGCAGGCAGATCTCTGAGTTCAAAACCAGCCTGGTCTACAGTGTGAGTTCCAGGCCAGCTGGAACTATAGGGAGATCCTGTCTCAAACACACACACACACACACACACACACACACACGCGCGCGCGCACACACACACACACACACACACACGCGCGCGCGCGCACACACACACACACACACACACACACAAAAAATTCTATAAACTAAAAACCACTTCTGCCTTTACTGTTACTGACACTTTTGAGCTTCTCCTTTCGTTATAATTCATTCTTCTCCAAGGAAAAGAACCCTACCTCGCTAGGGTATCTGGATCATGATTTTTTCCTTTTTTTAATTTTCTGTTTGTGTGGTTGGTTTTGTTTTTAGGTTTTTGGGGGGGAAGTTGTTTTTTGTTTTTGAGTTAGGATCTCACTTTATAGCCCAGGCTCCCTATGTAGACCAGTCTAGCCTTGAACTCACAGAGATCCATCTGCCTCTGCCTCCTGAGTGCTGGGGTCAAAGGTATGCACCACCATGCATTAGTGGCCTGTCTGGAATCATGAATATTTTTAATCTGGGGCAATACAACCAGGCGTGGTGGGACATGACTTTAATTCCAGCACTTGGGAGGCAGAGGCAGAGGCAGATGGATCTCTGAGTTCAAGGCCAGCCTGGTCTACATAGCAAGCTGTAACTAAAGGGAGATCCTGTCTCAAAAAGACCAAAAAAAGAAAAAAATAGTACTACAATTGTTTTCCCCATCCATTCTCGAGATTATTTAAAATGATAGTCATACCTCTCTATGTAATATAAAAATTGTTACTTATTCAATCTACGCTGAATGTATGAAGAGAAAAAGCCACAAAAACTCCACACCAAATTTGAGGCTAACTATAATGAAAAGTTTGATTTTATTGAGTTTAAAAAAGAAACCCAAATGAATATGATATGCATGCATGATTTGTTAAAAAGTGTTGAAGAAAGAATTTAGTGTTGACCTATCTTGGTAATATGTTTACGATTGAAGTTGGTGAGATAATTTTAGTAATTCTTTATATAGAATTTACCATATTACTCTAGAGAAGTTTAAAGATGACAGACCTTCAGATTGGCTGTTAGCTTTTCCCAAGATCATATTTCAGCAATAATATGTCCTTCTTGACAATAATATTTTTAGGACCGTAGTAGTCAAAGAATATGGTGTATATTATTATAAGAACACTGAATGAGATCACGACTGCAGCTGGGCAGTAGAGTACTTGCCTGCCATCCACAAAACCCTGGTTTGATCCTCAACACAAGAAGGGAAAAAGAAAGGAATATATATTCCACTGTTCTTGGGTATATTATTCTTAGAAGATATTTTTGATCAAATATGATGAGTTGCTGATGACATTTACAACTAAATTTGACTCTGCCTGACATAATTCAAGGAATGGGTGAGGTGAAGCAGGGTATGCTAATATGTTGATGGAAATGTCTATTTCAACTTACAGTCCTGTCACTTTTGCTTTCTATAGTTTGTGACCATGTTGCAATATGCATAGCAGTCTATAGGTGCTAAATCAACCTAGTAAAAGAACCAATGTTATGTTTTTGCCTTCGATGATTTTTTTCTGAACAGTATTTTCCTGGTTAATATATCTCTTTTCATCCTTTTACATATAAACTGTCTAATTCATCGTGTTTTGGGTTTATCTAACAGCTTTTGTTTACCCAATAGTGTTCACTTTCCTCAAGCTATACCCCAAAACTCTCTACCTATTAATGACAGGGAAAAATCCAAATCCATGACATTTAGTGAGCCAACTGATGTTTCCCAAGTACCAATAACCACAGAAGTAATCGCTTATGTATTTTATCCTTGTAGAAATAAGCTTTAGAGGTTCAAAGTTATTCTTTACTCAGGTGTCTCTCCTCTAAGAGTCACTTTCTCTCTGGAGAGTAGAAAGAGAAAAGCTACTGTGAACTCTCAAAAGGTATTTTTAAATAATGCCATTAATAATGCTTCAGGTTATATGTAGTCTGATTAGCTTGGCTTTTAGATTAAGCTTTCAGGCCATCTGCATCTGTTATAATTACTGATATTGTATTTCTTTCTGCCATTTATTGTGCTGCTTTCTTCAGCTACTTAGAACTGATTGCAATTTTTCCGCTTTCGTTTCTGGCCCCCTTCCATCCTAACCTTCTTGTTTGGAAGTTATATACTCTTTATTCATTAGCTAAACTCAAGTGGGCAGTGAAACTAGCCAATTTATATCAAGGTTTTTAGTTTCAAATAACTAACTTAGAGAGATACCCGCTCATCCTCTGTAGACAGCATGTATCCAATCAGCCATTCCCTAAAATCTAACTAGAAATGACTTCCTATTATTGCTCTTAAGTTACATTTATTAATAGCATTCCAAACTTCATTAACTATGAAGAAAAGATCTTTCTACAAAGTACTTAAAAAGTCAAATTTCCGGAAAAAAAAAAAAGTCAAATTTCTTGGGCTGGGCGTGGTGGCACATGCCTTTAATCCCAGCACTTGTGAGGCAGAGGCAGGTGGATCTCTGTGAGTTCAAGGCCAGCCTGGTCCACAAAGTGAGTTTGAGGACAGCTGGAGCTACACAGAGACCTTGTCTCAAAAAAGACCAAAAAACAAACAAACAAACAAACAAAAAAGTCAAATTTCTCTTTTTTTAATTTTTTTTATCTTTGGTCTTTTTGAGACAGGGTCTCCTTGTAGCCCCAGCTGTCCTGGAACTCACTGTGTAGACCAGGCTGGCCTTGAACTCAAAGAGATCTGCCTGCCTCTGCCTCCTGAGTGCTGGGATTAAAGGCCTGTGCCAACCTGCCTGGCTCAAATTTCTCAAAGGAAGTTATCTTAAGTGGCGCATGCCTTTAATCCTAGCCCTAGGAGACAGAGGCAGGCAGATCTTTGTTAGTTCAAGGCCAGCCTGGTCTACAGAACGAGTTCCAGGACAGCTGAGGCTACAGGGAGATGCTGTCTCGAAAAGACAAAAAAAAAAGCATTATTTCTTGGGCTGGAGAGATGGCTCAGCTGTTAAGAGCACTGGCTGCTCTTGCAGAGGGCACAGGTTCAATTCCCAGCACCCACATGGCAGCTAACAACTGTCCAACTCCAGTTTCAGGGGATCCAATGCGCTCTTCTGATCTCTGAGGGGCTTCACACAACACTGGAACACCTACCTACATGCAAGCAATACACTCATACGCATAAAATAAAAATAATAAAATATTTTTAAAGTATTTCCTAAACCAGGTGGGGTGGCACACCCCTTTTAATCCTAGCACTCAGGAGTCAGGGGCAGATGAGACTCTGTGAATTCAGGCCAACTTGGTCTACAAAGTGAGTTCCACTCTAGCCAGTGAGAAAGAAAGAAAGAAAGAAAGAAAGAAAGAAAGAAAGAAAGAAAGAAAGAAAGAAAGAAAGAAAGAAAGAAGAAAGAAGGGAGGGAGGGAGGGAGGAAGGGAGGGAGAAGAAAAAATATTTTCTGATTGAGCTGAGACATTGCTGAGGGAAACATTCTTCCTGTTTCAGTGTTTCTTTTATAATTAACAGCAATATCATATACTGGAATCTCCTTCAGGGAAGCATGTGCTTTTAGAACAGAGAGTAGGCTGAGGAGAGGCTGAAGGAGCTGTGTCTTTCCTGGAAGTATGCTTCTCTGCCTTGCCTCCGCTCTTCATAGTTGATAAAGTTAGCATTCTGTGTTGATTTAAAAGCCAAGTTCAAGGACACTTTCCATTTATTTTTCTGGACAAATTGTCCCATACAGATTTTGTTGTCTTTATTACCAAATCTGAACATCTGCAGATAATCATAAAATTCAAATGATAAATTATATTTACTTTGCTGTGAAAATTATAACATAAAAAAAAATCAGAAGTTTTGTAGTAAAACTTCTCTTTTCCACCCTTCCAAGTAATTTTCCCCAAGTTGTAGAATAAATTGTCTTACCGCTGACCAGCTTCTGAAACTTCACCCTTCTCTTCATTTCTCAGTCTGCCAGACATTGGAAAACTTAAAACGAGGAGAAAATATTGGAAGCAGGGTAGGACGAGCAGATTGTAATCAGAGGAGTCCGATTCTCTTTGGTCTCACTTGGACTTCCAGAAACAGTGGCAGTGTTTGTGTAACCCTGTGGCACTGCATGGGAAGCAAGTTCCTAACTCCACCCACGAGATACTCCACATAAATACAAACCTATCATTGTGTGAGAGCCCTGCTCACACCCATTGAATCCTCTCAATGGAATGAGTAATCACATCCAAAGAGCAATGTCATTAGAATTTAATAGAAGAAAACGTGAGACAGCATCTAACATGATATGGATCATCCAACACAATTAGCACCCCTTCTGAACAACCCTAATCCTGATGTAACAGACAAATAATCCCAACAAATTCCTGCTTCCTAGCTCCATAAACATGTCATGTACATATATGAACATATAACTGATTCTGGGAGTGAGGAGATTCAGCATGCCAGCTGACAAAGCTCAGTCAAATGAACACCAGAGCAGATACAATTCAAGCACAAGGTCCCTTCAATACTAAAATATTCCTCCATATCCTACTACTACAAATCAGACAAGATAAAAAGAAACAAAAGTTGTGGATGTCAGAAGAACAGGCATCACCTCATCTCCCTGCCATTGTCAGAAGTCACAGACCCAAGACTGAGGCAAGTATCCGACAAGGAAAGGAAACTCTACTATATAACTTCTCTGGGAAGGGAGGGGAAACTGAACAGTCTTCATAGTTCCACAGGGATGTATTTACTTTCTTGAAAAAAAAAAAAAAAGGCACTGTTTCACAAACTTTTTTCATCTTGTATACATAAGTCTACTAGTCTCCTACATCTTCTTGAGACTGCCAATGACAACTGGATCTTGTATACATAAGTCTACTAGTCTCCTACATCTTCTTGAGACTGCCAGTGGGGACAACTGGATTTGGCTGGAAAGAGAAGGAAGGTTTTAGACCCATGCTTCAGCCTGACAGGTGACTTAATGGTAGTCTTGCGTCTGTGAGGACTGTACTTTTTGCCTGCTGCACTGCTACACAGCTGCCTCTCAAGCCTTCCCTTCTCTTCCCTGTTGAATGGAGTTGTGGCTCAGGAACTTCAACACACACAGTAATTATACTGTATTCTCACTGTGGTTACACAAGGAAACTACTGAATAAGAGCTGCTGAAGCTTACTCTGTGGTGACATAAATGAAGTCATTGATTGCTACATGACCCATTCATTTACCTGTGTGATTTCTGATACAAGTATGTCGCGCACTTCTTCTTTCAGTAAGTAGGTATTCATTCTTAAGTAATGTATGCATGAGGAGAGGCCTGATTATTACAATGGGAAGTAGATTTTAAACCTAGTGATCTTCTATTGAGTTACAAACAACTCACTCCTGCAAACCAACTGGTAAAACCACTTCCCATTTGTGAAAACAAAAAGGAAGACTTTTTTGTCTTGATATTTGAGTCACTGCATCATTTCATGTGCATACCAGAAGGACAAGCTTTACCACATTTGTCTTTATAGTTGTGGAGAATATGCCAAGTACTTTATGATCATTTTTTATTAGCTGAGTCTCTCAATGGTCCTCTGAGGTATGGGTTGTAGGTAGAACAGGTCCTGTAAGTGAGTGAGCAGGCAGCTTGCTCTCCAGGGACAATTGAGTTCCACAAACACCTGTATGGAAGAAACTGCTTTTCCATTTGCCAGCGGTGCTAGGAAAGAGAAGTTAGTCTGCATTAGACCACTGAACCATTTTGATAGCCTAGTGGTTAAGAGCACCAACTGCTCTTGCAGAGGACCCGGGTTCGATCCCCAGCACCCACATGGCAGCTAAGAACCATCTGTAACTCCAATTCCAGGAGAACTCCTCTTCTGACCTCTGCATCATTGCACGACACGGGTGCACAAACCTACATGCAGACGGTACATTCATACACGAACAAAAAATAAATAAAATTAAAAAAAAATTAAAAAAAAAGAAAAGTCATTTTCTTCATAAAGAATTTGTATATCTGCCTTTCTCTGTCTCTCATTTTCCCTCTTTGAAAACAAAGGTAAGTAATCTTCAAGATTCAAGCGAATCTATGTTCCAGTTCAGCGGCTCTGCTATCCAATACATTTCCCTCACTGATAGTTTTTAAATGGAGCACCCAATGCTTGTGTAGTCAAGCCTGTCTTTAAAAGTTCCCTGAACAAGTTACAGCATTAAGAAAACGTTTATCTGGCCGAGTATGGTGGTGCACGCCTTTAATCCCAGCACTGGGGAGGCAGAGGCAGGTAGATCTCTGTGAGTTCAAGGCCAGCCTGGTCTACAGATCAAGTTCCAGGACAGCTGGTGCTACAGGGAAACCCTGTCTCAAAAACACCAAAAAAAAAAAAAAGAAAAAAAAAAAAAAAAAGAAAAAAAAAAAAAAAAGGAAAGGGGAAGGGAAAAAAGAGGAGGAGGAACAAAACGAAGAGGAGGAGGAATAGAAGAAAGAGGAGGAGGAAGGGAAGGGAAGGAGGAGGGAATGACAAAAGAAACACAATCAAGCAATTTTATATTCTGGATTTACTTATCCGCCTGGGTGTCTCATGGATGCTACTGTAAAGATTCCCTATGATAGAAGGCACTGGTCCCAGCTTCCTTGTGGTTTTCCACCACCCCTGGCTCTTACATTATTTCCACCCCTCTTCTGAAAGAGCCCTGAGTCATGGGAACATGGGTTTGATATAGGTGTCCCATCAGACAAAAACCCAGCAGAGAAGGGAGAAAAGGGTCAGAAGCCCAACCTTAACTGAGAAACTATTGGCAACTAATGACTGCTGGAGGGAGAGTCAGTTTTCTTTAAGGGAGTGATGCAAGATAGGCTGAACAAGCTTTGAGGGATAGACTCACACCAAGACATTTTTGTACAGCAAACGCGTACTCACAGCCCTTAACATATATACAAAATTCATGAAAATCTAGTGGTTTTGACCATTCGGGTTTCTAGTCATATGGAATTCTCAAAAATTTCAATAAAAATGAAAAAATGTTTTGATTTATAGTACTTTTAAAGAAAATTTATACAAGGCAGAGTTGAATACATATCTCGGTGAAAACGATTCCAGGCCCTGTCTACATCATTATACGCAGGCCAGCTAAAGCTACAGGGATACTGTAAACAAACAACAAATAAACACAAAAAAAAAATGAAAGAGCCAGGCGGGTGTGGTAACTGACATTTAATCGCAGGACTTGGGAGGCAGAGGAAAGGTGGATCTCTGTGAGTTCAAGGCCAGCCTGGTCTACAAAGCGTGCTCTAGGCCAGCTGGACTAAAGGGAGACCCGTCTCAAAAAGACCAAAAAAAAAAAAAAAGATATGAAAGATTTTCCAATGCTACTTTGCTGCTACAACCATCAATCAATATGAATCACAATTTGATCACTTAAGTCAGAAGAAACTTTCTTTTTTAATTTATTTTTGCTTTATTTTATTTTGTGTGTATGCATGTATTATGGGCATGTATGCATCCACATCTAGCAATGCCAGTGGAGGACCTTACATTCCTAGAAGGTCTTACATTCCCTAGAACTGGAACAGACAGTTATTAGCTGCCATGTGGGTGGTGAAATTGGAACCTGGGTCGTCTGCAAGAAAAGTGATTATTCTTAACCTTTGAACCATCTCTCCAGCCCCCAGAAGAAACTTTGTAAATTACTCATGAAAAAAAAAAAAATGGGCTTTTAGGGAAAAGCTTAGCTTAGAAACTGGATTTCCTGATTCTTAAAGATGAAAAGGCAAAATTAAAAAACATTCATGAACATTCTTAAAAATTGAAAATAAGGGGCTGGAGAGATTAAGAGCATGGACCGCTCTTGCAGAGGACCTGGATTCGATTCCCAGCACCCACATGATGGCTAAGAACCGTCTTTAAGCCAGGCGTGGTGGCACAGGACTTTAATCCTAGCACTTGAGAGACAGAGGCAGGCAGATCTCTGTGAGTTCAAGGCCAGCCTGGTCTTGAGTGAGTTCCAGGACAGCTGGGGCTATAGGGAGACCCTGTCTCAAAACAAAACAAAATTGAAAATAAATGTTACCTTTTTTTTTCTTTTTTCTTTTTTTTGTGGCTGGCCACACGGAGTCCTGCATGCCTCTCCAGCATCACTTACTTGGAGAGGCTGCTCTGCCAGCTACTGTTTTTTCTCCCTTCCGAAACAGATACAGCTTTGTCTGTAGCTGTACTGCCCAGTAAAAGGGAAAATGTTATCTTTTTATCCTCATTTTGATAGATATTTGTGGTATGAAACTGTCCTGTGTATAAATTTTAAGAATTGCACTAAAATTATGTAAGCTGCCTATGCCATCAAGTGTATATTATCAGTAGTGGGTGGTAGAAAGTGGTACCAGGGGAGTGGATTTCAGTTGTCAGGCCAACTGATGGGACCAGTGTTCAGACTTTCTCTTTTACCTTTGCTCCACGGCAGCTCTTTTGGCTTAGGCTATGTACCTAGTTGTTCTTTCCCTTCCTTGTGTGAGCAAAGCCTCCCAAGATGCTCTCTTTTTGTTGTCAGCTAGCTTCTGTTTTCCCCAAACCCCTTTACCTCTCCCGGAAGACTTTATGTATCTTAGCTCCTGTCTTTTCCTATGGCTATGACTGCATACCACCACATCAGGGTAATTTATAATAGAGGTTGATTTGGCTGGTGGTTCTGGAAGCTGGGAAATCCAAGAACCTGATGCTGTTACTTAACTTGGAAGTCACAGCCTCTGCCCCAAGAAGCCAGGTTTAGCCAACCATCCCCAATGAAGCAA
The DNA here is from genome assembly GCA_009823505.1 of Rhizomys pruinosus. NCBI lineage: Eukaryota > Metazoa > Chordata > Mammalia > Rodentia > Spalacidae > Rhizomys > Rhizomys pruinosus. Next base: position 710,118 of record VZQC01006270.1, on the reverse strand, counting down.
CTGAAAGAGCCAAATTAATAGTGGAAAACAAAAAAGGAGATTTATTCAGTTTGGCTACATTAGGAAGGGGGACAAAAAGATCCAAGGACCCCTCATCACATACACAAGTCAACTAAGGTCCCAATATGAGGATGGGGTTCAAATAGAAGAGATATGCATGACTAAGCAGTCAGCTAAGGTGTGTTCCCTGCCCACCAGCGCTTCATCTCCAACTCTCTCTTGCAAGGTCAGCCTCTCCAGCTAAGTTATCTGACAAGTTCTATGTCTTTCTGCAGGAGACAACTTCCTCTGGATTTTTTCCCCAGGCCTTCAGAACTTTCTTGTCTCAGCAAGAGATTCCTGGGAAAATTCTAAAGGGGGAGTGTGATAACCAAAGAGGGGAATCCATGTATCTCTTTAGAATGTGTTCATTTCTGCCAGGCAGGCAGCTACACTGGCACCTACCAACAGCTCTCTTGTTCATTGCATGGTGGATGACGGCACACACCTAATGAGAAAGTTTGTGTCTAAACTATTGCCATTTCCTCCACTAGAGACCACATAGTTCCTCCTCACATGGAACTTACAGTCTACTACATAGAGACCGAGGCTAATCCTGTAAATATATAAATAGTAATTTCTGATAGAAATGAGTGCTAAGAAAATAAAGAGAATAATGACCTGGAAGAATGGGCAGAAGGCTCCAGTAGCAACAACAGACAAGGCACGCATCTCCAACGTAAAGACATTCGAACTGCGGCTATGTGAGAAGATGCAGAATGAGGCTTCCTGGCAAAGAGAACACTCAGTGCAAGTTCTAAGAGGCTCAGACAAGGCCAGCACATTGAAGGAAAACCGGAGTAGCCAGTAAAAGTAGTAGGAGATCGTATCAGAGAGATCAGCAGAAGCCGGGCTTTGAAAAGTTTCCACAAGCCATGGTCAAAAGGCTGGATTTTACTTCACTTTCTGTGGGAAGCTACTATGCACGAGGCAAAGTAAAGAAAAGAAAAATATTTATATGACTTTATTAGTCTAGAAAAGAGTAATCTATCATTACAGTTGCAAGGAAAATACGAAGTAATCAAATTTTAAATACTAATCTTTAGAGCCATCACCCACATGAATTACCAAAGAGATAAATGTGGATAAGAGGTAAACCTGAGAGCTGATATAGGTAGAAGAGGGCAAGGGCTAGCTTTTTGACTAAGGACAGAGGTAAGGATGGATGTGTGAGTGTGGGGAGAGGAAGGAGCCAAACGTTCTAGTTTAAACACTGGAAGACTAAAATCCCTTTACACACCCAAGTAAAAATGTGGTCTAGGTAATTGCTCTACGAAAGCCCCATTGCCTCCATCCTGTGAACCTTTGCTACTTCTATCATAATAGCCATCTGCATTGCAGAGAGTCTCTTGAAATTTTTGACTGGTGTGCTTTCAGCCCAAGGACATATTGGGAGCCTATCGATTGGGATATTTTTAAAAGCAGGTGATGAACTCTGAAAACATTACCTTCTTCCTTGAGTTCCTTTTAAAGTGATTCATTGTCCCTAAAGACCCTGTAGAAAAATGAGAATTAAAGTAATGTGCACCTAAAAGGTTAACATACAAAGCATGAAAGCATGCATGAGTCCAGGCAGAAGAGGAAAGCAGTGTCCTCGTACATGCCGTAAAGGCATCAAGGTGCTCTCTGAAGCTTAAGCTTATCGTATTGTTCTAAGCTTGTAATACCAGTACTTCGGGACATGGGGCAGGATCACAAGTTTGGGACCAGTCTATCTTGCATGGCTAAACTCTCTTGAGAAAGCAAGTTGGCTCTGATTGCTTTGCATTCCCTGACACTGATTTACTGATGAAGGAGTTTGGCAGCCTAATGAGGCCAGGAAAAAAAAAAATCTACAGAATTACTAAAATGCCTTGTCAGAAAACCCCAACATATCCTGAAATGGAACTTGAAGTCTTGTAAGCATAAGGCCTCTGCCCATCACACAATGAGTGCTGCTGGTTCTAACCAGTTCCTGTAAGGAAAGGAAAAGATGAGAGCACAGTCTCGGCTGACTCACTTTGCCCTGAGCTGCCCAGTCAGACACAAGGTACTAATTAAGAAATAGGACAGAGCTTCTTAGACCAAGCACTTCCATCAGTTTGTTTGGCAATCATAGAGCCAAGCTCAAGTGGTAAGTTTATAAGCACGAAATGCCACCAAGTATTAAGGGATGCATAATTGCCCTGAATGAAGGGAGAAGCAGGAACTTGTGTTCCTTCCCCTTTTTTGTTGTGTGGTGTGTGTGTGTGTGTGTGTGTGTGTGTGTATGCATACAGACATTGGAGTAAGATTGATACTATTGTTTGAGGCAGACCCTTACTCTGTAGCCCAGGCTGTCCTAGAATGTGCTGTATAGCTGAGGCTGACCTCAAACCTGCACCAATCCTCCTCACATTGTGATGGGTAGCTTTAGTGTCAACTTGACACACCTGGGTTGAAGGAACCCCAACTGGGACATTGGCTCCACTGGACTGGCCTGTGGCCATGTCTGTGGGGCATTTTCTTGATTGTTGAGTGATGTGGGAGGGTCCAGCCCCACTGTGGGCAGTGCCATGCCTGGGCAAGTTGCTCTATATTATATAAGAAAGCAGGCTGAGCATGGGCCAGGAGAGCAAGCCAGTTAGCAGTGTTCCTCCGTGGTCTGTGCTTCAGCTTCTGCCTCCAGGTTCCGGCCCTGAGTTCCTACTTTGGGTTCCCTTAGTGATGAACTGTAAGCTGTAAGATAAACCCTTTCTTCTCCAACTTGGTATTGGTCACAACAATTGAAAGCAAACTAGAACACATAAGTAAAATATACTGAAAGCTTGTCCATCTAAAATCTTAGCTTAGGAGCACAGGACGTTGCATTGGCCAAATTACCCTTGTGACTGCGGCTTCATGGAGTTGCAGCAGCTTGCTACTGCTGCCCAACATAGGAAGACAATATTGCACCACAAATGGCTAGCCAGGAAAATGTCAAAATTCAGATGTTGGCATATGGTTTCTACTGAGTGCATTTTCCTTTAACACCACTGTAAAATAAAACAAGCAAACAAAGAAACAAAAACCCAAATAACCCCATGAATCAAACCATCATAAACCAGGGAATCATCTTTATACCTTAATGTGACCATTTTGAGCTCCAGTTACTCTTCTATCTACCACAGGGGCCAGAACACACTAGCCAGAGAGTTCATGAAGAAAGAAAATAATAGACGTAATCAGTAAAACATCCATTTGAACAACTATACATGACCATAAATTCCAAAAAGGAAAAGAGAGATTTTGGGACTTGGGTGAAGCATAGGAGTAAGAAGAGAGCCACCATAGTTCCTGTTTCTCACCTACCCTCGTCCCACAGAGACCAGTGTGGAGACAAAAACCTTCTGTGTGGAGGACACCTCTGCTGCTCTCCCGCACCCCAACTGAGCTGGCAAACCCAGTGCTAGCCAGCACCAAGGACCCAGGCTTATTGACCCAGGCTACATACCAACCTCAGCATCAGGCCAGTTCTTGCCACCCTAGGCTCCAGGAAAGCCACAGTAACAAGCCAACTACGACTGCCCTAGACCCCAGGCTCCAGCACCTCCATGGCCACCCCCAGTGAACTGGGGTTTGGCCAGCTCCCAGTGAACTGTGCTCCATACCACCTCCTGGGTGAATGTACACAAGCCTAGAGCCAGGTCAGTCCATAAAGCAATGGGCATTGGCTCACTCTTCACCTATAGACTCAGGTTTCAGGCTCACCACAGCAGCACCAGGTCAACCCTCCCACATTCAGGTTCCAAACTAGTCTAGTAGCTCCAGATGTATGGCCAATCCTAGTGCCTGCCTGGCCCCTACGGACTAAGGTGAAAATTCACTCTACTGCCAGGCTGACCCCAGCAAATCAAGGTTTCAGATTGGCTTCTACAAATCTAGGCTCCAGATGCATTCCAGTGGGTTCAGTGACCAGTCGTACCCACCTGCTGATTTATCTGTCATAGCATCATGCCCAGGGGATCTTCCAGGAAGTCAACCATGCCAGATAACCTTGAATGAACTCAGTGGTAAGATGCTAACCCAGACAAAGCCCATCTGCAAAGCTTCATGTCAGTCTAGCATAACACCACACTCCTCTCTTCAAATATTCAGATATCAGTGCACCAAAGACCATAACAATTAGAAAACCCTGACACTCCTTTTCTTGGCTAAATGAGTTAATCACCAATAACTAGCCTTAAAACTAAAACTTATGAGCTTGCCATGGCAGGGAATACCTGTGTCCCCAGCTCTCCTGAAGCTGAATGAAGATGATCCTGAGTTCTAGACTAATCTGGTCTACATAGCAAGACTTTTAAAACTAAAACAAAAGGAAAGAAAAAAAGACATGCATTTTCTGATAAATAATTCAAAATAACTGTTTAAAGGAACCTGAGTAGATCTTAAGGCAGCAGAGGGCTGGAGAGATGGATTAGAAGTTAAGAGCATATATAGTTCTTACAGGGGACACAAGCTCAGTTCCCAGAACCCATTTTGGATGGCTCACAACCACCTGTAATCCCAACTCCAGGGGATCTGGCACTCTTCTCTGACCTCCATAAGGATTGGTACTCATGTGTACATACCCACACACAAGCATACACATTTGCATGTAATTAAAAGTAAAATTAAAAATAAAAAGAAACAAAAATATTTCAGACAACATTATATAAGACGTATGTTGCTGTGTCACCTTATGGTAATGCCTGAACAGCCCTACTCTTAGCATACATTAAAACCAAGAGTGGGGCTGGAGAGATAGCCTAGCGGTTAAGAGCACCGACGCTCTTGCAGAGGACCCAGGTTCGATCCCCAGCACCCACATGGCGGCTAAGAACCGTCTGTAACTCCAATTCCAGGAGAACTCCAGTTCGGGGAATCTGAGACCCTCTTCTGACCTCCGTGGCATTGCACGACACGGGTGCACAGACCTGCATGCAGACAGTACATTCATACATATACAAAAAAAAAAAAAACAAGAGTGGGCCAGACATGGTAGCACATGTCTTTGATCTCGACACTTAGGGGGTAAAAGAGATCTCTGTGAGTTCAAGGAAAACTTAGTCTACTTAGTGAGTTTCAAGCTAGCCAGGACTACAGAGTGAGACTCTGTCTCGAAAAACAAACAGAGCCGGGTGTGGTGGTGCACGCCTTTAATCCTAGCACTTGGGAAGCAGAAGCAGGCAGATCTTTGTGAGTTCAAGGCCAGCCTGGTCTACAGAGTGAGTTCCAGGACAGCTGGGGCTACAGGGAGACCCTGTCTCTAAAAGACACAAAAGAAAAACAAAAACAGAAAAGAAAAAGAAAAATGGGAGCCAATCTGTTCTGAGAACTTGTTCCTTCAGATTTCATCTTGGAAATGTGCTCCTGAACAAAGGCCTTGCTCTGTCTTTATTAAAGCAGTTATGTCTACCATGTAATGGGGAAGAAAAAGCAAAACCTTGTCTTATCAGAGAAGGATTTTCCCTTACTGATGTCTACTGACCTACAACAGCACACACAACCACAAAGAGCTTTTACCAATCTAATCCCACCTGTCCTTTGCAACACAAATGGGATGCTTCATTGTTTCAGTGAATATGCAGTGCTTGCAATGCTTGATATTTTCACAAAATACACGTAGATACATTATTCTACTTCAAGAGGAGCCAAAGGCCTAGTAAGCTTACTAACATTATTGAACAAGCAGAGATAGTGATAAATGATCTCTCAAAAAGCTAAGATTAACTTTGGTAAGGTTAGGTAAGATTCCTTTTATAACAGAAGGCATTGCATAGATAGATACATGATAGATCAATAAATGATGATGATAGATAGATAGATAGATAGATAGATAGATAGATAGATGAATTAACATGTCCATCAGTCCAAAGGGTTACCTTTCTTGTGGTATGAATACCAAAGATCCATCATGCCAAACATTAAATCACACACAATTATTTACCATAAAACTAAAAATTTGAATTCTTTGACCAACATTTCTTGTTGTAAATGTCAAGATTTCCTTTCTTTTAAATGTTAAATAATATCTCATTATGTTTAAAATACCAGATTTCCTTTACTCACTTGTTTATGGATGAAGACTTAGATTCCATATCTTGGTTTTTGTGACTAATGCTGCAATCAGCATAAGGATATGGATATCTCTTTGACAGACCAATTCCATTTCCTTTGGCTGTAGCATGCAATTACATTGTTAGATTATGTAATAGTTCTAGCTTTAATCTTCGTAGACCTCCAAACTGTTTTCTAAAATGCCTATATCAATTTATATTCCCAAAGGTACATAAGATTCCCTTTTCTCACATCTTCTTCATCAGTAGTTCTTAGTTCTGGGGTTGTTTTAATTTTTGGATGATAGCCATTTGACAGATGTAAGGTATTAGCTCATTGCATTGGGTGGTATTAACACACTTTAATCATATAAAAATAATAGGTTTCGCCGGGCGTGGTGGCACACGCCTTTAATCCTAGCACTTGGGAGGCAGAGGCAGGTGGATCTTTGTGAGTTCAAAGCCAGCCTGGTCTACAGAGTGAGTTCCAGGACAGCTGGGGCTACAGGGAGACCCTGTCTCAAAAAGACCAAAAAAAAAAAAAAGTTTTAAAAAAGAAAATATGTTTGCTGTTCTCAGTCTAGTCTAGTTCACTTAATATAATCTCCGGTTCTATTTGCTTGCAAGTTGCATGATTTTGTTCCTTATGGTTGAATAATACTCTATTGTGCATGTATACACGTTTTCTTTATCCATTCATCTATTGATAAGCATCTAGTCTCCTTCAATAATACAGCTGTGGAGATTGATTCAATGAACAAGAGGATGTAGGTATCTTTCCTGTGTGCTGGCTTTGATGCCTTCATTGTGGTTTTGATTTGTATTTCTGTACTAATTAATGGTGTTGAGTATTTTTTTTTTTTGGTTTGGTTTTGGTTTAGGGTTTTTATTTTCCCTTAAGACAAGGTCGTACTTTGTAGCCCTGACTGGCTTGGAATTCCTGCCTGCCTCTGCCTCCTGAGTGCTGGAATTTAAAGTTATGCTCAATCATGCCCAGCTTGAACACTTTTTCATAAACCTTCTGGTTGTTTATGAAAGTATAGTTTTGTGTGTAGTAGTTATTACTGTCAGCTTAATATGCACTTTCATAATTATACCATGTTTTATGTAAGTATCATCATAACCACAATGAAAGAAACCTGCAGTAGATATACAAGAGATAATGATAAAGGAGCTCAGTACTCCACTACAGAAAAGACTCATCAGACAAAGGATGACAGCAAAGGAAGTACAGAATGTCAACAGGCTAAAAACAGTTAGCAAAAAGAACAGTGGCAAATTGTTACCTACCAATGATTATATTAAATGTGAATGGATTAAATTCTCTAATTGAACTTCCTAGAATGGGTAGTGAACCCAGACCTAGCTATATGCTATTTATGAAAGCTTCTCTTTAGGCAGGCAGAGGCAGGTGGATCTCTGTGAGACTGAGGCCAATCTGGCATACGTAGTGAGTTCCAGGCCAGCTGGAGCTATGGGAAGACCCAGTCTCAGAAAAAAAAAAAAAAGAAAAATAATGAGAGAGAGAGAGAGAGAAAGAGAGAGAGAAAAAGAAAGAGAAAAGAGAGAGGAACAACAGCAACTATACTTATATCTGATAAAACAGACTTAATGTAAGAGCAATGAAGGAGAAAATCTGAGCAGGGGGCAAAGGTCATTGTATAATAGCAGGAGTTGCTATTCTAATATCACACAAAATAGACTTCAAACTAAAACTAATCAGAAGAGATGAAAAGAGTCACTTCATTCTTATCAAAGGAACAATTTACCAAGAAGATAGCAAGATCATAAATGTATATGCACAAAACTCGTGTGCACTGAACTTCATAAACACAATTTTACAGGACTATAAGGCACAGATTAATCCCAACACACTAGTAGTAGGGGAATTCAATACCCCAAAGTGTCCATTAGACAGGTCAACCAGACAAAGAATAAATAGAAAGACATCTGACCTGAACAAGATATACCATATGGACCTAACAGACATCTACTGAATATTCCACCCAAACACCAAAGAATATACTTTCTATTCAGCACTCCATGGAACCTTCTCCAAAATCAACTTGGGCACAGAACAAACCTCAACAAGTAGAAAAAAGTTGAAATAATTCCATGCATTCTATCAGACCACAATGCAATAAAGCTTAATATCAACATCAGAAGAAACCCTAGTAACTACAGGAACTCAGGGAGATTAAACAACACACTCCTGAATAATTTAAGTGGACTAAAGGAGAAATTAAGAAAGAAATAAAAGTATTTCTGGATTTAAATAAAAAGAACAGTACAACACAACAAAACCTCTGGTACACTTTAAAAGCAGTCCTGAGAGAAATTTATAGCTCTAAGTGCCTACATTAAAACAATCAGAAAGAACACAAATAAATGACTTAAAGGTGCAACTCAAGACATTTGAAAGACAACAACAAATGAATCCCAAACCCAACAGACAAGAAAGAATAACAAAAATCAGAGCAGAGATTAATAAAATAGAAACGGTAGAGGCAGGCAGATCTTTGTGAGTTCAAGGCCAGCCTGGTCTACAGAGTGAGTTCCAGACAGCTATGGCTACAGAGAAACCCTGTCTCGAAAAGACCAAAAAAAATAAAAAATAAAAAAAAAAAAAAAAAAAAAAAAAACTGAAACAAAAAAAAAAAAAAAAAAAAAAAAAAAAAAAAAAAAAAAAAAGCTGGTTCTTTGAAAGGGTAAACAAGATAGACAGACCCTTAGCCCAGTTTACCAAAAGAAAGAGCAACTCCAAATCAACAAAATTAGAGATGAAACGAGAAACATTACAACAGATAATAAAAAGATCCAGAACGGGGCTGGAGAGATGGCCTAGCGGTTAAGAGCGCCAACTGCTCTTGCAGAGGACCCAGGTTTGATCCCCAGCACCCACATGGCAGCTGAGAACCGTCTTTAACTCCAGTTCCAGGAGAATCCAACACCCTCTTCTGACCTCCAAGGCACACGGGTGCACAGACCTACATGCAGACAGTACATTCATACACATACAAAAATAAATAAATAAAATTTTAAAAAATGTTAAAAAAAATCCAGAACATTATACAGGAATACTTTAAAAACCTATCCTCTATTAAATTTGTAATACAGAAACTTCCAACTAAAAAAAAGTCCAGGCCCAGATGGATTTCTGGCAGAATTCTATCAGAGGACCTACAACCAACATTACTTAAGTTATTCAAAAGGCTAGAAACAGGAAAATCTCCCAAATTCCTTCTATAAAGCCAAGATCACTCTAATAGCAAAACCAGGCAAAGTACAACCAAAAAAGAAAACTATAGACTCATTTTTTTTATTTTTTTTTTTTTGGTATTTTTGAGACAGGGTCTCCCTTTAGTCCCAGCTGGCCTGGAGTTTGCTCTGTAGGCCAGGTTGGCCTTGAATTCATGGAGATCCTCCTACCTCCCAAGTTCTGGGATTAAAGGTGTGTGCCACCATGCCCAGCATTAGACCCATATCTTTAACAAATATAGAGGCAAAAATTCTCAACAAAATATGTGTAAACCACATACAACCACACATCAAAAAGGTCATGCACCATGATCAAGCTGAATTTATTCCAGAGATGCAGGGAGGGTTCAACATATATAAATCAATAAATGCTATAAATCATATAAATGGACTCAAAGACAAAAACCACATGGCCATCTCAATTGATGCAGAAAAGGCCTTTGATAAAAAATTGAACCATGGCTTTATGTTTAAAGTTGTAGATGAAATTGGACTGGAGAGAACATTCCTCAACATAATTAAAGCTATATACAACAAATCCACAGCCAACATCATTCTAAATGGAGAAAAATGAGAAGCATTCTCCCTAAAGTCAGGAACCCAGCAAGGTTGCCCACTATCTCTGCTTCTTTTCAATATAGTGCTTGAAACTCTTGCTAGATGAATAATACAAGAGAAGGAAATTAAACATGTACTACTTGGAAAAGAGGAGGTCTTTTGCAGAAGACATGATAGTATACCTAAAGGATGCCAAAAATTCCACCAGAAAATTCCTAGAAATGATTAAGTTTCAGCAAAGAGGCAGGTTACAAAATTAATCTACAAAAATCAGTAGCCTTTCTATATGCCAATAACAAGTAATTGGAGGAGTACATGGAAATCCTTGAATTAACAATAGCCTCAAAAAAAAAATCTTAGAACAAACCTGACCAAAGACATTACAAATCTTTACAATGAAAAATTTAAGTCTTTGAAGAAGATTGAACAAGGCACCAGAAGATGGAAGGATCTCCTATGAGCATGGATTAGAAGAATTCATATAGTAAAAATGACCATCCCACCCAAAGTAATATATAGATTCAATGCAATCCCAATCAAAATCCCCATGAATTTCTTCACAGAATCAGAAAAACACATTCTAAAATTCATATAAAAAAAAACCCAGGAGACCCCAGATAGCCAAAGCAAACCTGAGCAAAAAGAGTAATGGGGGGGGGATTAATATACCAGATTTCAAACTCTATTACAGAGCTATAGTCATAAAATCAGCATGGTACTGGCACAAAAATAGATCTATAGATCAATGAAACAAAATTGCAGTCATAATTTGAGTACATGCAATTTCAGCCACCTGATATTTGACAAAGGGGCCAAGAATTACTCAATGGAGGAAAGACAACATCTTCAGCAAATGGTGCTGGCAAAATTAGATCGCCACTTATAGATGAAACTAAGCCCCAACCTTTCACCTTGTACAAAAGTCAACTACAAATGGATCAGACACCTCAATGTGAAACCTGAAACTCTGAAAATGTTAGAAGAAAACATTGGTAGTAACCTACAAGATATTGGTATAGGAAAAGACTTTCTAAATAAGACCACAGTTGGGCAGGAAATAGGGTCAACAAGCAACAAGTGGGAACTCATTAAACTTTCTGTACAGCAAAAGAAACAAAGAAGTGAAGAGAAAACCCACAAGAGTGGGAGGAAATCTTCACCACCAGCACATCTGACAGAGGCTTAAGATTCAGAGTATGTAAATTACCCACAAAACAAAAGTCCAAGAAAACAAATGACCCAATTAAAAGATGGAGTAAAGATCTGAACAGAGACTTCTCAAGAGAAGAAGTAAAGATGGCTAAGAAACATCTTAAAAAGTACTCACTATCATTAGTAATTAAGGATATGGATATTAAAACCACTTTAAGAGTTCATCTTACATTGACAAGACTGGCTATGTTCAAGAAAACAAAGAATCCAAATGCTAGAGAGGGCATGGAGAAAGGGGAACACTCATTCACTGTGGGAATGCAAACTCGTGCAACCCCTATGGAAGGCAGTGTGGAGAACACTTAAAAGACTAAAAATGAACCTACCATTTGGTCCAGTCATACCACTCCTGGGTGTATACCCAAAGGATTCATCCTATAGCAGAGATATGTGCACAACCATGTTCAATGCAGTTTTTTTCACAATAGTGAAGAGCTGGAAGCAACTCAAGTGTCCCTCAATTGATGACTGGAAAATGAAAATGTAGTACATTTACACAGTAGAGTTCTATGCAGCGATAAAGAAAGATGATATCGGGCTGGAGAGATGGCCTAGCGGTTAAGAGTGCCGACCGCTCTTACAGAGGACCCGGGTTCGATCCCCAGCACCCACATGGCGGCTGAGAACCGTCTGAAACTCTAATTCCGGGAGAACTCCAGTTCCAGGGGAATCCGACACCCTCTTCTGACCTCTGCAGCACCTCTTCTGACCTCCGCGGCATTGCACGACATAGGTGCAGAAACTTGCATGCAGACAGTACATTCATACACATACAGACATAAATAAAATTAATAAAAAAATTTTTAAAAAAGAAAAGAAAGAAAGATGACATCATGGAATTTGCAGGTAAATGGATAGATCAAGAAGTTATTATGCTAAGTGAACTATTATGCTAACTGAATACAGTCACAGAAAAACAAATGACATCTGTTATCCCTCATTTGTGGATCCTAACATTAAATCCTTATATGTAAGTCAAAGTGGGTAACTGGTCAGTAAAGATATTACCATATTGACTGATATACCTTGAAATATATGTCTCTATTTTCCTCAGTTCTAAGATTTAGGAGAAAGAATAAATCTCTTTTTTTAAGTACATTAAAACATACATCAACTTGCTGTGTAATTTAGGAATGTAAAGTTATATTTCTTTTTACCTGCATGCAAGTTTACAGTTAAACTGTGAATACCCAAATGTGTTTGGAATTAACATAGTTATTTTCAGACTTTGTAAATTTGGTATATGTATAGAGTAAAATTTAAAAAAAAAAAAATAAAAGGGCTAATCTACAAAAGACAGGACAACAGCACCAAAGTCTAAATATATAAAGTAAATATTAGCACAACTGAAGGGAGAAACAGATTAATGTAAGAGCAGAAGATGACTTCATATTGAGGCAGGACGGAAAGACAGAGAACTAAGGTTATGTGGGAGGACAGCAAAAGAAGACCTCACTCCAGAATCTTCCTGGAAGTTACAAGCCTCAATAAAACTGATAAAATCAAAATCGCCTGCAGAGATAAGGCTTGTTCCTGAAGACATCTCAAACATGTTACAAACAACAAATTCTGCTGGGGCTGGAGAGACAACTCTCTCAGAAAAGTTTCTGCCTTGGGAACAAGATCACCTGGGTTCAGATCCCCAGCACCTTGGGAAAAGCAAAGCACAGTTGAATGTCTATAAACCCCAGGGGTAAGGAGTGGACGAATGTCTATAACCCCAGGGGTAGGGAGTGGACACAGGCCAGATCCTAGAGCTTATTGGCCAGAAGGGAATGGGACTTTCCTTAGTTTGTAAGGAGCCTATGCAAGCTTTCAAATACTGTATGCGGAAAAGACAAAAAAAACAAAAAAAAACAAAAAAGCATCTGGATTCAATATGCTTGAAAGACAAACCAGCAGACCTCCAGGTATGTTTCCCCAGGAACAAAAATTTTAGTTAGGACTCAGATGGATTCTGCTGTATCAGCTACTGTGGGGAAGCATATTTAATAGCAAAAATTTCAAGTCCATTTTCTGATATTGAGTTTATTATGCAGTATGTGGAGAGTGCAATTGATATATGTTTTTAAAAAGAAATATTTCTTTTTAAATTTTTTTGATTATTTTTATTTTATGTGTGCGAGTGTGTCACCTGCATATAAGTGCACCCGTGTTGTGCAGTACCCACAGAGTCAGTAGAACAATGGTATCAGATTCCCCTGGAACTGGAGTTAAGGACAGTTGTTAGCTGCCATGTGGGTGCTGGGACTTGAACCTGGGTGCTCTGCAAGAGCTACTGAGCCGTCTCTCTAGCCCAAGAAGGAAATATTTCTAAAATCAGTTTATCTTGTCAGTCTATGTCAGACACACTGAAAAATTTGGAAAACTTATCAAAAAAGTTTGGAGAATAAGCTGATCATGTTATTTATTTATGTATTTACTTATTTATTAATTATTTTCTAATAAGTCAGCCAAGTTTTACTGAAAATAGAAGCATGTACACATACAGCAAAACACACAAAGAAATAAGTTCCCCAATGAGAGAGGACTCCCAAAGATGGTGTTGTTAATTTTAGACCTGCTTTGTCGATGGATGACAGCATTAATTCTAGAAACCCAGTTCAACTTGCCATTGTTATCAGACATATCGATGATGTGGAAATTGTGTCTTTATAGCATTAAAGATGCAACCACATCAAGATATTTCTAGGAAGCGGTTAAAAATATGTTAAAGTAATTTTATTTTTTCACGGTCAACATATATGATATAGTTACTGATGGTGCCCTGGTGATGGTAGGAACATAGAGAGATCTACACAATTAATAGACAATGCAAGTGCAATCCAAACCCTATGTGTTATGAAATATCATTACACAGTACATCAAGAAAATGTATGTGCACAAGCATTAAAAAGCGGGTGTCATAAAAATAGTCATCAAGATCTTAAATTTGGGGCCAAAAAGATAGCTCAGCAGGGGGAGGCGTGTGCCACAAAGGCTGCCCATCTGAGTTGCTCCCCAGAACCATGAAGCTGTGAAAGGAGAGACTGGACTCCCAAGCAAGTTGTCCTCTGGCCTCCAGACATGAACTATGACACACCCACCCCCATACACGCATACACACAATCACAAAAATGAATAAATACAAAAATATTTTTAAAGAATTAATTAAGAGACTGTGAATTTCATAAGGTCTGAATGATTAAATCATCACCAATTCCAGGAATTCTTAGAAATGCTGATACTGACTACAGTAATGTCATTTACTTTTGGGAAGTAAAATGGCTAAGTCAAGGCCAAATGGTAGAAATATTTTATGTTTTATGACACGTTATCAGATTTTTATGGTATCAAAAACAAAATTTGTGCCAGAACTTGACTATGAATTAAAGCAAACAATTTTATGCATTTCAACACATTGGTTAAACATAGTCTTATGAACAGAAAAAAATATGTGCTGCCTTGATTTTCAATTTGATACAAGAAGTTGAAGACAGATTTTAAGATTTCTGGAGAAATAATATTTTGATATACTTGTGACTCTTCTTTCAATATAAATATGTTGCCTGCCAATTTTCCTATGAAATGCATAGAGCTGCAATCTGACATTCAACATAAAGAAGCATTTGATCATGTCTCTTTACCACACTTTTATAGGGCCTGGCTTCAAGAGCAGAGACAAATGCCCCTCGTTTCACCATCATATCTTATTCATATCCTAGCTACTTGGCTGCACCTAAGTCATGAGCAATTACTTTTTTTTTTTTTTTTTTTTTTTTTTTTTTTTTTTTTTT
>VZQC01006270.1:662706-694484 GCA_009823505.1 Rhizomys pruinosus | reverse complement strand
AAATTTTATTTATTTCTGTACGTGTATGAATGTACTGTTTGCATGCAAGTCTGTGCACCCGTGTCGTGCAATGCCGCGGAGGTCAGAAGAGGGTGTCGGATTCCCCTGGAACTGGAGTTCTCCTGGAATTGGAGTTTCAGACGGTTCTCTGCCGCCATGTGGGTGCTGGGGATCGAACCCGGGTCCTCTGTAAGAGCGGTCGGCGCTCTTAACCGCTAGGCCATCTCTCCAGCCCGGGAATTGTTATTGTAGCCATAGGGCCGGATATTGATGCGAGGGTTTCTCAAATATGATTTCAAATATCTGCTAATTTATGGTGTCTTCTTTTCTCTTGCCTTTATAATAAAAATATTGAGAACTCAGTGAAGTTATATTACTTAGAAATGTTCCTTGTTTATTAGTGATTACAAACTTGAGACTTGATTTTGGATTTATTTTTAATATTTTTAAAATTTTATTTCCGTATGTGTATGAATGTATTGTCTGCCTGCAAGTCTGTGCACCCGTGAAGTACAACGCCGCGGAGGTCAGAAGAGGGTGTCGGATTCCCCTGGAACTGGAGTTCTCCTGGAATTGGAGTTTCAGACGGCTCTCGGCCGCCATGTGAGTGCTGGGGATAGAACCCGGGTGCTCTGCAAGAGTGGTCGGCGCTCTTAACCACTAGGCCATCTCTCTAGCCCCTGATTTTGGATTTTAAAAGACTCTCTGAAGAGGGTATCACACAATTAGGATTATTATGTGAGTACTTATCCGTAGTGGCAGATATCACAAAAATTATACATAGGCCTTTATTTCTCATCATCTTTCATTAATATTTGTGTGTTTAATGTGTGGCCTATGTTCATCCACTGTGTCCCAGAGAAGCTAAAAGGTTGGACCCCTCTTCTTTTTTCTATTTTTTTTTTATGTGTATGAATGTACTGTCTGCATGTAAGTTTGTGCACCCGTGTCGTGCAATACCGCAGAGGTCAGAAGAGGGTGTCGGATTCTCCTGGAACTGGAGTCAAAGACGGTTCTCGGCTGCCATGTGGGTGCTGGGGATTGAACACGGGTCCTCTGCAAGAGCAGTTGGTGCTCTTAACCGCTAGGCCATCTCTCCAGCCCAGGACCCTTCTTCTATAGACCAATACCCTTCATGAAACTTGATGCAAAATTCAACAAAATACTAGTAAATCAAATTAAAAATTATATTGGGGGGGGGCTGCAGAAATGGCTCAGAGGTTATGAGCACTTGCTGCTCTTCCAGAGGACCTGAGTTCAGTTCTCCCACCCACGTGGTAGCTCCCAACTGTCTGCAACTCCACTTCCAGAGATGCTGTCTTCTGGGCCTCAGCAGGTGCCAGACACACACATGATGCACATACATACATGCAGGCAAAACACTCATGCACATAAAAATTATTTTATTTCTTTTTATTTTTATTTTATATGGATGAGTGTTTTTCCTGCTTGTATGGAGGCCAGAAGAGGGCATCAGATCCCCTGTAACTGAAGTTATAAGTGGTTGTTAGCTGCCATATGGTTACTGGGAACTGAACCCGGATCCTCTGCAAGAATAACCTGTGCTCTTTAAAAATGATCACATTCACTCAGGAGGCAGAGGCAGGCGGATCTTTGTGAGTTCAAGGCCAGCCTGGTCTACAGAGCGAGTTCCAGGATAGCTGGGGTTACAGGGAGACCCTGTCTCAAAAAGACCAAAAAATAATAATAATAAATAAAAAATAAAAATAAATAAAAATAAAAATGATCAAGTTATAAATAGTAGGTTAGTTCTAGAACCTGTCTAGGGATTCACAATATAAGAGCACAGTTGTTTTCAGATCACGAAGAACATAACATTAATGTTGCTCAGTTTGCCTTACAACTAGGTACTTGATACTAGCAACCACAGATGAGGGATACCATTTCTCTTCTGTTTTTCTGGGACTGTGTTACTTCACTTAACATAAAATCTTCTAGTTCCATGCATTTACCTGCAAAGTTCATGATGTCATCTTTCTTTATCACTGCATAGAACTCCATTGTGTAGACGTACCACATTTTCTCTATCCCCTCAGCAATTGAGGGGCACTTGCGTTGGTTCCAGCTCTTCCCTATTATGAAGAGAGCTGCAATAAACATGGCTGTGCATGTATCTCTACAGTAGGATGAGTCTTGTGGATATATACCCAGAAGTGATATGGCTGAGTCAGGCTGTAGGCTCATTTTGAGACTTTTAAGGGTTCTCCACACTGCCTTCCATAGTGGTTGTACAAGTTTGCTTTCTCGCCAGCAGTGGATGAGTGTTCCCCTTTCCCCACAACCTCTCCAGCCCTTGGTATCATTTGTTTTCTTGATCCTAGCCAGCTTTATTGGAGTGAGATGATATCCTCTCACTCCAATTGGTTTTAATTTGCATTTCCTTAATTATTAGCAATGTTGAACACTTTTTAAGATGTTTCTCAGCCATCTCTAATTCCTCACTAGTTAAGTCTCTGTTCAGCTCTTTTCTCCATCTTTTGAGTGAGTCATTTGTTTTCTTCTTTGTTTTTTGAGTAGTTTATATTTTCTGGAAATTAATGCTCTGTCAAATGTATCAGCAATGAAGATATCCTCCCACTCTGTGGGTTTTCTCTTCACTTCCCTGATTGTTTCTTTTGCTGTACAGAAGCTTTTGGGTTTAATAAGGTCCCACTGGTCAATTGTCGACCTTATTTCCTGTGCAGCTGCTGTCTGATTTAGAAAGTCTTTTCCTATGCCTGTCTTATAAGTTGCTGCCAACTTTTTCTTCTATCACCTTCAGAGCTTTGGGTTTCACATTGAGGTCTTTGATCCACTTGGAGTTGATTTTTGTAGAGGGTGAGTGGTAGGAGTTTAATTATATTCTTCTACAAGTTATTTTCAGACTTTGGATTTTTGGTATATGATGTTGGGTATGTATGCATCTTTTAGAGTAATATAAAATTAAAATGGAAAAATGTGAATCAAGAAATATGATATGCAAATAACATACAGTTTGTTTTCAGAAGATGCAATTTTAATATAGGCGGGATGTATAAGGCTGGTGTAACTTAGCCTTTTTGGGTGCTTAAAAACCATACTTAACACCCATAACAATTTGGCCAAGGGACCTAAGGGACTTTGTTCCTTGACCTCAGAGGTCAACTAAGTCTTAGGGGACTATGCATGGGGGGCATCTCTTGAAATGTCCTGCAAATGTGCATCACCAGTCTTCCTATGTAGGGAGGTCTTGGAGATCAACTAATGGGACTTCAGCCAGTGTCCAGTCTATAAAGAGGAAAGTCTGCTCATGCTTCAAAAAGGGAAGCGTGGTCTAGCAAGACCTGATTTTGTCTTCCAGTGGATGGAACTGGTAAATAAAAAGCTGAAAGGAGCCAGGGGCTCCCACCCTCCCCTCCCCCCTCAAATAAAAAAAATACTGAGTGACCCCTGAGGACCAGATCCTCAACTGACCTTAGGAAAACAAACCTTGCTTAATCTGGGCTAACTGTGTGGCCTTAAGCATCCAAAAGGAGAGTAAAACCAGAAATAAATAATCAGTAAGGCCTGAGAAATTGTACTTCAGATATAAAACTTGGTATCTTAGTAAAAAGACAAAAATAAAAAAAGAGAGAACACTGTTGTTTGGCCTGTCTTCAATTCTTACTGGCAAGTGCATCAACTCTGTGGCTGCCACCACTTTTGGCACTCCTCAAAGACATGAGACACAGCTATTTTTTTTTTTTTGTCTTTTTTGAGACAGGGTCTCCCTGTAGCCCCAGCTATCCTGGAACTCACTCTGTAGACCAGGCTGGCTTTGAACTCACAAAGATCCTCCTGCCTCTGCTTCCCAAGTGCTAGGATTAAAGGCATGCTAGAGACACAGCTTTTTAACCCTCCAATACAGACTGAAGACTCATGTCTCTCCAAGAATCCTCCAAACCTTCAATGTCAGATGGGGACTACTGAGATACCCAGCATGTGGACTGAGCAGCTATGGGGATTTCAGCCTCATCAGAGTATAGACTGCTATTGTTGGAGTACCTGGGCTGTATCATGGAGGCCAGTACAGGAAAATCAAGACAGGATGTGTGCTTACTGGATCTCATTTGGGTGACCATGGGAGGCAAAGACCCCAGTGTGGAGCACAAGGGCAAGATTGATGGTTGTTTGGGCTTGCCAAGGAGGAACCTTCAAACACTTCTCTAAGGAAAACATGACATCTTTTAGCAAAAAAAAAAAAAAAAAGGAAGAAAATCCTCCAATTCAGGTGATATGTGTATGTATGTATATATTTATGTATGTATATAATTATGTATAAATATGCAATACAAGTTGGAGAGAACAACAAAAGAACTGGAATTTAAAAAAACTCTGGAAAGACTCAGAAAAAGAAGCAATACATGTATAGCAGAGTGCAGGAACTCAGGTGGGGGTGGGGGGAATGGAAAGGGAAGTGGCTAAATTTGATTGAGAAATGACATATGATGTATAGAAAAAGTTTAATAATATTAAAAAATAAATTAAAAAACAACAAAAACCAAAATGAAACATCTAAAAATAAAATAAATCTTTAAAAAGAAATAATATTGTTGTTATCAGGCTCAAACAAAACAAAACAAAAATGATCACATTATGAGGCTGGAGAGATGGCTCAGGGATTAAGAGCACTGGCTGCTCTTGCAGAGTGCCTGGGTTTGATTTCCAGCACCCATATGCCAGTTAACAAACTGGCATAACTCTAGTTCCAGGAGATCTGACACAGTCTTCTGATCTCCACGAGCATTGCACAACATAAGTGCACTTACATGCAGCCAATACACTCATACACATAAAATTAAAAGTAATAAAATATTTTAAATGATCACACTAAAAAAATAACAGTCAAGACAATCTGTGTCCATTAAAGAATGAATAAAAATAAAGAAATTATATACATGCTTTGGAATATTATTCAGTCTTATAAAAGATAATTAAGATAGCATGAATGGGGGCTGGAGAGATGGCCTGGTGGTTAAGAGCGCCGACCGCTCTTACAGAGGACCCGGGTTCGATCCCCAGCACCCACATGGTGGCCAAGAACCGTCTGAAACTCCAATTCCAGGAGAACTCCAGTTCCAGGGGAATCCGACACCCTCTTCTGACCTCCGCGGCATTGCACGACACGGGTGCCCAGACCTGCATGCAGACAGTACATTGATACACATACAGAAATAAATAAAATTAAAAAAAATTAAAAAAAGATAGCATGAATGAACCTGAAGCACATTCTCAGGTACAGAGAGACAAGTATTGTGAGTTCATGCATGTGTGGAAGCAGAGATCAGGTGGTTGTCAAGTGTTGGATAGTGGAGGGAATGGGTTCATGTTGGTCAAAAGGTATAAAACATTTCAGTTATTTGTGATAAATGATATCTGTAGGTCAACTGGACAGTATGGCAACTATAGTTCATACCATTGTGTATTGAAATCTGCTAGTAAATCAGGCCTAACCTGAGATTATTACACACAGCAGATACGATATTAATTATTCCCAGATGTATAGGTTTATTAAAATGTCGCATTGGAACCCATATAGTGTATAGTTGTATTTCAATTATACTTCAGTAATACTGGAGGGGAGGTGAACATGATGAGAAGGATGTGTTTAGCATGAGGGTACAGGCATGGTAGTTTGTTGCTAGGGTCCTATTCATTGCTACTTTTAGAAATAGCTGTTGGCCATGGTCAAGTGAGACTCTGACTTCAAATACAAGTGAAAGCACATTGACTGCCTCTCGTGAGGCCAAGCTTTCATTTAATAGCCTACATTTTTGCAAATTTTTTAGTTTATTTCTTTCTCTTTTCATGAGAAACAAAGTATGGCTCTCCTCAATTTATCTGTGTCCCAGCATAATTTGTAGTAATACTTGTTTTTAGTCAAAAGTGCTATAGATTGGTTTGCAACAAAGGATATGGTTTTCACGAATATAACTGCCCATTATGTGAGCAGAAAGGGAAAGCATTTGGAGAGCCAGCCCTGTGACAAGGGATTTACTCTCGTGTATTTTTATCTTCAGAATCATTGAATGAGGTCATGTTTTCCTTTCTTTATTACAGATTAGTCTCAGAAAGGTAACTTTCCCTAAGTTACACAAATGGGCTGCAGATCTGAATCTTTGTGGATCCTTAACCATCAAAATACACTATTTCATTATAATTAGCGTAGACTACATATGCAAATCAACTGAAGCAAAAATACAGACAGGAATTCTCAAAACTCATAAAAAGCTCATCAGCACTCTAGATTTCTTAGCATTTTCTAAGTTCAGCTCTTCTTCAGGAGCACATTTAATCATTCAATTAAAGTGTCCTCCGCACAACTGTTGCAGACACAAAACATCGAATTAATCCCCAAACAATAATGCCACCTGTCAGTGTCCCGAGGCAGCGTTTCTCAAGTCATAATAGCCTGGTCCTCACAGTCCGTTTCGTGCTGTGGGAGTCGCACCTTACTTTGGCTTCTATTATGGGATGTCAGAAGTGCCTGTTTCATTTTCTCCATTTCTATGCCTGCGTTCCTGCTGACGAATCGCATTCACATGGCTTGTCTTCTCTTCCCCATCCTTCAAGTTCCATCCAGACTTCCTTGTGCTCCCTTTCCATGGCTCTTCTAGCCACTTTCCAGCTGCTTAGTGCTAACTATTTTTTGCTTTATTTTCAAATATATAATAATTTAAACAATTCCATCTATAAGAACCTTGAACGACAGAACTATGAATTCTATTTTGTGTATGTGTCCCCTTTGTAATATCCAAAGAAATATGAGAGCTATAGTCATATTCACTAATTACTAATTAATAACAATGTTGTGATTATCATTAGGCAACAGAAGTAAAAACAATAAACTACCTATTACTGTTATTCCAGAAATCTTTTAAAATAAATACTTTTATTTTATTTGAGAATTTCATACAATGTATTTTGATCACATTCACCCCCAAATCCTCACCTCTCCCCAGATCACCCCCCACCTGACTAAACCACACAACATCTTATCCTCTTTGGGGGGGTTCATAATGACATTTAAAAAAATTTTTTTAAATATTATTTATTTCTGTATGTGTATGAATGTACTGTCTGCACGCAAGTTTGTGCACCCGTGTCGTGCAATGCCGCGGAGGTCAGAAGAGGATGTCGGACTCCCCTGGAACTGGAGTTCTCCTGGAACTGGAGTTTCAGACGGTTCTCGGCCGCCATGTGGGTGCTGGGGATCAAACCCGGGTCCTCTGTAAGAACGGTCGGCGCTCTTAATTGCTAGGCCAGCTCTCCAGCCCCATAATGACGTTTTTATATAAGCATATCATATTTTTTTGACATTTTTTTCTTAATATTTTATTGAGCTTTTGTGCATTTCATACATTTCCCAATCAAATTTAGACCCCTTTCCCCATTCATACCCCCCCACCAGAGTTCATGCATGCTGCCACACATGTTAAGTCCTGTCTTGCATCTTTTTCTTAGTCTTTTTTTAACTTTTTTGATGCAGAAGTTTACTGTTTTGGTCAGTTCTTTGAACAAATCTTTTGTTGTTGTTACCTTTAATTTTATATTATTCCAAAATATGCACATATACACTCCACACATATACCAAACTTACAAAGTCTGTGAAAAAACTATAGGTTAATTCTAAAATATGTTTAGCCCTCTAAATTCATATCTCTATACCATAGACTAGTGCAGCTCAATACTAATAATAGCAGTAGGTTCTCCACTGGAGCCTGTGAACTCTCAATAGCTAGGACATGGAAGCAGCCTACATGTGCATCAACCAATGAATGGATAATGAAAATGTGATACCTCTATATGATGGAATTTATTCAGCTGTAAGGAAAACTAAATTATGAAATTTGCAGGTAAATGACTGGGAAAGATTATATTGAGTCAGTAACCCAGACCCAGAAAGACAAACATCACACATTCTTGTTCATATGTAGATCTTAACATCAAATCCTTAGATTTGTGTGTTTAACTTGGAATAAATGTAGAATCCAGGAATCTAGGAAGGGACCATTGGTGGGAGAAGGAAGAAAGAGCTTAAAGAAGGGAGACTGGTAGAACACAGGTGATGTGAAGGGGAAGAGAAGAATAATAGGCAGGGAGATTTAGGTCAGGAGAGGGATGAGGTGAGGGTAGAGGAGGGCTTTGGGGAAAGGTTACCTAACTCTAAAGATGTTTGAATAAGCCAAATGAAAACCTATTATTTTATAAGCTTCATATACATACATGTGAGTTTCATTGTAGTTACCCTACACAGGGTATCATGCTAATCTCAGAAGCCATAGGTTGCCAAATAAATATCAGGAGTAAGATACCTCCTCTCAAGTTGTTGGTCCTAGTTGTTGGTCAGAGATTGCCATTGCTCTTGATTGCATACCAGAACTCAATGGTAAGACTATTGCTGAACACATCACACATATTGGTCACAGGACATGAAGAAATCTACTGGCCAGGAAGCTTGTCCTTGCTGGCTAGCTCCCATAGAATGGAAAGTGCTATGCAAGCTGCTAGAAGGAAAAAGTAATCAACAGTCTTACCCAGCTGGTTGCAATAGTGGCATGGATGTTATGGAGGTAACCAACCACTTTCTGCTTGAACTTAAGGCCCACTCCATGGGAGGAAACACATGCCTGGTACTGCAGTGTGGCCAAGAACCCAGAACTCTTAATTCTGTATTCAGAGGCTAGAGATGTAGCTCAGCAGCAGAGGATTTACTTGCTTACTGCATACAAGGCCCTGGGTTAAGTTCCTAGCACTGAAAAGCAAAACAAAACAAAAGACTGATTTTACTATTTTAAGGATGGATTCTTCTGTAAAACTTCATTGTTTCTGTAAGAATTTGACAAATATTCAGTTCAAGATATAAATTAGGTTTAAAAAATTTTAAAAACTAAGTATGAGTTGAAAAATATAATTAGCATAAATATTAATCGATAAGAAATTTGTCAGCCGGGGCATGATGGTGCATGCCTTTAATCCCAGCACTTGGGAGGCAGAGGCAGGCAGATCGCTGTGAGTTCAAGGCCAGCCTGGTCTACATAGTGAGTTCCAGGCCAGCTGCAGCTACAGGGAGACCCTGTCTCAAAAAGACAAACACACACAAAAAAATCTCTTATGAAATGTTTTGAATTCATAAACTCAAAGTGGGTTAGAACATGAATGCTTAATAATTCTTTTATATAGCCTGGAATAATGGTGGCTATTGGTAATCCCAGCACTCAGGAGGTAGAGGCACAAGAATACTCTGTCTCGAGAAAAAAAAAAAAAAAAGCAAAAAAAAAAAAAACTAGGTATTTTAATAACTTGGAAAAGGAAGAAAAGCCTCATGTCTGTAAGCAGTATTTAACAGTAAGTTAATTTAGAGATTTTCCCCAAAGGCAACAGATTAAATTGCTCTAGTATAAGATGTTTCTCTCCACCAAAATTATTTAACATGTCATTCATTCGTTCATTCAACAAATATTTCTGAGTCTTACTTGCCTTGTTTGAGGATCATGTGTACCAAACTGCATAGCCTTGGCAGTGTTTGCTAATTTAGTTTGGAAAGCACATTTTCTGTATTTCCATGGTGCTGTGGGTCTTACACCTCCCACAATTGCAGATCATGTTGCTGCAGTCGCTCAGTCACACCTACAGCTTTCAGCCTGGTGCATTATTTTGCAGCAGATGCGGCTGGTGCAGAGGTGGAGCTGTTAAGAGCATTTTCTGTGTTAAGTGGTGGGGATTCCCCCTGCTGTTCCCTTTGGCTGACTGGCTCCTCTCGGGGTGTTGTTAATGAAATTTAGTCTCTTGTCACATGGTCTTCTGACCTGTGCAGCAGCTAGTCCCTCATGGCTTTCATGGATGAGCAGGAGTTCATGCACACAGTAGCTAAGCTGTGATGTTTCAGACCTAGTAAACTGACACATTCCTCAAACGTACTTTGACCAGTCTGACCAACAGCAATCATTTTTCGCCTTGCCCCAGTGCTCTGCTCCTCTGGCATAGTAAACCTATATCTCCCTTGCCCACTAATATATTAAGTAGCTACTTTTTCTCAGTGTTTCACTAGGCTGGACCTTTCCCTACCTTTGCACTTGCATTTAAGCTAAATTCCCCCTGCAGCACAACATGAGGAGTTCAGTAATCACAATGTCTCAGCATGCATTTACACTAGCAGGTCCATCAATTAACACATATCCAAGCACACCTGTAACCTACGGTGCTTGGTACCTACATTTAAAATCCTTGCTGGGTATGTTCTTCCATTGGACCACCTCTTTGTACCTGGTCAGTGGGTTTTACATTCACAAATTGACAGGCTGGGGACAGTCTCCTATTCTATCTGCAGAAAACTTTATTATGCAAAAGTCAATATATGAGATACTTGGTAGAATATCACCAGTGTTGACTTAATATTAAAACCATTTGGAGTGAGAGAGATGGCTCAGCAGTTAAGAGCACTGGCTTCACTTGCAGAGGATCTGGGTTTGGTTCCCAGCACCTGCTCCTATGGCAGCTACCAATTATCCATAACTCCAGTTTCAAGGAGTCTGACATCCTCTCCTGATCTCAGCAGGCATTGCACACACATGGGTGCACTTATATGCATACAAAACACTCATATACATAAAATAAAAATAAGCTAAGTTTTTAAAAATTCTGCCAGTGCTTAAATTCATATATTGAAAATCAGAAATTTCCTGCCAATTTTTCCCTAATTTGTTTATGAGTACTTAAAATAGCTGAATTTTTTGTGTAAGATTGTGTAGCTTTAATACTTTTTAAAAAATATCTGTAATCAGGGCTAGAGAGATAGCTTGGCAGTTAAAAAGCACTGACTGCTCTTGCAGAAGACCTAGATTTGGTTCTTAGTTCCCATGTGGTGGCAAACAACCATCTGGAACTCCAGTTCTAGGGCATGTGACACCCTCTTATGACCTCCCTGGGCACTGAATGATGTGGATGCATTCATCTACATAAGGCAATGCACTCATAAACACAAAACAAAAATAAATAAAATACTTTAAAAAAAAGTAAATAAAAAAACCTAAATAGCTGTGATACCAAATAGCCTAGACAGAAAATATGAAACCACATTAAAGTCCCAGGATAAATATGGAGATGCATTTAACTGTTTTGTGAGTCTATACATTATACCAATCTCACTCAAGCTGTATGGCCCATACTGCTTAGTTGATCTGTTACGGTCTCAAATCTCTTCTACCAAGCCTTTGTCAAATACCAGTTCACTGTTGTATTTGGTACTATGTCATCATGCCAGACTCTCGGGCTACACATTACAATTTATGTGAACCAATGTGGGCTCAGCTTTTCCTCTGAACCCTAAGAAGATATTGTTTAAGGAAACAAGAAGAACTTTGTTATTGCAATCCTACATCTCCTCCCAAGTCTAGTCACATCACTCCTCCTTTGAGTCTAGTCACATCAGTCGATGTAAATCAATGCAAACATATTAATGATTAGTACTCGGCCAGTGCCAACTAATTAGAATCTCCATTTGGTTGTTAAGCATGAAAGACTTATTAAAATATACTCATTAAATGCATATATTAGTAACTTGGGTCTTTCAATCATGATACTCAGAGGCAAAGTAAAACTCAACAGGGTTAAACTCTTACCACACTGTGGTGTATTAACCCCCAAAGCATATAGCTGAAATTGTTCACAACTATTCAGTTTCCACAGTATATGTACATCGTTTGAAAGTTTAAGTGTGGTCATAGCTATTTCTTCACTAAAATTACAGAGCAAGAGGGAATCCAAGTTGCATGTTAAGATGAGAGGAGGAGACTAGACAGAAGGAAGACTTTGACAGGGCTGAGGACCAGGCAGTCCCCTTTGGTGAGAGAAAGGAGAAGCTGGAGAAATGCGTGCAAGCATAGAGGAAGAAACCCTTTGAGTTCCTTTGTCTTCCTTCAGACCTCCTACCGCTACTGTAGATTCAATAACAAAAAATAAGCAAACGATAAAATAACAGATGGTGCAAACGCAGGTCCAAGTCAGGTGCCCAGTGCAAAGAGAAGAATGAATGGTCTAACCAGGATAGAGAAGTGATGGAGAGGATAAACAAGGTATTCTGCACACTGCCCAGTCAAAATAGTTAAAACATCAGATTACCTCGGGTCTTTTTGAAGTAAGAAGTTATAAACCCTAAATTCAAAATTCAGGTATATTAAGGTAAGAGCAAGGCAAACATTCACCTATTTTACTTCTGTTTTTACAAGGAATACAAAGATCACATTTGAAAGAAAACAAGGAAAAAGGAAAATGCCTTCTTGGCATGCTTTCCACTGCTGTTCTGCAGACAGGCAAAGCCCAAAGCCTGGCCTTCCTATTTCTACATCTTTATGTCCCATTTGTGCACCTGAGTCACCCCAAAATGTGAGGTATCCTGCCTTCTTGCATCTTCATTGTATTTCCTGTGACTTAGCAAATAACCATTCCTGAATCATTGTTATCTGGGTGGGAGCTCTCATGCTGAGGGATTCAAATGAAAGTTGTTCTTTCTATGAAGTCCTGTCCATGGAGCTTAAAGAATGAGTTTCTCATTCACACTATCTCTCCAGTTGTCACATAAAATGGAAGAAAATAGGGAGATGAGGATGACTGTCATTTAAACATAGAATAAAAAGTAAAAGCAGATCTTCGCTCCTTCCTCAAGCTCTGATGCAGTGACTGCCAAGAGGGAAACAGCTAGGAACAGATAGGCCAGCTTTCACAGGAAGAAGGCTTCTCAGAACAGAAATGGAAAGTAACTAAGCAATACAAGGAAAGCAGAAAACGATTGACGTGCCAAAGATGCAAACCAGTTCCAGCAAGTGAGTGAGCCCACAAAGTAAATGGAGGCAATATGTACTTGTGACAAGAGGGTTATAGATGAGACTGGAAAGTGTTCTAAAATAAGTGCAATTTTAACTGTAATCTCCTCTACTTCATGTGAGACCAGGTAGGCAAAGAGTTCCATTAGAAGTAACTAAGGAACTTGCAACCCACTCGTGGATGGCTGTGTCTCTTGACGGTTGGGATGGCCTTTGTGGGTAGCACCCTTGAAGCTGCAGTTAAGTTTTTCCATATATGTCAGAAATCAATGCTCAGGGCACTTTCCAAAATGCCACATATACACATCAATGAAGGATCTGTATCTTGAGGGTTGTGTGTGTGTGTGTGTGTGTGTCCCTGTAGCCCCAGCTGTCCTGGAAGTCATTCTGTACATTAGGCTGGCCTTGAACTCACAGAGATCCGCCTACCTCTGCCTCCTGAGTGCTAGGATTAAAGGCGTGTGCCACCACGCCCGGCTAGGATCTTTATCTTGAAAAGACCCCATCATTACAGTATTGTTTGTGTTTTGATTTTCAAACCTCTTCCCATGGGCTTTTCATGAGCAGCATGGGAGGAAATACCCTAAGGGAGAGATCCAGTCTTCCATGCTTTAGAAGGAGAAAAAGGATCACTTGGCCCCCCCATGAATATGTCACCTGCCCCCTCAATTTCATCAAAAGCTTCTTTTTTGATTTATTTATTTTTATTTTATGTGTATGAGTGTATTGTCTGCATGCATGTAAGTACACCCATGTCATGCAATGCCCCTGGAAGTCAGAAGAGGGGGTTGGATTCCCTGGAACTGAAGTTGTGGATGTTTGTTAGACACTGTGTGGGTGCTGGGATTCAAACTCAGGTTTTCTGAAAGAGCACCCGGTGCTCTTAACTGCTGAGTCATCTCTCCAGCCCCTCATCAAAAGCTCCTTAAAATCTCAGAACACAGATCCCAGTGGACTACCCAGCCTACTCCCCTTTCAAGATAGTACACTTCAGTCTCATATGGAATACTGGCTTCACATTGCTTTCCTTTATTAAACAAAATTCTCCTATGTCTCTTTGCTGCATTCTTTCCTTGAGGATGACAAAAACAAGAAGAAGCTTTCAGCTAGTAACATGTGCAACAAGACAGATAAGATTTCCTAACTGAAGATGCATTGACTCTCAGACATGGTCAGCTCACGAGCACTGAATTGTCTCAGGCATAGCGGATCCTCCAGAGAGAGGAAAGAACAGGGAGACTTAGAAGGAGAATTATCAAGAGTTGTCATACCGAATGCTGCATCCTCTAGATTCATTTCCCCACAGTGCTAGCAACCAGAGCATCTAACCTCCAACCAGAGAGTAGAAAGACTATTCTCTAGGAAAAGATGATTCTCCTAAGGCAAAAGAATTATACACACTATTTTGACATGCAGAATAGCCTGGAGGTTACATTCTCAAATGGACAGCTTCCAAATAATAATAATAATAATAATAATAATATAATAATAAAATGGGATAGCTAAGTATCACACTAATGGTTGGGAAAAATGTTCTCTAACATAAAAAAGAATAAAAGAAAAGGAGAAACAAGAAACAAGGAAAATCTTTTGAAAACCACCTCTGATTGTCATACAGTAATGGCTATCTTCATATCAACTTGAATAGATTTGGAGACCCCTAGAACATTGGTAGCAGATCTATAGTATGTCTGTGAGTGGGTTTCCAGTGAGAATTAACTGAGGAGTTGCTCCATCCTGTGGGACTCAAGAAGAATAAAAGGGAGTAAAATAAGAAAGCCCATGGCTGGCATTTTGCTTTTCTCTTTTCCCAATCTGCCAGGAAAAAGCTCCTCCACCACCCAGTCCAGCAGCCTTGCTGTTCCTCCTCGCTACAGAAACGCAGTGTCACGTTACCATGGACAGAGCCGGAACCTGACAGCCAAAATAAGCGTTCCTTCCTTAAGTCGTTTCTACCAAGTATTTGATTATAGCAACTATAAAATTAACTAATGCATAGTCTTAGTCAAGTTACTGACTCTCTGGAATGAAAATGTTAATATTAATTTTAAAATTTTTATTTATTTTATTTTACATGTATGAGTGTTTTGTCTGCACATATGTAAGAGTACCACATGAGTACAGTGCCCATAGAGGCCAGAAGATGGCACTGGATCCACTGAAACTCAAGCTAGCCACCATGTGGATGCTAGAACCAAACCTGGGTCCTCTGTAAGAGCAACCAGCACTTCTAAATGCTGAGACATCGCTTTATCCCCCAGATACTTATTTTTAAATCATTTGCTTGCTTGCTTGTTTGTTTATTTAGCAATAGAGTCTCTCTATATATGCCAGACTGGTTTCAAACTCATAGAGATCAGCTTGCCTCTGCCTCTTGAGTGCTGAGCTTAAAAGCATGCACCACCACACCTTGCAGATACTTGTTTTCAAAGAAATATTCATAAAAGAGGAAGAACTCTTTAAGTAAATAGTAGAAAAGGTGAAATAAAAAGTAATCAGCAGAAAGATGGGAAAGAAAAAAGTATTTGAGAAAATATCCCTAACTACCAGGCATAAATGTCGAAACACAGAGAGAAAGAAAATATCCTAGGAAAGTACTGCCAGGAGGTCCAAGATCCTAAACAGAGAACAAAGACATGGACGAGATCATCAAAGAGATAGTAATTGAACGTTTCCTGGAACCGAAGGGTATGAAGTCCCAGAGCCAAAGGACCCACTCTGGGTTCAGTGAATGTGGCATTACCCTAAAACATTCAAAACAGCCATGATAATAAGAAGATCCTAAAAGCTTGCTGGGATTAAAAAAAAATCAATGAACAGTACTACATATAAAGGAGAAAAGTATTCCACCAGTTTCCTGGAAATTGAAATACAATGAAAAAATACCTTCCAAATCAAGGAAATGAATCCTAATTCCAAATTCTGCACTCAGCTAAATTATCAGCCAAAAATGAAACTAGAATGGAGACATCTTCAGAAATACATTATTTTGAAAGTTTTTCTTTCATGTCCCTTTTTTCAGAAAGCCCCTAGAAGTGTGTTCCAATGAAAACGAGAAAGCGTAAGATTTGGATTCAGAAATCAAGGGCCGACACAGGAGCAAAAGTGAAGGAATTCCCAGAATGAAGGAGAGAACAGATACCAGGATGACATGGTCGGCTGGCATTGAGGAGAGGAGGGCAGAGGCTCCCAAGAGCCCTCATAGCACGAGGGCTGATGGAAGAGCTAGTATCTGGGACCACGTCTGGAGCAGAATTTGTTTTAAGATTGGAATGAGAACACAATATCTACTACATATACCAAACAAATGGAAATAGGAAAATTGCAAAAGCAAATAAAACTCGGTGTAGTTACAGTAGACTGTGTGGCTTCATTGTGAATACTCATGATATTGTCACTACAATGTTTGTAGATTTATCCAAAAATGATGGTCACTCTGTGTAAGAAAGGTGAAATGAAGAGATGAATTTTGGTAGGGAGAGAGGATAAAGGATATTCAAAGCAGAAAACCCTTTACCCTCAACATTAGGAAGTGATGTCACAGACTGAATTCCCAGATGGTAATTCTGAGGTGAAAATCAGCATGCTGTAAGTTTATCAGGGAAAGTTGTTTGGAAAAGTTGAGCTATATAATGGGGTCTCAAAGAAGCTGCAGTGACTTGTATATGGTCTAATTGCTAATGGTTCATGTGCTGGCAGCTTAGTCTCCAATGTATCAGAACTGAGAAATGGTGGAACCTACTGGGAGATATTTAGATGACAAGGCTGTAACCTCAGCAGGGATTGAGGGCATTCTTGGGTTTGGAGTCCTAGACTATATGATTCAGGGAAATGAGCTAAGCGCTTGCACGCATGCATTAACCCCTGCTCTCTGTTCTTGATCCTTGATATAATGTGACTAGTTATTTCAAGTTCTGGCTGCCTAGACTTCCCTGCAATGATGGGCCGTAACTGAAACTGTGAACCAAATAAACTCTCCCTTAAGTTGCTTTTGAGAGTGTTATTTTATCACAGCAACAGGGAAAGAAACTAACACATCAGAGAGTCTCTGTTCACTGAGCTGCCGCATTTGCAGTTCCTGAAGCCACCTGTAACTGAAGACTGACTTCTGACAGCAACATTTGTCATGGTTGAGAGATGCTGTGGGTTCAGGATGAAATATCCCCACAGGTGCATGGGCTGCCCTCTTGATTTTCATTTCATGGTGCTGTTTTGGGAGGTGATGGAAACTTTAGGAGATGAGACCTTGCTTCAGGAATTGGATCACAGAGAGTGTGACTTTGAAGGCCATACCTGGCCCCTGCTCCTTTCTTGGGCCTCAGCTTCCTATCTGCCATGATGTAAACATCCTTCTCCTCCACATCCTCCCTCACCAAGCTACTCAGCCTGCTGCAAGGCCAAAATAATGGAGCCAGTATTCACAGATTAAACTCACTGCAACTGTCAGCCGAAAGAAATCCTTCCTCCTCTTGAAGTCATTTATGTCACTTATTCTGTCCCAGCAATGGGAAAAGAAACTGAGGCTAAGTCCTTCATTCCTGATAGTGCAGTTCATGCCAGCTTCTATCACAGGAATATCACAAACATTAACGTCCATAAATTTCACAGTAAACAATGCCCTTACAATGAGGGAAAGACATAAGATTAAAGAGTTGAAAAGGATACTTAGTAGGATGGGATAAGGAGAGGGAAGGACTGGGGCAGGTAGTGCTGTTTTTCATTATGAGTCTAGAAGTTCTACAGGACGTTAAAATTAAGTGCTTCAAAGCTAAAGCTTTGCCAGTTTTTAATTTTAAGCATCGCTAAGGAAGTGGCCCTTCAATGTATATCACTATAATGATCACAATCCTGAGCCCCGTTAGGACTAAAGGTCACAGTGGAAAGGGACGGAGGAGAATTTCTGGAAAGGAGGAAAATGAGGTTTGCAAACATTAAGCGCAAGAATGTGAAGGGTAACTCCACAGGAGGCGGGGGGGGGTAATGGCCTTAAAACAGAAGGAAAGGGCAGTTTAAAAAGTGACTCTAGGCTGGGCATGGTGCTCAGTGTAGAGTTCTTACTTAAAATACCCAAGGCCCTGGGTTGATTCCCAGCACTCATGGGCAGAGGGATGACTCTCATTCTGCTCAGGTTAAGAGGTTGAAAGGACAGACAGTACTCTATACATTCTTCTTTAATGTGGCTTTCGCAAGGGCAAAGCCCATCCTGGAAGTTATTCTAAAACTGTCTTCCAAAAGAGGCTATATCCTGGTAAAATAACAAACTCCAATAAATATGTAGTTAGATTTTCTCAAAAAATAGATAAAAGATGCTACATAGAATTTAGAGGAATAATCCTCATGGCAAGAGATCAGACATAAAACAAGTGAGAATCCCCCACGCGACTCTAGAGAAGCAGGTCAACTTTGATGTCTGAGCATGAGAAAAGTTTGAAGATTTGGAAT
Source organism: Rhizomys pruinosus (assembly GCA_009823505.1). Lineage (NCBI taxonomy): Eukaryota > Metazoa > Chordata > Mammalia > Rodentia > Spalacidae > Rhizomys > Rhizomys pruinosus. Next base: position 676,203 of record VZQC01006270.1, on the reverse strand, counting down.
GCTGGACGTGGGGAAAAGTTCTATCTAAGGGATGGCTTTATTCAATTTTGTTGATTCATTTGTATCTCTGTGTGGTATATATGTATGTGTGTGTGTGTGTGTGTGTGTGTGTGTGTGTATGGTATGTGTCCATGTTGTATGCATGTGGTGCACATACATGAATATGAGGGTTTGGGTACCCATGTGCACACATGTAGAGTCCAGAGGAGGAAATGGTTGTCTTCCACTATGGCCTCCGCCCTACTCCCTTGAGACAGTGTCTCTAACTGAACCAGAAGCTCACCATTGCAGCCAAGCTAGCCAGCCAGGCAACTCTGGGTTCCCCCGCCCCAACTCTGGGTTTACAGGCGTGTGTAGCCATACTCCATCTTGTTTTACATGGGTATTGTGGATTCAAACTCGGCTGCTCATGCTTACACAGCAAGCACGTTTACCCCAGAGCCATCCCCACAGCTCCTGAGGACTTGTTTTAAACAGTTTCCTTCCTAGGCTGTCATTCCCTTTCTGTTCCAGAATCGAATGACACTTTGCATCTTATAATTAAGAGGCTCTGACCAGTCTACGGAGTCCTGTGAGCTCTGTCACCACTAAAGCATGGACCCTCAGGGATCTACTGCTGCCTTCCCACATAGCAAAGCCTCCAAAATACCCAGGAGCCTTTTAGGTTTACATAGTTTGTATGCTGCTCATTGGGGTGTGGTTAGAGGCAGCTTGATAAGAAAGTGCTTGAATCTCAGGCCCCTGTCCCATCCATACCTAATTTAAGCTTTACATCCACTCTATAAAGTGTTCTCCTGGGGGAATCAGGGATAGGAATAATAATCTCCAAAATGAGTTTCAGATTTTCAGACACAGAACAGATGGTGCTCTCGAATTAAGACAAAGGTCCAGGAGGACTTATTTACAAAGGGACTCATTGCAACAGTGTGACAAAACAGAGCCATGATCATTAGAACACTCCAAGCTTTAGGGCCAAAAGAATAAAGGTAGAGATTATTAAAGCCCAGAACAGAAAATTATTTCGAATAGTTCAGCGACTTTCAGAAGAGGACACACTCAGCTGAAGGTAATGTCACAGGGGAAGCCTCAGGGTCTCAAGCCGTGCCCTCATTTTCCTGTCAGGAGTTACCACTGACTAACCCTGTTGGAACTCAGAGGGCAAAGGTGCTTGTGATTTGATCCATTAAAGTTCAGCCTCCAGGGATAAGAAGCAGACTGAAGAAGAGTGCTGAGTGGTGTGGACAGGCAAAGGGAAGATGTGTAACACACGTCACAACACCCAGAATTCTTTTTTTTTTTTTTTTTTTTTTTTTTATATTTTTGAGACAGGGTCTCCCTGTAGCTCCGGCTGTCCTGGAACTTAATATGTAGACCAAGCTCACAGATTCGCCTACCTCTGCCTCCCAAGTGCTAGGATTAAAGGTGTGCGCCACCACGCCCGGCATCACCCAGAATTCTTACAAAGGACCCACTTAATTAAGAGGCTCCAATTCTGGACCCTATCTAAGCACAATTTTTCTAAGGCGTGTGGATGTTTTCCAAGAAGGAGGAATGCGAAATCAGGTTACAGGTTTTTCATTTCCATTCTGTAACTAGTTCTAGAATTTTTAGCTTGACGACGAACTCCTCACTTATCAAAGATGACTACCTCTCCCTTATCCAAAACTTTTTGTTTGTTTTCTTGTTTTGAGACAACACTCCCTGTATCTCCAGCAGACCTGGAACTCACTATGTAAACCAGGCTGTCATGGATCCCGTAGAGATCTGCCTTACTCTGCCTTGCCTCTTTAGTGCTGGGATTCAAGTCCTGTGCCATCATGCCTGGCTCCAAATCTTTTTTTAATTAATTAATTAATTAATTTTTTTTTTTGTCTTTTCAAGACAGGGTCTCCCTGTAGCCCCAGCTGTCCTGGAACTAACTCACTTTGTAGACCAGGCTGGCCTTGAACTCACAAAGATCCATCCGCCTGCCTCTGCCTCCCAAGTGCTAGGATTAAAGTCATGCGCCACCATGCCCGGCTAATTAATTAATTTTTAATGCATATGAGTGTACTGTCTGCATGTTGGTTGGTGCACCCATGTCGTGCAATGCCATTGAGGTCAGAAGAGGGTATTAGATTCCCCTGGAACTGGAGTTAAAGATGGTTCTTAGCCACCACGTGGGTGCTGGGAATCGAACACGGGTCCTCTGCAAGAGCAGTTGGTGCTCTTAACCACTGCCAGCTCCAAATCTTAATTAAGGATATTTTCCTAGGATGTAAAAAGCCACTTGGATTTTCATTAAACTCAAATAAAAAAAGATCATTCCTTAATGAAAAAGCTCAGTGACTGTCTTTTCCTTTCGTTCTTTTCTGTTAATGTGAAATCTCTTAGAAACAGGTTACTATGGATAATGCTGTGATATTATTAATTCAAATATATGAAAAGATGGGTGGTGGGAGGGGTGATAAGTTTTGTCTTATGATTATTAGCTATTCTTTTTTTTTTTTTTTTNATCGTTACTTATACAAAATGAGTTCGCTTTTAAATCTTTTCTAAAAGCACCATCAATATCATTTAATATGTGGAATTCCCTGAGGAAAATCTATTAAAGTGTCTGTATGTCACCCATGTGAATAACAGATGAATTAATTATGACTGGTGCAATTACAAGGAATAGTTAATGAAGCCATAATGACCAGACTCTGGTGGTTAATTTTCAAAGCACAGTGAGGGGGAATGTGGCAAAAGGTCCCCGAAGAAAACACTAGGCTTTGTGTACTCACCTTGGAGGCTGGGGCCTTGAGGGCACCAGGCAATCGGCTTGGGAGGATCACTTCCTACTAGATGACTAGAGGTTCACCAGCAGCTCAGCTCAACTAGAAGCCTGGGTTACTGGTTACCAGCCACCAGCATTTCCAGTGACATTGGAGTCTTTCTTACACTGCAAAAGGAAAGATGGTGGAAACCAAATATTCAGAGATTCTACGATTTTCCTTTAAGCAAGATCAATTAAAAGTAAATGAGGGAAGTGAGGTAAGGAAGAATAAAGCAGACGGGGAGGAAGTCAGGAGAGAGTTTGGCAGGCAGGGCACAGGGCATGCCCTGGCCTCTCCCCTCTGCTCTCCTTGCTTTAATCATTTCACAGGTAAGGAGCGGACCAAAGACTCTCCAGAGACTAAAATTCTGCCAGTCTCTGAGTCATTTCTGTTTTACAGTTCCGGAAGGCACTTTCAACCAGCCAACGTGATGCTGACCATTTTTTAACCACCCGCTTTAAAGACAGAGACAACCGGTTATGCTACCGTGGGAGATAAACAAACTAGTAACTTGGCAAAATGCTAGTGCTGTGGAAGCCAGAGAATATTTGGGGTGAAAATAAGGAAGCGAGGAAGCTGGGACCTGCGTGCTGCTATTCGCCTAGGAAACCACCTTCTTCAAACAAACGGCGCACATACGTGGGTTATTAATGACACATTGTAAATTTGGCCATATGCAATGAAACAAGAGGCCTGTTTGTCATTTTCTTAACATATTAGGTCAGGGAGCTCAAGTTCTCACAAACAATGAAGAAAGTCTTCACTGCTGGCTCGCTCACGCCAAGTCCCTCTTCCTGAGGCCTGGCTCTCCCTGATAAAAGCAGAGACAAGAGGACAGTTCAGGAGTGAGAGCCACAGCAGCAAGGTCGCTTGCAGAGAGCCCAGGGGATCAGGTTCAATGCCGCCTCCCCTTTCACTTCCATGAATGTATTTATTCATCTCTGTGGATGGGAATTAACCAATATCTGTCAAAATAACAACCATCGAGATCCAAAATACACAGAGGACTAAGTACTTTCCTACCTAGGGTATTCTGATAGTGCCTTATCAGTACAATCTACATGTATGTTTTTTTGGTTTTAAATCCATCTCAAGGTCTATTCTAGTTGACCATCTCTGACTGGCTCTCCAGTTTTGAATGTCGAGGACTTCCAGCTCTGCCTCAATGTTCTTTTTTTCTTTTTTGGTCTTTTCAAGACAGGGTCTCCTTGTAGCCCCAGCTGTCCTGAACTCACTCTGTAGACCAGGCTGGCCTTGAACTCACAAAGATACACCTGCCTCTGCCTCCCGAGTGCTAGGATTAAAGGCGTGCACCACCAAGCCCGGCTATTAGCTATTCTTATACAAAAAAATTCCCATTTTCTCTCTTCTTCATTTGTATGTGTGTTTGGTATGTGTTGCTGGAGATAGAACCATGAACCTCACACATAGTAGGCTAGGACTATAGTACTAAGCTATCTCCTCATCCTTAAAAAAAAAACTTTTTTAAAAGATCTAATTAAGGGCTGGAGAGATGGCCTAGCGGTTAAGAGCGCCGACTGCTCTTGCAGAGGACCCGGGTTCGATCTCCAGCACCCACATGGCGGCCGAGAACCGTCTGAAACTCCAATTCCAGGAGAACCCCAGTTCCAGGGGAATCTGACGCCCTGCTTCTGACCCGCGGCATTGCGCCACACGGGTGCACAGACTTGCTTGCAGACAGTACATTCACACACATACAGAAATAAATAAAATTAATAAAATAAAAAAAATTAAAAAAAACTAATTTAAAAAAATTGTATGTTGTCCATCTATGTGCTTGCATGAGTATTATGTGCACCATGTGAATGCAGGTGCCTGTGGAGGCCAGAAGAGGGTGTCAGACCCCTAGAACTGGAGTAACAGGCATTTGCGCTCTATATGGGTCCTGGGAACTGAACCCCAGTGCTCTGCAAGAGTTGTAAGTGCCCTTAACTTCTGAGCCTTCTCTCCAGACCTTTAAAAAATGTTATTTTGAGAAAGGTTCTCACTAATTTGCCCAGGCTGACCTTGAGCTCACTCTGTATCTCAGGAAGGCCTCAGACTTGTGGTGTCCTCCCTTGCCTTCCCCTAGTAGATTGGTATAGGCCTACACCACCAGACCCCGCAGAAAGCAGCTCTGTGTAGCTATTCCCAGTATTCATCCACAAAATGTGTCATTAGTTGAAAGGAAAGGTTCTCTCAAACAGCTGAAAAACCAACCATAAGTTAGGATGTTGATTATTTTTTTTTAATTAATTTTTATTGATGCTTTGTGCATTTCATACATTTTTTCCAATTCAGTTCAGGCTTATTTCCCTTCCCCCCCCCCATCCCAGATCATGCATTCCGCCATAACTGTCCTGCATCTTTCTCTCAGTTTTTTTTTTTCTTTTTAGCTATAAGTGATAATCCATGAGTACAAGCATCCTTCATGCAAAACCTATCTGCAGGCTGTTGTGCCCAAACACCTACAGCCCCACCATCCAGTGGGGGGTGACAGGTTGTTTGTTCAATCAAGTTGATCAAATGAGTGTCCAGACTACATTGCTGTAGTTTCACCATTCACCCCAATCGCAGCCCTTACATTCTACCACGCCCCCTCTTCCGCAGGTTGTTCCCTAGGCTTAGAAAAGGGGCACAGGTGGATGAGAGGTAAAACAGTCCACTCTCTCTGGAGCTGTTGACTTGGACTCTGGTCAATTCTGGCTGTTTCCTTTCATGGGCTGACAGTTTGTCCAGGAATAACCTTTCGATCCTACTAATGAAGAACAAGCAATTAGATATATAGGTATTTAAGCAGCACTAATAGTTATGGTAGGTTACTTTAGCATAGACACATGTTTGGATATGTTAATCCATGAATTACAATTTTCCCCCCTGTTAAATATGACAGGGTCTTACTGTGGCTTATAACATCTGCTAAACCTGTAGAGGTGTAAGCTTGTGGCATCAGCATGGGTTATTTCTCCAAGGGAGAGCCAATAGCCAATGAGATTTAGGGATTGACAGGCACATGGCTGCATTTGCTGCACAGTATTTCCAGCAGGTGAGGTGTAGCTGGGCTGACGGAGGAGTCTTGCTTACTCAGGGAGACCCATATGTGCTTTATGGGTTTAGTGGCCTTTGGGAAAACTCTCTGGCATTCCAGAGGCCCATCTGTACAGCATTGTGCATGTGTGGGCTCAATACATCCATCCCATGTTAACGTCAGACCTCAACGTGAAACGCCCAAACTCTGAGGTGATAGAAAAGAAGCTTGGCAGCAGACTACAAGACATAGTGGTAGGAAAAGCCTTTTCCTAAATTAGATAGCAGCTGCACAGAAATAAGATCGACATTGACAAATGAGAACTCATTAAACTCAAAACTTCCTGTACATCAAAGGCAGCAATAAAGGAAGTGAGGAAAAAACAGAGTGGGAGGAACCTTCACAGCAGATACATCTGCAAAAGCATTAATTTCCAGAGTAGACAAGCTACTCAAAAACAAGAAAAGAAAACAAATGAATCATTCAAAAGATGGAGCAAAGATCTGAATAGAGACTTCACAGAGAGGGAATTAGAGAATGGGCCGAGAAACATCTTAAGAATGTTCAACATCTCTGATAATTAAGGAAATGGCAAATTAAAACCACTCTGGAATACCGACCTTACGCCAATAGATGGCTAGGATCAGAACATGATGATACCAAGTGCTGGAGAGGTTGTGGGGAAAGGGGACACTCATCCATTGCTGGTGGATGTAAACTTTTTACAGCCACTTGGAAACAGTTTGGAGAAGGTTAGAAGACTCAAAATGAGCCTTCCATTTTGACCCAGGCCATACCACTCCTGGGTATATACGTACCCACAAGACACAACTTACCTGCAAAAGATACATGCACAGCTAATTTATTGCAGCTCCGGGTTCACACAATACAAAAAGCTGGAACCAGCCCAGGTGCCTTTCAGATGACGAGGGGATAGAGAAAATGTGGACAGGTATACAATGGAAACTATGCAGCAGTAAGAGGACAACATCATGGAAATTTGCAGTAAATGGATGGAGCTGGAAGACATTATGTTAAGTGAAGTAAAACAGTCCCCAAAAAAGACAAACGACAAATGGTGTCCTCATATGTGGATGCTAGTAACCAACAACCCATATATAAATATTTAAACTCATGGAGAGGGAGGCATAGTAAAAAACAACAGAAAGACTGCACAGAAAATGGACTGAAATGGTGATTGGGAAAGGGGGGTGGGAGTGGGAGAGGGACACGGGTGTATATCCGAGTAGCATAGTTAATTGACGTGAGCTCAGCAAGTAACCAGTTTCGCCTAGACACTGTCCCTACAGGTCACATGTTGTTTTAGGACTTATTAAAAGTAAAAGTAAACATGTGTAATATTAATTAAACAACATTGGTTTTACAGACTCTGGATAAAAACGGTAATGCAATCTGAGTTAAATGGAGATAAATTGCGGGTTGCCCACATTTGCTTACATAAAATCTGTAGAGCAAAAACTTTGGGATTGACACATACGAATGTTCCATAATTTCGCTGTGTACAGTATCACCTTGTAGCATGCCTCTGTAAGATGATTTAACGTAAAATTAAGTTTGTTTTGCTTCCCAATTTAATCATAAGAGTCCAAGTCACCCAAAACACAGGGTGAATTTGATGAAATCTATCCCTTGACTCCACCCTATAGTTCATGTATAATACAACGAGCTTCTGGAGACTCATACGCTAAAAAAAAGGGGGGGGGATACAGAAAGACATGAAACATTTTCATCAAACCCCTGCAATTCAAAATCTTAAAACTAACTATGGAAAGATTTGGTTTGGTTCCAACAGGAAAAGGCACCAACTTAACAGTGAGAAAGAAAAGATACAGGTTTGCATTGAGTAGGATGTAACAAAAAGAGACAACGGAAAGGCTGACACGTCTGAACATTCAAAGGATAAAGCCTCAGGATGCCATAAACATCGAACCCCTCTGTGGATCCTACATTAACACTAGTTATAGTGAGTCCTAAAGAAACTTACCTTCTAGTGCCACAAAGATTTTAATAAGAGAGACTCCGTGCCTTTCCCACCCATAGAAAAAAGGGAGAAATATGACATGATGAATCGCGCCCCAACTGTAAATTGGGGAGACAACTATTGTATAGGTAATCTCTTATAAAAACAATAAAACTGTAAACTGCTTCGTTGTGACTAATAGACAGGGGAACTGTGGAAGGGATTACTCTCTGTTCAGAACCAAATATAATACTAGTCCTAGGGCTATGCACTCAGGCAAAATATATTAATACAGGAGCTCTGACATCAGCAATGGATTGTTCTACCAAGGAGATGTTTGTTGGCCAGGGGATCCAAGGCCCCCACAAAAGGTAAAGGCTCCTTGCCTCTAAGTTGGGATACATACAGGAGGAGAGGCAATAAGACCCTGCTGCAGAAGACCTGAAGTTAAACATAGGATGTTGATTATTTTAAATATAGTGGCGTTGTTTCTGCAACAAGAAGTTGGAAATAACGTTTGTCAAATACAGATGAAAGTGCATTCTGGGGGCTGGTGAGATGGCCTAGCGGTTAAGAGCGTTGACTGCTCTTGCAGAGGACCAGGGTTCGATCCCCAGCACCCACATAGAGTCTGAGAACCGTCTTTTTTTTTTTTCTTTTTTCCTGTATGTGTATGAATGTAATGTCTGCAAGACAAGCTGTGCACCCTGTCGTGCAATGCCACGGAGGTCAGAAGAGGGTGTTTGGATTACTACTGGAACTGGAGTTTCTCCGGGAATTGGAGTTTTCAGACGGTTTCGCGTCCGTCACCGCCATGTGGGTGCTGGGAATCGAACCGCGTGGTCCTCTGTAAGAGCGGTCGTCGCTCTTAACCGCTAGGCATCCTCTCCAGCCCCTGAGAACTGTCTTAACGCCAGTTCCAGGGGGAATCTGACCCCTCTTCTGACCTCCGCAGCATTGCCAACACGGGTTTTTTTTTTTTTGCACAAACCTACATGCTAACAGTACATTCAACAAACACACACACACACACAACACACACACACACAAAGAAAGTACATTCCCTGTCTGACAAAAGAGACCCTGAAAATTTTAATCGTTTTGACCACTTTTGCATTGAAATTTGCACTTTACCTTGGATTTTTCTTTCATTGGTTATACCTCCTCATATATCTTGTACCCTCTAAACCAACTTACTCGCAGTTTGGGTCTTTCATTATTAAAATGAATGTGTGTTTGATGTGTAGTACTATCCATTTGAAATATAACAAATAAAATATAAAAGGGAATATTGTAGCTTGATATATCGCCAGATGAGTTAGTAAAGCGTTACCCTACAGTCTATTAATAAATAGTTATTTTCAGGAAGTTCTTAACTTAGAAAATACTTTTTGTTGGTCTTTTTGAGACATGGTCCTCCGATAAGTCCACTGTCCTGGAAAACGCACTTTGGTAGACCAGCTAAAAACTTGACTCAGAGGATCCGCTTACCTCTGTCCCTTCCCTTACCATGGCGGGATAAGAAAGGCATGTGCCACCATACCTGGTGCTTGTAAGCTACTTTTACCATAATAGTAATTTTAAAAATATTGCTATACAATTGACAGAATGCATGAAATCGGGTGGGGGAGGGGGCCTCTGGGAGGGGGTTAATGGGAAGAGAGAAGAAGATGATTAAAGATGTTTTGTATGGAAAGCACAAAAGCTCAATAAAAGTACTTTTAAGAAAAAAATATGTTGATAGTTAAATCAGTTTTATTTTCATTTGTTATATGTGTGTGGTGGCTGTGTGTGGGGGATATACATGTGAGTACAGCCATCCGGAGCATTCAGAAAAGGCTGTCCAGATCCCGTGGACCCGAAGTTACAGGTGGTGTGAGCCATCCTACACAGTGCTGGAAAGCAGATTCAGATCTTCTGTAAAGGCAATACCTGCTCTTAACTGCTGAGCCGTCTCTCCAGCCTCATCTGTACTTACGGTACCATCATGTATTGGTTGGTGGCTGTATTCTGAGGAATGTGTCTTTAGGTGATTTTGTCATGGTGTGTGTGTCCCGAAGTCTACTTGCTTAAGCCAAGAAGCTATAATGTCACTCAGAGATTTGTTCTCATGGGTGCGTTGTAGAGTATTCCATGCCCCATTGATCAGAACTTTGTGGTTCATGGGTCTGTGGCATTACATATTCGGTAATGAAAAAGAGCATTTTCATTTATTACTTATTTAATGACCTACAAGCTAACAATTATACAGAAAGTTACATTCTAATTTAATCAGTGGTGCTTTTAAACATGTTCTTTGCGAATTTCATTCTATGTATTATGATCATATTCAACCTCCTGCTCCCAACCATCGCCACCCCAACCTCATATGTCCCACCCCAATTTTCGTGTCTTTCATGTGTCTTTGTCTTTTTAAGATAAATTAGAGTCTCAACCTGGTGTTTCCTAAAGGTTCTTGGGTGTGGGTCTATCCNCACACACACACACACACACACACACACACACACACAAAAGAAAGTACATTCTGTCTGACAAAAGAGACCCTGAAAATTTTAATCGTTTTGACCACTTTTGCATTGAAATTTGCACTTTTACCTTGGTATTTTTTCTTTCATTGGTTATACCTCCTCATATATCTTGTACCCTCTAAACCAACTTACTCGCAGTTTGGGTCTTTCATTATTAAAATGAATGTGTGTTTGATGTGTAGTACTATCCATTTGAAATATAACAAATATAAAGAAAAAGGAATATTTTATCTTGATATATCAGCCATATGAGTTAGTAAAAGCTTTACCCTACATTCTATTAATAAATATTTAATTTTCAGGAAGTTCTTAACTTAGAAAATACTTTTTGTTGGTCTTTTTGAGACAGGGTCCTCCTATAAGTCCAGCTGTCCTGGAACGCACTTTGTAGACCAGGCTAACCTTGAACTCAGAGAGATCCGCTTACCTCTGTCTTCCCAGTGCTGGGATTAAAGGCATGTGCCACCATACCTGGTGCTTGTAAGCTACTTTTACCTAATATTAATTTTAAAAAATATGCTATAAATGACAGAATGCATGAAATCTGGTGGGAGGGGGGCTCTGGGAGGGGGTGAATGGGGAAGAGAGAATGAAGATGATTAAGATGTTTTTATGAAATGCACAAAAGCTCAATAAAAGTACTTTTAAGAAAAAAATATGTTGATAGTTAAATCAGTTTATTTTCATGTTGTTTATATGTGTGTGTCTGTGTGTGGGGATATACATGTGAGTACAGCCATCCGGAGCATTCAGAAAAGGCTGTCCAGATCCCATGGACCCGAAGTTACAGGTGGTGTGAGCCATCCTACACAGTGCTGGAAAGCAGATTCAGATCTTCTGTAAAGGCAGTACCTGCTCTTAACTGCTGAGCCGTCTCTCCAGCCTCATCTGTACTTACGGTACCATCATGTATTGGTTGGTGGCTGTATTCTGAGGAATGTGTCTTTAGGTGATTTTGTCATGGTGTGTGTGTCCCGAAGTCTACTTGCTTAAGCCAAGAAGCTATAATGTCACTCAGAGATTTGTTCTCATGGGTGCGTTGTAGAGTATTCCATGCCCCATTGATCAGAACTTTGTGGTTCATGGGTCTGTGGCATTACATATTCGGTAATGAAAAAGAGCATTTTCATTTATTACTTTATTTAATGACCTACAAAGCTAACAAATTATACAGAATTTACATTCTAATTTAATCATGGTTGCTTTAACATTTTCTTTGCGAATTTCATTCTATGTATTATGATCATATTCAGAACCTTACCATCTCCACCCCAACTCAATATGTCCCACCCCAATTTCGTGTCTTTCATTTGTCCATTTGTCTTTTTAAAGATAAATAGAGTCTAACCTGTGTTTCCTAAAGGTTCTTGGGTGTGGGTCTATCCCTTGGAGTCTGGTCAACCTACCAGGCATACCAGGGAAAAACTAACTCTCCCTTTTCCAGCATCTACCAATTACCAATAGACTTTCAGGTTGTTTTTTTTTTTTCTGTGTGCATGTAATTCTCGAATATCTCTTAGTGTTGAAGTTATTGAAATGGTATCATGTTGTACAGAATTTATCTGGTAGCTTTAAACTCATTATTAGTGTTTTTTTGTTGTTGTTGTTTGTTTGTTTGTTTGTTTGTCCTTTTGAGACAGGGTCTCCCTGTAGCTCCAGCTGTCCTGGAACTTGCTTTGTAGGCTAGGCTGGCCTTGAACTCACAAAGATCTGCCTGCCTCTGCCTCCCAAGTGCTAGGATTAAAGGCATGTGCCACCATGCCCAGCCTAAACTCATTATTATTGCGTTAACATTTTCTTGGTAACTTTTTTTTTTTTTTTTTTTTTTTTGGTCTTTTTGAGACAGGGTCTCCCTGTAGCTCCAGCTGTCCTGGAACTCACTCTGTAGACCAGGCAGGCCTTGAACTCACAGAGATCCACCTGCCTGTGCCTCCCAAGTGCTAGGATTAAAGGCATGCAACCCTATGCCTGGCCTTTAACATTTTCTTTACACACATAATTATCACTTTATTTTTAGTGTTTTTATGAAGAGTATTAAGATGCATATTATATATTTACTTGAAATATATATTTAGGTATTTTCTGACATAATATGTCTTACTGCCAAAAGAGCTTTCTTTGCCAACTGGGCCATCTGAAAAGCAATTTTTATAAATGGAGTGGGCCAAATATGTAAGCATAATGTTCTGGTGAAAATAGTTAACAATAATATAAAATGCATTATATTTAAAAATTAGCAGAAGTGAGATGAACTGAACATACTTCTATTTTCCCACATTTTTCTCATAAAATAATTTGCTTCAGTGAAATGGAAACCATGCAATGAGTAGGGACCTGAGCCTTGGTAAGGCCTCTGTGGTGTCATCCACAGAATGGGGAAGTGGATTCAACCACTGTTCCAAGTCTTCTAGAGTGTCAGGTACTTTCCAGTTCTTTGCTTTTAACATAATTAGTGTAAGAGTCAATGTGACTCTCAGATAATATCTAAGAATATTTTTATTTTTAATCTACAAAAATGATCTACATTTATAGCACATAACATGATTGTTTTAAATATGTACACCTCATTGCCTAAATCAAGCATGTGTTCTATCAAGTACTCATTGTGTGTTAAAAACACTTCATGGCCTTGCCAGGCGTGGTGGCACTCGCCTTTAATCCCAGTTCTTGGGAGGCAGAAGCAGGCAGATCTTTGTGAGTTCAAGGCCAGCCTGGTCTACAGAGTGAATTCCAGGACAGCTGGGGCTATAGGGAGACCCTGTCTCAAAAAGACCAAAAATCAAACAAACAAACAAACAAGAAAAAACACTTCACGGGCTGGAGAAATGGCTCAGTGGTTAAGAGCACCGACTGCTCTTGCAAAGGACCTGGGTTCGTTTGATTCCCAGCATCCACATGGCGGCTGAGAACCGTCTTTAACTCCAGTTCCAGGGGAATCTGAAACCCTCTTCTGACCTCTGCGGCATTGCACGACACAGGTGCACCAACCTACATGCAGATAGTACATTCATACACATAAAAAATGGCACACGCCTTTAATCCTAGCACTTGGGAGGCAGAGGCAGGCGGATCTTTGTGAGTTCAAGGCCAGCCTGGTCTACAGAGTGAGTTCCAGGACAGCTGGGGCTACAGGGAGACCCTGTCTCAAAAAGACCAAAAAAA
>VZQC01006270.1:603498-659456 GCA_009823505.1 Rhizomys pruinosus | reverse complement strand
TTTTTGGCTTTTCGAGACAGGGTCTCCCTGTAGCCCCAGCTGTCCTGGAACTCACTCTGTAGACCAGGCTGGCCTTGAACTCACAAAGATCCGCCTGCCTCTGCCTCCCAAGTGCTAGGATTAAAGGTGTGCACCACCACGCCCACCTGGCTTGAGAAATGTATCTTTTATGGAGAAATACAGTACTGCATGTACATAGCATTTACATTGTATTAGATACTATTAATAATAAATTGACACAAGTTTAAAGTATTTATAATCCCATGTTTCAAATTTTGCTACATAGTTACAGTTATTAAGGTATTGTATTTGGCTCAAAAACAAACAGACCAAAATAGAGAAGCCCTGAACTGAGACATGTCATTGGAATACAAGCACATTAAAGCAATTCATTAAGAGAATTTAAAGATCTCTTTTCCATGATGATGGTTGAAGAGATGAAAGGAAAGGGACTTTACCCTACCACAGATGCAAATAAATTGAGATAATTATAGCCTTAAACCTGGAAAACAGAACAATGAAGCATCCAGTGGAAGATGTCATTAAATGTCTAGTTGATTGGATGTATAGATGACTTCTAAGAGAATACAAAAAGCACTGGGTAAAAAAGAAAGATATCATAATTCATTAAAATCAAGAATGTATTTTCATTAGAAGGCTTAATTAAGAGAATAAGTCAAGATGCAGATTAAAGATAATATACATATACACACAATCACTGGTATGTAGATCTTTAGCATATCTGTATTTGATATGCACACATATTTATGGTAACATATATATATACATATATGTGTACATCTATATCTGACATTTATGTGTATCTATATCTGACACCCATGTCTATACCCCCAAAATGACTAATAATCAAAATACTTAAATACCTCTAACTCATTAATAAATAACAAAAAATAACAAGAGACCTTTATGTGGCACTTTTTGAAGGAAGATATCCAAATGCATAATACCTACATGAAAAAAATGCAAAATTAAAATCCAAAAAAGTTGCAATACACATATTAAATACAAAGATTTAAAAAAAGATTAATAATACCGAGTGTATCAGTCGGTCAGCTTTGCATTACTGTGCCAAAATGCCTATAATAACTTAAAAAGACAAAAGGTTTATTCTGACTTCAGAGGCTTTAGCCAATGATCAGTTGTAGCAGTGACGGGGGGGGGGCACTGTGGCAAGGTGAAACTTAACATCAGGTAGCACACATGGGAAAGCAGAGCTGCCCACTTTATTATTTTTTTTAATTTGTTTTTTGTATGTGTATGAATGTACTGTCTGCATGCAGGTTTGTACACCCGTGTTGTGCAATGCCACGGAGGTCAGAAGAGGGTGTCGGATTCCCCTGGAACTGGAGTTCTCCTGGAATTGGAGTTACAGACGGTTCTTAGCCGCCATGTGGGTGCTGGGGATCGAACCCTGGTCCTCTGCAAGAGCAGTCGGTGCTCTTAACCGCTAGGCTATCTCTCCAGCCCCAGCTGCCCACTTTATGGAGGTCCAGAAGCAAAGGTGGAAAGACAGGGCTGGGAGTCTGATCCTGCCTTCACAGGATGCCCCAGGTCATCTTGCTTCCTTCTACCAGGCCTCTCCTAAAGTTTCCATCACTTCCCTGTCACATCATGGGCTGGTGATCAAGACTTTAATACACAGCCTTTGGGAATTTTCAGATCTACACCATAATAACACCAAGGGTTGACAAAGATTTGAAACAATTGGGACTTCCACATATTTTTAGTATGATGGTAATTTGATATAAGTACTTGCGAAAAAATCTTCGGTTGACCAAAACATAACCTGCACAGCATCCTGCAACATAAAAATTCTACACCTAGATGTACACTCAAGAGACCAAATGTGCAAGAAATTCTTACTTCATGGATAAGTGCCCAGGCCTGGAAACATTCCAAAAGTGTATCAATGGGAATCTATATAGATAAATTTTTGTATATTCTTTACTGGAATATTAGTCAGCAATATAAAGAGAAAAGCACATCTATATCCAACATGGATGAACCCTTAGACATAGGTGAAGCAAATGAGAGAAGACACAAAAGAATGTGGTGCTGGATACCTTTGGTGTCAGCTTGACATGCCTGGGTTGAGGGAGCCTCAGTTGGGGAATTAGTTCCATTGAACTGGCCTGTGGCCACGTCTGTGAAGTATGGGCTTGATTGTTGAGTTATGTGGGGGGGCCCAGCAAACTGTGGGTGGTGCCACCCCAGGCAGATTGTTATGTACCATGTAAGAAAGCAGGCTGGGCATGGGCCAGGAGAGCAAGCCAGTAAGCAGCATTCCTCCGTGGCTTGTGCTTCAGCTCCTGCCTCCAGGTTCCTGCCCTGATTTCCGATGCTGGGCTCCCTCAGTGATGAACTGTGACCCAGGAGATGTGAGCCAAATAAACCCTTTCCTCCCCAGGTTGGAATTGGTCAGAGTGTTTTGTCACAGCAATTGAAACTAGAACAAATGTGTTCTGTTTTATTTCATTTATGGGAAACTGAAGAATATGGAAAGTTAACACGCAAAAAAAAAAGTACTAGTGGAGAGCCTCTGAGAGGGAGTAATGACTGGGAGGCGCATGCAGGAGCCCTCTGGGGTGCTGAACGTGTTCCAGGCTAGATCTAAGTGGAGGTTACTTGCTTGTTTACCAAGGTAAAATTGATTAGGCTGTTTTCTGTATATTCATGCTTTTATAGTGTGCAATACCTCGCTTAAAAGATTTGATGATCACCAGGTATAAGTCCTTGTTTTTCTGTTTTCTAGTTGCTGCAAAGTTAACCCACATGACCATATAGAGGTCCACTACTTGAGATAAGAGAAGAGCTCACCCACCGTCGTGACTGAGGTAAAAAGAGAGAGAGAGAGAGAAAGAGAGAGAGAGGAGCTCAACTTACAATGGTAGATGTGTTCTAAAAGAGTCATAACCAAAAAAGAGTCATAAACTCCTTTCTTTTCTTTTTTTTTTTTAATTTTTTTAATTAATTTTTATTTATTTCTGTATGTGTATGAATGTACTGTCTGCATGCAAGTCTGTGCACCCATGTGGTGCAATGCCGCGGAGGTCAGAAGAGGGTCTCGGATTCCCCTGGAACTGGAGTTCTCCTGGAATTGGAGTTTCAGACAGTTTTCATCCGCCATGTGGGTGCTGGGGATCGAACCCGGGTCCTCTGTAAGAGCGGTCGGCACCCTTAACCGCTAGGCCTTTTTTTTTTAATCTTTTTGAGACAGGGTCTCCCTGTAGCTCCAGCTGTCCTGGAACTCGCTATGCATACCAGGCTGGCCTTGAACTTAAAGAGACGTGCCTGCCTCTGCCTCCCAAGTACTAGGATTAAAGGTATGAGCCACCAGGCCTGGCTGAGTCATAACCTCTTAAAGATGGAAGAGACCTAAATTGGTTACAAAATAAACCATAGCACATAAGTCAGTAAAGAATGACCGTCCACCTACAACATGTGCATCATGTTTTACATTCTTAGGTTTAGTCTTAACTCCTTGTAAAGAAAAGAATAAACCAAAGCTAGGGAAGATGAGAGAGAACTTACAGACAATCAACCAGAGTTCAGAGAATATTTTGTTTCAGAACAGTATGTTTTACCCTAGAAGGCTCAGGGAACATTACAGAAAAGGAGGTCAAAAGAACGTAAGAGCCCGAGTAAGGGGAGATGTGAAGAAAAAAAAAAATGGTGCCTTGGACAGACATGGCATGCAGAAGTCAAGCGCAGCTGTGGTGATCTGTGAAAGACCTACACAAGAGTGAGCCAGTCAACAGTCCATCATGGGTGAGAGAAGGGCCCATGAGGCCATGCACCTTCCTCCAAGTGTACCCCTTCCTCCAAGAGGCTATTGGCAGCTGATGATTGCTATGGAGTGGGGTGTCATCTTCTTCACAGGCATAACTATTGATAAGCTGCCTTTCCTCCAGTAAAAAAACCTCCCACCCGTGCTCCTGAAAGCAACTTTTTTTTTGTTTTGTTTTTTGGAGACAGGGTCTCCCTGTAGCCCCAGCTGTCCTGGAACTCACTCTGTAGACCAGGCTGGCCTTGAACCCACAAAGATCTGCCTGCCTCTGCCTCCTGAGTGCTAGGATTAAAGGCGTGCACCATGATGCCTGGCCATGCAAGCAACTTTAATAAAGGCTTACCTTTCACACAGAAAAAGAAGGCATGATGTAGGAGGAGGAATTGTTGAGAAGAGTGTTTAAACTAGAGAAGGAGGTGGATGAAGGATGTAAAATGTATTATATGCATGTATGAAACTGTCAAATAAAAAAGGGAAAGGGTCTGGAGAGATGGCTCAGTGATTAAGAGCACTGACTGCCCTTGCAGAGGACCCAGGTTTGATTCCTAGCACCCACATGGTGGCTAAAAAACATCTTTAGTGCCTGGTGTGGTAGCTCACACCTTTGATCTCAGCACTTGGGAGGCAGAGGCAGGTGGATCTCTGTGAGTTCAAGGCCAGCCTGGTCTATAGAGTGAGCTCCAGGCCAGCTGGGACTAAAGGGAGACTCTGTCTCAAAGATACCAATAATAATAATAATAATAATAATAATAATAATAATAATGAAAAGGAAGAATTGATCACTTTAAATATTAGGTGCCCACATGCAAGGTAGAGGACAGTGAAAGATGGAGAATATTGACCTCCTTCAGGGATTCTACAATTCCTGGAGTGATCATATGGGACAGAGAGAGCAATCGTAACTATAGGTTGTATTTCCACATTCCCCAGCCATTGCAGAGGTTCCCCAAAGAATGAATTTCTACAAGTTCCAAGACCAATGTTACTTTCAAGTACAAATGATGACTTTCAAGTACAAGATACATTCATAGTTTTAGAATTATTTTAGCACAACATTACCGAAGTCTCCAATATCTCATAGACACTTGAGCATGCAGACATGATTATGCCTTTTTTAAATTATTTATTTATTTATTTATTTATTTATTTATTTATTTATTTATTTATTTGTATGAATGTGCTGTCTGCACGTAGGTCTGTGCACCCGTGTCGTGCAATGCCGCGGAGGTCAGAAGAGGGTGTCGGATTCTCCTGGAACTGGAGTTCTCCTGGAATTGGAGTTACAGATGGTTCTCAGCCACCATGTGGGTGCTGGGGATCAAATCCGGGTCCTCTGTAAGAGCGGTGGGTGCTCTTAACCGCTAGGCCATCTCTCCAGCCCCGATTATGCCTTTTTATCTATAGCTCGAATTGTCTCTTTCATGATTTAATCCTTTGTCTTTTGTATCAACCTCTAATAAGAAACTAACTAGATCCTGGGTCACACTGCTTATAACTATGATTTACTTCATGTGCTTATATCTTTCTTTCTTTCTTTCTTTCTTTCTTTCTTTCTTTCTTTCTTTCTTTCTTTCTTTCTTTCTTTCTTTCATTTTAACAAGTTTAATGTGGGGAAGGAGCCTTGACAAAGATGAATAGGAATTTTTAAAGCAAGCTTTTACTGAAATGCTCACTTACTTGAGGACTTGGCTCACCTTAACTGTATGGTTCAAAGAAAGAAAACATTCTAGAGTTGCTCCTCATGACCCCCTCCTCTTGGTAACCTATTTATAGTCTCTTGAATTCACACATTTTCTTTCTAGCAATTAACCCTGATGTACTGTCCTCTCCTGTTACTTCTTCTGACCAAGACAAGAAATTCAATAAAGGTCACCTGCTCAGCTTGTCTAGGGCCTAGGACCTCTGTGCTGGCACACAGAACTGCCTTTTGGAGTCTGCCTATGGCTAGCCTGTAATGAGGAACACAACTACAGACATGGGAGTAAAATGAAACGTAAAGGACTTTTTAAGATATTATTTATCAATGTGGATATGTAAGAACCACGTGTGAAATGTTATCAGTTACTTCCAATGAATTCTTTTGCAAAACTGCATAACTTTTGCAGAACACAATAACTTACTAATTTTCTTTTTTTTTTTTTTAATTTTTATTTATTTCTGTATGCATATGAATGTACTGTCTGCATGCAAGTGTGTGCACCCGTGTCGTGCAATGCCACGGAGGTCAGAAGAGGGTGTCGGATTCCCCTGGAACTGGAGTTCTCCTGGAATTGGAGTTTCAGACGGTTCTCGGCCGCCATGTGGGTGCTGGGGATCGAACCCGGGTCCTCTGTAAGAGCGGTCGGAGCTCTTAACCGCTAGGCCATCTCTCCAGCCCCTAATTTTCTCTTTTACATGGTTTCCAATATCATTACTCTTATTTGCAAGGGATATACTTGTTAGAACTGACAATACTGTAATGGCCCAAGCTTTCTATTTCAGGGGAGAGTTTAAATATTTTCTGTCTAATGTGTTTGAAAAAAAACACAATACTTACACTTCTGAAAATCTTGTTAGACAAGGCTTTGCTGACTGCCTCAGAATCCCTGAAGAGAACCATATCCTGAAAACTGAACTTAACACAGAACCCTGGAAATCAGATAATTTCCACCCAGATGCTATAGGCTGCTGTTCCAGAGGTTCAGCCCCAAGGGCTGTAGCTATAAGTTTAGGGAAATGCATGCTGGGAACCAAAGACTTTCATGGTCTTTCAGTTAGTGCTCATGTTTTTCTTGTTGTAGTCCTGATCCATGTGTCTCATGTATCTTTGCTGGGTGAAAGAAGGTCTACATGCTACTGAAAAGGAGGATGACAGGACATAAATGAAAACATTTAAGGAGAACAGAAAAAGATGAATCTGAAAGAACCGTCATAGGTTTATTTACTCTCATACTGTTTTGATCCTTCACTGATCAGATTTACTGTGTCCAATGCAAGCAAAAGAAAATTAGTAAATGTGTGTGTGTGTGTGTGTGTGTGTGTGTGTGTGCGCGCGCGCGCGTGTCTACTCACACATACACAATTTAGAGGGCTTTTTAATTTTGTTATTTATTTATTTATTTAGGTCTTTTTGAGACATGGTCTCCCTGTAGCCCCAGTTGTCCTGGAACTCAACTCTATAGACCAGGCTGGCCTTGAACTCACAAAGATCCTCCTGCTTCTGCCTCCCAAGTGCTAGGATTAAAGGCATGCTCCACCACGCCCGGATTTATTATTTTCTTATGTGTATGATCGTATTGCCTGCATGTACATAAATGCACCCACCTTGTGAAATACCCCAGAGGTCAGAAAAGGGAGTCAGATCCCCTGGAACTATAGTTATGAATACTAGTTAGCTGTCACATGGATGCTGGGAACTGAATCTAGAGGACATTTTTAATTGTATTTATTATGTTTATCTTATGTGTATGAATGTTTTGCCTGCGAGTATATAACTTTGGATGGTACCTGTATCATCCAAAGCCTGCACATGTCAGAAGAGGGGAGTCAGATTCCCTGAAATTGGAGTTAGGATGGTTGCTAGCTGCCATGTGTGTGCTGAGAATCAAACCCCAGTCCTCTGCAAGAGCAGTCAGTGCTTTTAACTGCTGAGCCATCTCTCCAGGTCTTAGAGGACATTATTTTTTTTTAATTTATTTATTTTTGTATGTGTATAAATGTACTGTCTGCATGCAAGTTTGTGCACCCATGTGGTGCAATGCCGCGGAGGTCAGAAGAGGGTGTCGGATTCCCCTGGAACTGGAGTTCTCCTGGAATTGGATTTTCAGACGGTTCTCGTCCGCCATGTGGGTGCTGGGGATCGAACCCGGGTCCTCTGTAAGAGCGGTCGGTGCTCTTAACTGCTAGGCCATCTCTTCAGTCAGAGGACATTATTTTTAAAAGAAAGAAAGAAAGAAAGAAAGAAAGAAAGAAAGAAAGAAAGAAAGAAAGAAAGAAAGAAAGAAAGAAGTGGAGAGATGGGTCAGAAGCTAAGGGCACTGGCTGCTCTTGCAGAGGACTGCGGTTCAATTCCCAGCACCCACGTGGTGGCTAACAACTGGGGAATCTGACACCCTCTTCTGACTTCCATGGATCACAAGAGCACTTACATATATGCAGGCAATACACTCATACACATAAAATAAAAATAATAAATATATTTTTAAATATTTCTTTTTATTTTTATTTTTTTCACATAAATTTATTTATTTATTTTTAACAAATCTAGNAGTGAAAGTTTAAACTTTTAAAGTCTAAAATTCTTTCTGTGCTCTCTGCCCAGTAATTTACTTCTTGGACTACATTTTAGAAATAAAAGTAAAGGAATGCCCAAGAATGACTGCTTTCCTGAATTTCAGTACAAAAAGGTACGGCCATATTTGATGATGCTGCTTTCAAGAAAGAAAGGGAGTCCTTAGAATGCAAGCTAATCCGTGCACAATCTCAGAGAAAAATGTATCACGACAAGACAGAAAAGAACAAATGGGAAAATAGTTGTTGGCAAGAAAAAAAGATTTAAAAATATGCTATATGGGGCTGGAGAGATAGCCTAGCGGTTAAGAGCACCGACTGCTCTTGCAGAGGACCTGGCTGCGATGCCCAGCACCCACATGGCGGCTAAGAACCGTCTGTAACTCCAATTCCAGGAGAACTCCAGTTCCAGGGGAATCCGACACCCTCTTCTGACCTCCGCGGCATTGCACGACACGGGTGCACAAACCTACATGCAGACAGTAGATTGATACACATACAAAAATAAATAAAATAAAAAAAAAATGCTATAACCAAAATAAACGTGGTGTTTATGTGAAGTAGCTGACATTAACCTATGTTTAGTAACAATATTGTGCAATAGAATTTAACATGCAAAAGCTGAGCTATCATTGATGTAAAAATAAAATTGTAGTGAAAAGAACTTGAAAGTTTATCAAGAAATAAGCATCTATATATAAACTTAAAGAATCTGAACTTTTAAGAGTTATCTTTATTATTTTAATTATGTGTACTTGTGTTTGTGTGTGGTTATGTGCAGGGAGCAAGCGACCACTGAGTCCGGAACAGGATGTTGAATACCATCTGGCATGGGTGCTACAAACTAGACCAGAATACTCTGTGAGCCATTCTTCCAGCACCCAAGCAGGTTTTCAAAAATCACATTGACATTGTATTAGTTTTTTTAAAGATTTATTTATTTTTATTCTATGTCTACATGTGAGTGCTTGCATATGTATGTCTGCACCATGTGTGTGCCTGGTGCCTGTGGAGGCTGGAGGAAGGACTTGCAGATGGTTATGAACCACCCTGTGGATGCTGGGAACAGAGCCCAGGTCTACTGGAAGAACAAGAAGTTCCCTTAACTGCTGAGCCATTTCTCCAGTGCTCAACGTTATATTAGTTTCCTGTGGTTGCTATGCAAGTTACACATATTCCATGGTTTAAAATCACAAAAATTCACTCTCATTTAGTTCTGGAGATCAGAAGTCTTAAAAAGGTCTTGGGGTCCCAAAGCACATTTGGTAAGGCTGTGTTTCTTCCTAATTTGGTTCATTATTCAGTCACTTCTCATCATGCAAATGGTTGTCTGGATTATGAAGTTGTCCGCATTGGGCTTTTGTTTTTTAAGACATGAATATTTTCAAAGTTGTATTTAAAATTTTTAAAGTGGTAGTAAAATTAACAAAATAGAGGTTATAGATAAAAATATCACTGCCAATGGATTTTAGTACACTGCTATTGAAAATATAAATATCAGGATAATATATATGTACTTTTATTGTGGAAAACCCCAAAATTAGGGCAGGAAGTAATTTGGAAGAAGGTTTTAGAGAAAAGAGAAAAGATATGAATGTAAAAATTACTTCAGTAATATTTAAGACCTTATTTTTAAAGTATTTACATATGTCTTAGATAATTTATATTAAATATACTGGCACTAAGGAAGATAATGTATGTAGTAGTAATATTTTTAAAAAGACATTATAATAGCTTATAGTTATTGATTAACTAATTATCATTTATTAGAGATTTTTCTATACAGCAATCATTGTTCTAAATGCTGTGTATCTGATCATGTATTTTTATTATTTTTTATTTTTATTTTTTTATGTGTATGAGTGTACTGTCTTCATGTAGATTGGTGCACCTGGGTGGTGCAATGCTGTGGAGGTCAGAAAAGGGCGTTGGATTGCCCTGGAACTGGAGTTAAAGATGGTTCTTAGCCACCATGTGGGTGCTGGGAATTGAACCAGGGTCCTCTGCAAGAGCAGTTGGCGCTCTTAACCGCTGAGCCATCTCTCCAGCCCCGATTATGTATTTTTAATATCTATGATCTGTGAGGTAACGGAGTAAAATGAAACAAAGAAGAAACAAGTCAAACAATTCACAGAGGTCTGATAAAAATGTAGTTAATTAGGCTCCAATATCTGCTTGAAAATGCAGAGTATGTGTTTCCTGGTTTAGTCTTCTGACTTATATTCTATTAAAACTCACATATTTTAGATGATGGAACTGAAACTTATGAAAAGTAAGTTTGCCCTAGATCAAACGGTGTGGACTCTATGTTCTTGGGCACATGAAGTCTCTTCTCTAATAAACTGGTACATCTGACCTGCACTAATCTCAGGGACTGAGACAGAAATTACAAATACACCAAGTCCAGCTTTTGAGAGCCTTGTACGTAGAGCACAGAGCAGTCTGTGTCCACGCTGGTCAAGGGCTCTGAACAAAGCTGGAGATGCAGCACCTCTGCCACTACATTAGGAAAGTAAATATTGGGGCTGGATAGTCCATAACTCCAGTCCCAGGGATCCAACACCCTCTTCTGGCTTCCTCTGGCCTCCACGGGCATTGCACTCCCGGGTGCACTGACAAACATGCGTACAAAATAGTAATGCACACAAAATAAAAATAAAAAGTTAATGTAGGGGGACTGGAGAGATGGCTCAGCGGTTAAGAGCACCAACTGCTCTTGCAGAGGACCTGGGTTTGATTCCCAGCACCCACATGGCAGCCAAGAACAGTCTTTAACTCCAATTCTAGGGGAATCTGACACCCTCTTCTGACCTCCACAGCATTGCATGACACGGGTGCACCAACCTACATGCAGACAGTACACTCATACACATAAAAAATAATAAATAAATAAAAATAAATTTAAAAAAGTTAATGTAGGGTTTGGAGAGTTGACTTGCAAAGGTTGCTCTTGCAGAGGACCTAGGTTTGGTTCCCAGCACACACATTATGGCTAGCAACCATCCATAACTCCAGTTCCAGTGGATCCTACACCCTCTATCGACCTCTTCTGACCTCTGTGGGCATTGCATGCATGGTGAATTCACCTACATAATTCAGGCAAAACAATCATACACATTAAATAGTAAAAATAAAAATTTTAAATGTAAATGTTGAATATAAAGTTAGTAATGCTACATTTCACATGCTTTTTTGTTTTGACCCAGTATCCTAATCTGTAAATTTTTTATTAGTTTGATTTCTTTTTTTCTTAGCCTTGCTAGAGAGCAAGGCCTCAAAAAATTGGTTTCAGACTCAGAGTTGTTCCTCTCCACGGAAATCTTTAGTAAAGGGCGAAAGATTTATATGATCTGAAGAGAAACCAGAGTATATTAGTTTGATTTTTTATTCTAGTATGTTATCCCTGTCAGGGTTGATCTTGTGAACTTTTGATTTATCAGTGTTTGGGGATTTTCATTCAAAAGAAGTCAATCAAACAAACAATCAAAGAAAAACTTTCCCAGAGCTTGTATTTCACTGAAATTTCTATAAAAGTATCTTTGTGAGTTCAATGCCAGCCTGGTCTACAGAGTGAGTCCCAGCACTCAGGAGGCAGAGGCAGGTGGGTCTCTGTGAGTTCAAGGCCAGCCTGCTTTACATAGTGAGTTCCAGGATAGCTGGGACTACAGGGAGACCCTGTCTTGAAAAGACAAAAAAAAAAAAAGTATCTTAACCACTCTAAATTTGTCTGAAAACAATTCTCTTTAAAGCTCTCTTCCTGTCTGGCTTCTCACTCTCATTCTGGGTGGATTTCTTTCTTCTCACCCTTGTCTGTGTCCACCTTTTTCTTTATCACACCACATTCAAATAGAATCCTATTAGTCAGATAAATGAATTTCCAGCTCTGTTTCCAAGTAGTAGCGTTTCCCTGAAGAGGTCACTTCCTTCTGTGTTCTGTTCTTGTTTCTCCATCTTGCTGGTAGCCCCAATAACACAAGATACCTGGTCAAAAGCAATGACAGGAGAGAGAACATTGCACTAGCAAGAGCGGCGTTTTCCCCAGAGCTGCCTGGGTTGCCTACCAGGTCTGTACTATTCCATTTTCCATTTAGCTTGAAGCAGAATAGATGGTCTTAGACCAAGCTCCATTATCAGGCCAGATTCCTTACATTTTGCTCTTTTTTTTTTTTTTGTCTTTTTGAGACGGGGTCTCCCTGTAGCCCCAGCTGTCCTGGAACTCACTATGTAGACCAGGCTGGCCTTGAACTCACAGAGACCCACCTGCCTCTGCCTCCTGACTGCTGGGATTAAAGGCGTGCTCCACCAGGCCCAGTGATTCCTTACATTTTGGCCTCTATGGGTGCTGCACAACACAGTGCAGTTAGATACATGCATGTAAAACTCTAATACACATAAAAATAAATTTAAAAATAAGTTCCTTCAAATTCTAAGCCTCTTTCTGAACAGAAAAAATTACTCATCAACATATTTATTTTTTTTAATTTTTTTAAATTTTTTTTTTTGTTGTTGTTGTTCCTAGCCTCAACCTTTAACGGCTGCACTGAACTCTTTAAAGTTTATGGATATCAAAGAAATATATTAAATTTGAGTTCTTGAAATTTTTTTTTTTTTTTGGTCTTTTCGAGACAGGGTCTCCCTATAGTCCCAGCTGTCCTGGAACTCACTATGTAGACCAGGCTGGCCTTGAACTCACAAAGATCTGCCTGCCTCTGCCTCCCAAGTGCTGGGATTAAAGGTGTGCACCACCACGCCCAGCAAGTTCTTGAAATTTTTTTCTCTACTTGAGGTAAAGCAAATTCTTCACTTTCCTGTCAGCCCACCAGCAAGTAGATTGCTATTAATTTCCCAATTAAGTGGACTAAAATAAAAATGAGAAACCTCTGGTCCCGTTCCTTGGCAATTTATTCACCATTCAAATGACTATTTTCAGGCTTAGGTACCATTTATTTATTTATTTATTTATTTATTTATTTTTTGTCTTTTTGAGACAGGGTCTCCCTGTAGCCCCAGCTGTCCTGGAACTCACTCTGTAGACCAGGCTGGCCTTGAACTCACAAAGATCTGCCTGCCTCTGCCTCCCAAGTGCTAGGATTAAAGGCGTGCGCCACCACGCCCGGCCAGGTACCATTTATTAAGCCTACTACGTGTCAGCCTACTGGAAGTCACACTAGCCACATTAGGACCCTCTACTTCTAGGTGTCAATATACACAGTGCCGTTCCTTTTTATCATTCAACAAAGTGAGAGTCACTTGTCACTACAACTCATGGTTTTATATCTATTTCCCTCCATATATTTTAAATTTCCCGAGGGCTAGAGTTCTGTGTGAAGAGTTCATTTTTCTACTTCCAGTGTCTAACTCAGGGTCAGGCAGTACAGTAGCCACATAGTAAATATGTTTGAATGATGAGTTGAAAAAAAAATAAAACCCAAAAGTATAACATATCTCAATTTCAGAAGTCAAGGATGTCCAAGACCATGTGGTTAGTTGACATTGCTATGAGTGGAACCAAGGCCTTCGACCTTAAGAGGAAGTGGTGAAATACAATATACTTGCTTACATTCACTACTCACTTTGAAAGACCAGTTATGAGCAATCCAGAGATGCAAAAACTGAAGTTTCTTAGTCATGAAAGAAGCAAAGTGGTTGTCTGATTCTGTCTGATTGCCAAATTCTAGGTCACAATCAAACCAACTTCAGTGCTATAAAACTGAACCCTATTCTCTGTGAAGAAAAAACCCGTTTACTTAACTGTTTAATATGGAATTCGACAGAAATAGTTGGGCTCCGTACCGTAGAAGACTCAAAGAAAATAATATGCAAAGTTCCATAAGCACTTCAGTCATTTGCCTTCGTTCTATGATAGGGTCATCATTCATTAAGCTAATATTCTATGTTGATTTTATAGTCAAATATGAAGATGCAGTAATTGATTCTAAATATATCGTGTTTCTATTTTGAAATAATTCCACAGAAATACATTGTTCACGATTTTTTTTTTTAGAGAGAAGTGTGAACACAGTCCCCATACTACCGAAACCTGTGCAGTGGAGTTTCCCACATTTGGAGAAATCTCAGGGGAAAGAGCATCTGAAGCAAGGGGTGAGCCTCATTCTGGGAAAACCATCTCTGTGACCGCCATAACTCTCCTGCAAGAAGGTGTACAAAATTCCTTCTGGAAAAGAAACATCTTCATAGTGACGGAGAAAAAAAAACTTGAAAATTCCAGTGGATAATACACAACAAAATCTCACATTGTTTTATCTCCTGAGCCCCTTCCTTCATTCGGGAACAAGCGTCATTAAAATCTCCAGTGGTGAGCCATGGACAAATACAGGCTCAAACAATACCAGTACTGGGTGGGATGGGGTGGGGGAGGGGGGAGACGCACTACACTGTTCTGGGTTAAGATTTTGAATTATTCTCATTCACAGTAATAATTGCCAAAAGACAGGGTCATTTTCCAAGAAATTCGTGTCTTGGACTTTCTGCTCCAGCTGGTGTATTGATTTCACAATATTCTGTTCCAAATCTCAGTTCCAGCTCGTTGCGGCTTCTATCCCGGTGATCACAGCAGAAGATGGTGCGGGTCCTGAGGGTTGGAGGAGGGAGGCGGAGGGAGGAGGAGGGTGAAGAAATTCATCTTGACTTTGGAAAGCCCAATGTCGACCTTCATTGTTTAGGGTGGTATGGTCATTTGGGCACACTGATTGACTGCAGATACTCCCTGCTTCTTGGTTGTTTTTTTTTTCCCTCCCGCACGGAAGACAGGCTGCTTTTGCAATAACCTCTCTCACTTCCGCCCACGCTGGTGGCTGCAGTCCATGCTTTAAATCATTGTCTTCATGAGGTTTAAGTAAACGGTCTTCCAAAGCTCTTCAAATTCAGTGGCATATTGTAAATCACGTGCTAGGCTTCCTCAGCTGCCTGGGCATTATTTTCTAAGATTTTCAATTATTTTTCAAAAGTAACAGATTTGGGGCGGAGGGGAATTGGCCAAATTTTCTACATCATTTGCCAAATTCTGAATTAACTTTCTGTTAATCTCAGCTTTATTTTAATAGATGTGCTCTTTGATGTTCATCCGATAATCACTTCATTGTACTAATTATGGCATTGTCTCCAGCCACATCCCAGGCTCTCACAATGACTGTAGGTTCAAACAATCGGCGTGGTTCTGTAGCACCCAGCGTTATAAAGCGATGTGGCAGCTGAGCTTGCTTCCCGCTCCTCTGAACTGCCTTAACTCCTTCAAAGTCATTCTCCTCCTCGACATGGCAAGTCACACTGTCATGCTTTTTCTGAAGATTCCCAGCATTCCCTCTCTATCCTCAAGACAGGTAGATTCCAACGCGGCTTCTCTTTCCTATGCTAGAAGTGTACACATTGAGCACTTCTGCAGGATCCACTTGGGCACCACAGAGACCTGGTGTGGTGTACCTATCCTGCCCAGCAATGCTCTTGTTTATATTACATCTGTCTTCTCTTTTTAAAATTTATTTTTAAAGATTTTATTTTTATTTTAAACTATGTGTATATTGTGTGTGGGTGCAGGTGCCTGCAGAGGCCAGGGGCATCACAATCCCCAGGATATAGGCAGCTGTGGTTCACCCAAAGTGGTTTTAGGGAATTGAACCCAAATCCTCTGGAAAAGCAGTATTCTTAACTGCTGAGCCATTTTTCCAGCTCCTACTTATTATTATTTTTTTGATCTATAAATGTTTTGCTTGGGTGTATGTAAGTACACCATGTGCTTACTATGTCTACAGAGGCAAGAAGAGATTATCTGAGCCCCTGGAACTGGAGTTACAGATGGTTGTTAGCTACCATGTGGGTGCTGGGAACTGAGCCTGAGTCCTCTGCCAGAGCAGCCAGTGCTCTTATCTGCCGAGTCATCTCTCCAACCCCCCACTCACTGTCTTTTATAAAATAAAAACTAAACTATAGATGGTAGCGAAGATTATATGTACTGTGAAAGCAAAATGCCTAGTTCTAATAAAGGCTAAATATAGTATTTCTATTCCTTTTAAGCCCTGTAATTCCCTATAATTTAGATTGTTTTGTTTGGTCAAATCCTGATATTCCAGGAAAATGCCCTGAAGGAACAATGTTATACAGATTTCCTTTGCAATTTACACAAAGCCTGTTCTATATGAGGTATTTGGGACTTGGGGGAGGAAGGTGTGGGGACCTATTTCTTGAGATCAGATGAATGGGTTGTGCACATTAGGTTAGGTATTCATATTGGGAAGAGGCCCCTGGTGCTTATTACTAATTCTTGTGTTGGTGAGTCAAAACTGGAGCTTCTCTACCTGCCTGGCTTAACACTGGCTCAGCCACTTGGGAAATGCTTCTGTGCCTCAGTTTCCTCTTCTGTAAAATAGTAGTAACAATGGTCCTACTTTCTAGGTAGTTTGTATTAAATGAGTTTATACACACATGCACACATGCATATACACATGCGCACACATGCACACACATGCATACACACATGCATACACACACATATGCATTCATATGCACACATGCACAGTGTTGGCCCCATAAATGTTTGCTATTTTTAAGGTTATACTTTTTTTTTGTCTTTTTGAGATAGGGTCTCCCTGTAGCCCAAGATGGCCTGGAACTTGCTGTGTAGACCAGGATGGCCTTGAACTCACAGAGTTCCCAAGTGCTGGGATTAAAGGCATACACCATCATGCCCAGGGTTATACTGTTTTATGTGCTGCATGTAGAAAGAGAAGACACAAGGCATTTATTTCTTTCAGAAAGTAGTTTATTCATGTTAGCACCTGGCTCTATAAGAGAGTTCTCAAAAGCAGATCCTTGAACAAAGAAAGACTCATCCTTTCACACCCTCTGCTAACTCCTCTCTACGGTTCAGTTTCTTTGTTCCTCATACACACATCCTTATTGGGTGCTTCATGTAACAGGGTCATAACAGGCAGAACTCGGTATGTGTTCTTGGCCACAGACCAAGCTACATTTCTTTTTCTTTGTTCTGGGGGATTTCCTATGACAATACCATTATTACTGTTGTTGCTGTTGCTGGAAATGGATAGATGAAGCAGTTGTTATGTTAAGAAACAATGTAACAGTGGAAAGAGCCCAGTCTAGGTTCTGTGAGGCCTTAGTTCAAATGAGTTAAATCTGATCTCAGTTCTCTAATACATAACATGAAACAAATGCTTATCTATTAATACTTCTGTATTACTTAAATGAGAGACTAATTATAGAGCCGAGCATGGTGGCACATGCCTATAATCACAATGCTTGAGAGGCTAAGACAAGAGGATCACGAGTTCAAGGCCAGCCTGGATTACATAGAAACTGCCTCCCACCCCCAGAAAGGCTACTAATGATAAAATACTTAACACTGTGACTAGTACAAAAAAGGTCTTAAAAATTGGAATTGATATTGATTTTATTATTATTGTGTAGTTTTACTTAATCTATTCTAAAATGGACCATAATCTTATTTCTCATCAAGAAGAAAGAAATACTGCTAACTACTTAATAATAGGCTATGAAAATAAGATGTACTCCATTTTCGGATACATGAAGATAAAGAAAAACTGTCTTAACGTAGATTAAATATGCTAGTCTTGCTAAATGAGAGATCACAGGATAGCTAACCTCCCATAGTAGGTCCATGGATTTAGCAGTGGATACAGCATGAGGAAATGTTTTCAGCACAGCCAATCCCTTGACTGCTCAGGGGCTTCAAGGCCAGAGCCTGAGGGTATGAGAACATTGCTTTTGTTGCCTAAGCACAGCAGAAAGCTACTGGCATCACATGTCTTTGCACAGATGCTTCTTTCTTCCCCAATGTCTTGATGTGGGTTTCAACTAAACATTGTTAAACTAAATTTGTTGGTGAATTATTTTCCTTTGTCATGTTTTCAGGCATCTCTACTTCAAACTCAAAAGTAGCCTGGACACATCAATTGCATAAAGCACTTCTTAGTTTGGGAGATTTTTCTTTTTCTGTCCCTCAGACCCTAAAGAATAAATTAAGGACTGGGGGGCATTGCTAGATATGTGGTGGGTACAAGAAAAACAGTCAGTAATCTTTTCTGCTGGGGAAGGCTAAATTCAGGCCTGACAGCTTAGACGTGGAGCTGTGCTCTCTCTCCTCCCAGCCCGCTTCAGATTAGCTTCCCTTTGAAGGCTGACTCTGATGGCTGCAGTGCCTTTTCTCATTCAGATCTAGAGGATGTGGGGGTGTTTAAATTTATACACAGAACTAAAAACATGGAATGCCAGATTCTAAATCACCACTATCACTAAGTTTAGTCTGGTACCACTGGCCTCATCAGACATATATTTCTCTCTGTCATAAGGGATTTGGGACCAGCTAATTTCAAGGCTTACAATACAACTGTTTCCTTTTCATCCCTACACATTCTTCATTCAATATTAATTTAAATGTTTTTTTTTTTAAATTGTACCTTATTTTATTGCCAACAAATGCGGGAGCATGCATTCTTGTTCCTATTCTTGAACATATGGCTCTCATCTTCTTGCCATGATAGGGAGGAAAGGGCCGATTATCAGAGATCAAGAAAAGATCACAGAACAGGAACATGTGTGGTAGAAGAGGAGGACTCGTGCATATTTGTGGAGCTTTTCTATTTATAGCTGTAGCATGCATGTGTTGCTTCCAGCCAACAGGGACATGGTTGATGTCCACTGGAGAGTGTCAGCTAACTAGCCAAGTGCTGGAAGACATTTTCCTCCTCACAGAACGGGGATTTCTTAGTGATGTTTTGGAGCAATGAGAGCAAGACTCAATGTCACTGAGAAGAGTCATTTCCCTTAAGTAAATCTAGACAGAAATCATTTGGAGGCAATCCTATTACCATGGAAAGCTGAAAGCTACCAAGTTCTCCAGACAAATTAATTCCACCAAACCAAGTTAAGATAGAAGACAGTCAACTGACCAAAGTACTCCCGAACAGTGTCTCCAATCTCAATTTGAGTTCATAAAACAAATGAGAACAAGGACAGGCTAGCTTGATTTTAATCTCCCGATGTATGAAAACAATGCTGTATAGCTTCTGTGATCTGACAAAGGTTTGCCTGTAGAGTTGCTGGTCAAGTCTCCAGCTGCAACTAAGTATTTTAAAGAAATGGACTTTTATTCAGGCATGGGGGCACATTCTATAATCCTAGCACTCTGCAGGCTAAGGCAGGAGAATCATGAGCTCACACTCAGTCTATACTGCATAGTGAGATTCTGTCTAAAAAAGATGAGATGGGGTGAGAAATAAAGGGTTGAAGAGAAGAGACAATGAAAAGAAATTCATTTTTAGCCAACAGAAAAATTTCGGTCACAATTCCATTTACCATAGATCACCACTCTTAAGCTGTTAGCACCTAGACTGAATAACTAGAGTGAATTCAGGCTTCAAGAATTTCAGCCGGGTGTGGTGACACAAGCCTTTAATCTCAGCACTTGGGAGGCAGAGGCAGGTAGATCTCTTCGAGTTCAAGGCCTGCCTGGTCTACAGAGCGAGCTCCAGGCCAGCTGGGACTGGGACCAAAGAGAGACCCTGTCTCAAAAATACCAAAAAAAAAAAGAAAATCAAACGTGTATGTTCAATGGGATTGTATGCAAGCCTTACTATGATATAATCAGTAATTCCAGTACAAATCCAGTGGAGCCACATAGTACTTTAACCTGCTTCAGGACAAATCCTTTCTCATCTCAAAGTCATGAAGACTGTGGCAGGTGTGGTTCCTAGGAAACAGACCCCCAAATGAAGGCAGCTGATTTGAGGGCTTAATACCTAAGAAATGAAAAAGAATGACTGGGCAGGGGGCTGTTAGGGCAGAATGTAGAGCTGATAAAGTCTCTGCTGGTCAAGATGGATTTCAAAACAAAGAGTTCCATTTAAAAAAATCTCCAGTCAGAGGGCTGGGTGTGGTGGCACACACCTGTAATCCCTGCACTTGGGAGGGAGGGGCAGGTGGATCTCTATGAGTTCAAGGCCAGCCTGGTCTACATAGTGAGTTCCAGGACAGCTGGGTCTACGGGAGACCCTGTCTCAAAAATTAAATAAATAAATAAATAAATAAATAAATAAATAAATCTCCTGTTGGATGCAAACAGCTTGAACATTGAGTACCACCTTGCTCAGTAATTGTCTGGGGACCTCCTTCCCCCCAAAGCATAAACTTAATCTCAGAGTAGTAATGGATCAGACTAAGGTAACAGCTGGACTCTCCCAGCCACAGATATATCTGGGTAGTCCTTCCTAGATGGCTTCTCTTATGTTTTCTTTCAAAATAAGATGGGTTTTTTTGTTGTTGTTTGTTTTTTCTTTTTTTTTAGACAAGGGCTTCCTGTAGCTTCAGCTGACCTGGAACTCTCAATGTAGTCTGTAAATCAGCCTGACCTGGTTCTTGCAGAGATCCACCTTCCTCTGCCTTATGAGTGCTGGGATTAAAGGCATACACCACCAGGCCCACCTGCTAAATGTCAGTGTATGAATTCCAGTGCGTGGGGGGGGCACTGTGGATGGTGCTAATGGGGGAGTATAAAGGTGATTAAGAGTATTTAAGATGTTCTGTATGAAATACACAAAAATTCAATCAAAAAATAAAAATTTAAAAATAACTATTAAATTATATTATAATTAAGGGACTATTAAATTATATTATAATTTAAATTATAAATGACTAATAAAAATATTAAATTTTTTGAGTGTGGTATTCTTTTTTCTCTTTCTTTCTTTTTTCTTCTTTATTTATTTTGAGACAGGGTCTTCCTGTAGCCCCACCTGGCCTAGACCCAGACTGCCCTCAGTCTCATAGAGATCTACCTGCCTCTGCCTCCTGAGTTCTGGGATTAAAGATGTGCACCATCATGCCCAGTGAGTGTTGTATTCTTGAATTAGGCCTCTAAGTTCTACTGTCATTCATGGAATCATTCTTTACTTCCTAAGGAATTTTTAATGTAGTCTCTTCATGGGATATTGGGTGTTTATTGAATAATAATTTTGAGTACTGGACAAAAAAATTTGCTTAATTTTTGTGCACTGCAAGGGTTACACTACAAGGGTTTTAAGTATTACCTTTGTTTTAATATACTTAATTATAAGTTGATATAATTTAACAGCTATATTTCTAAATTTGGGAGGAATTTACCAACAAGTTGGCATGAGCAAACGCTAGTATAGCACAGCAAACTGAAAATTCCTGTTAGGAGTAAAGGAGTAACGTGGTGTATACGGACAAGGACTCTTGTACAAAAATCTACTGTAAAAAAGAAACTGGGGCTTGGAAGATGGATCAACAATTAAGAGCACTGGCTGCACATGCAGAGGACCCAGGTTCAGCTCCCAGCACCCATGTGGAGCCTAACAACCATTTGCGACTCTAGTTTGGTGGATCTGATGCCCCCTTATGGTCTTCATAGGCATTGCACACAAAGGTGCACTTCACAGGCAAAACACTCAAACACATAAAGTAAAAATAAATGTATAATAAATAAATAATTTTTTAAAATAATAAGCAAGTGAAAATGATTGTTCATAAGTAGGTGGATCAGGTAATAGTCATATAGTGCAACATCGATTATACCCTCATATATCAACACAGATGGGAAATAAGCAGAAGCAATGAGATAACAAATCTGTAAAACACAACACCTTGGATCTAGTTTATAAAAAATATACATATGTAGTTAGAGCACAAAAATTTATACAAACATGAAACTAACAAGCTCCAAAATGTAGTGAGGGAAAAGTAGTGGAACTGGATGTTAGCTATAACTTTTCCTTTTTTAAAAAGATTATAAAAGAGAAGATGCTCAAATGATCTAAGCAGAAAAGACAAGTGAATATGAAGTAAAATAGTCTTACTAACAAAGAGAGCCAATAAGCCAGGTGTGGTGTTGAATGACTTTAATCCCAGCACTCAGGGGGCAGAGGCAGGCAGATCTCTGTGCGTTCAAGGCCAGCCTGGTCTACAGAGTGAGTTACAGTCCAGCTGGGGCCACAGGGAGACCCTGTCTCAAAAAGAGGGGAGAGAGAGAGAGAGAGAGAGAGAGAGAGAGAGAGAGAGAGAGAGAATAACCATGAAAAAATATATCCAACTCATAATTTATTGAAAAACAGAGAACAAAGAAAAATGTTAAATGAATATACTATGAAGCAGTCAGCATACCCTGGAAAATGGGTTTCTTTAACAAATAAATTACAAGGAAGAAAAATAGAGAAAAGAACAAGAAATTCCCAGATTAATAGAGTGTTATGAGGTCTATCAACAGCTTCCATTCTGAGTAAAGCAAATAAACTACAAAAAAATTTAAAATAGGAAAATGTGAGTACAAAGTGGATACACTGGGGTGTTAAGGGATTGCTATTAACGATTTAAGTAACATGATCTCATGAAAGCATTTTCTAAAGAATCCTTCTCTAATTGGATGCATAAAATAACTGCCTGGTATGAAAGGATGGGCAAAAATTCTTCTTGTACACAGTCTAGGGGCACAAGGAAGTGCAGACAAAGGGGGCTCTCAGCACCCATCCAAGAAGCTTCTTTGGGCAACAGATGGAGACTACTACCAAGTTCCACAGCTGGTCAAAATGCAGGGAATAAGTGCCATCCCTAACTGATACATGTACAGGGTTACCTCTATGCCTAAGGCTCAGGGAACATCTCAGAGCCAGCAGAACAAGGCACCTGCTGCTAGACAGACAGTGTATCCTAAATGTGCTAGGGAAGACTACCCCACAGTTACTGTACTCTAACGAGACCTGCAAAATGACCTCCAAGATGGATGAGGGGAATCCACTGGGACCTACCTCTAGATGAAGAGCTACAGGCAATCAATGGATGCTGAGGGAGGGAGAATCAGTTTTTCCCAGAGACTAGATCCCTGTGAGGTTATTTAATGCCAAGTGGTCAGCCCTACACACAGGCACACGTGAACATCAGTAAGTGGACTCAGTGCATCATATATGTACATGTGTATGTAACAATAATAAAGCAAAGTCTAAGGACTGAGAGAGTAAGGGGCACAGGGAGGGTAAAAATGATGCAAACACAACACTCATGTATGAAATTCTCACAGAAATTAAATGTATATATATGGGGAGGGGGAGAGAAATGAGTAGGTGTGGCTGGGGAGACAGCCCATAGTCTGAGAGCACTTGCTGCTTTTACAAAGGGCCTGAGCTTAATTCCCAGCATCCATGTCTGGCAGCTCTCAATAGTCTCAACTCCAGGTACATGGGATCTGACACCCTCTTTCAGCGTCTGATAGCACCCCACAAGTGACATGCACACACACACAAACATATGCAAACACACACTCTTTCAAGTAAATCTTTTTTAAAAAAATCTTTAAAATAAATCTGGGCTGGGTAAAGATGGGGTGAGGCTAAGTCACTTTTTCCTTACATTGCTAAATTTTTATGTAGATTTTTTTTAAAGGGAGAAAGAGAAGGGAGAGTAAAGTGGAAGCAAGCAAGAAATTGTAAACAGTGACTGAACCTCGGTTAAGAGTGCTTGCTGGTTGAGTATCTATCATGTCTATATATTTTCTACATAATTTTATTTGAGCTATTACATCATTTAAATGTTAAGAGATTTACTTTTGTGTAAATATCTCTGTAGTGTCACAGTGTAAAATATACTCTGGCTATATGTTAGCAACGAGATCCAGCCTCACTGCAGGAGTAGATAAGTTATCAGCTGTGAGTCTGGGGCTTCCCACAGACTGTTCCTCGAATGTGCCAGGCACTTTTGATTTACCCTCCTACCAGATTCCCTCAGCCCCTCCTCAGATAGTGGACAACCACTATCTAGTACCATGAGCCAGAAATTAACCCCTCATATCCACTTAAACAAAAAGCCCTTAGTCCTCCAGCAGCCTGAGTGGCGTGAATACTACTTTCCCTTAACTTTTTTTCTCAGTGATTTATATTTTGCTCTTGGTGAAGGTCAAAGTTACATGATCCATTTATCAAAGATAGTCCCTAAAGCATAGCATGCCTTGTTCTTGTTATGTGGGGAGGGCATGGTCCTGATCTGCTACGTTTGAATTTTGATATTTCAATTGTTCATAATGGCCCACCATCAGAAACTTCTATAAATGAATGATACATTTCTAAGTTTAACCAGCCATCCAGCAACAAGAACAGAAAATTAATTCCTGTATATGTCATGTTGACATGTTCTCAGGGCCACTTAAATGTGGTTGAATGGCTTCAAATGCTTCAGGGTAATGGAATATTTTCCCATAGGACTCACAATCTTATATTCATTGGTACACATTGAATACTATAAGACACTCTCCTTGATGACCACCCACAAAGGGTAAGCCAAACAGCTCCAAAAGTAAATTAGCTAAAAATAAAACAATGCTAGTCGGGGGCAGACAATAGTTTCTATGACCTTCTGATGACATCATGCTTAACTTTCTAAAAATGTAAAACCTTTTGCCCATAACTTATAATGTTCTGAGCCAAATTCAAATTTCTTTTTTCCAATAACAGCAAGGAAAAGAATTTTCCATTAGGAAAATTATGAGGTGTCTTACCGAACCTTATAGGAACAACCAAAAAAGTGCAAAGATGTCTGGGTTAGGCTCTGTGATAAATTATTTATTGAAAAGACAATATATAGTCATTAAGAATATGGACTTTGAAGCCAGAATGCTTGTATTTGGATTTCAGTGTGTTATTCGTTACTAGCTTATGGACTCTGAGAAATCTACTGACTGGTTTGTCTTATATCTCAGTTCATTGCCGTAACACAGAAACAATGGTACTTATCCCACAGGTATGCTGTATAAGCATTATATAACTCAGCAGTAAAGAACCTAGAACACATGATAAATGATGTTGTAAGCACTAGCTCCTGCCAAGCCGCCCTTCACATGAACTAGCTCTGTTTTACAGTTAAAGTAAATAACTTAGGTAAATACACAAGTTAGCCTTGGGCACAGCCCAATGGGAGAGCACTTGCCTGACATGTATGAGGGCCTGGAATTGATCCCCCAAACTTCAAAAATAAAAGCCAATAGTGTTTTTAGGTTTTGTTGAGACAGGTTCTAATGATGTGGCCCTGGTTGGCTTGGGACTCGTTATGCAGACCAGGCTGGCCTTGAATTCACAGATATCTGCTTTCCCTCTGCCCCCTGAGTGCTGGGACTAAAGGTGTATGAGAGCATGGAGAGCTAAAAATAAAATCAAATGAAAAGATTTATCTAGTTTGTGTGGATGTTTGTACCTGAGTATCTTATGTGCTCCACATGTTGTGTGGCTGGCTGCCTTCAGAGACCGGAAGAGGGTATTGGATGCCCCGGAAGTTACAGATGGCTGTAAGCTGTCCAATATAGGTGTTAGAAACTGAACCCTGGTCTTCTGGAAGAGCAGCAAGTGCTCTTAACCAATGAACGATTTCCACAGTCCTAAAATTTTGTAAAGCTTG
This sequence comes from Rhizomys pruinosus, assembly GCA_009823505.1. Taxonomy (NCBI): domain Eukaryota; kingdom Metazoa; phylum Chordata; class Mammalia; order Rodentia; family Spalacidae; genus Rhizomys; species Rhizomys pruinosus. Next base: position 633,934 of record VZQC01006270.1, on the reverse strand, counting down.
TAAAAGCTACCAAAAAGTTGAGTCCAAGTTTGATCCAAAGCCTGTATTATTTCTGCTACTGGTTATTCTGTCATTCATGTTTGTTTATGCCAAGACTTCTCTTATCAGCACATGAAATTTAACCTGAAATTCAAATAACTTAAGGATATTTTGGAGCATGGAAATTAGAGGATCTGAAACATAATTGTGTCCACTTTATATATTGAGTGATAATGATCCAAGATTGAAAGAGATTTGGATATAATTTACATTGGGATGCCATGTGATTAGCTCATGTATACATTCAGAATATCTGAACTGTGTCATGTGTTGGATTTTATTGCTTAAGAAGCAGGGTCTCATATCAGAACAACAAATGTTAATTTTTCCCCAAAATTAACTATGAAATCATCATAATAATTCCTTTCAAGTTATCCAGTTCACCTGTTCTGAAAGGAATTATGTATCTGAAATCAAATAGAGGATACAAGGTAAAGCTATCTGTAAAGTTTAAGATATCAAGTTTGTTTTTCTAATTTATTTTTTACTGACTGTGTATTTCATACAGAACATCTCAATCAATCTTAATATGCTTATACACCTTCCCCAGTGGTACCTTCCACACTCCCCCCACTGGAATTCATACATTCTGTCATTTGTGCCAGGTCCATTGTGTCAAGTTAGTGTCCCTAGACATTCCTGGATGCAAATTCATCCACTGAGGTCTAGTCAGCCCATTGAGTCTCTCACTTTAAAAAGATCAGATTTCCTCACTCAGTAGTAATCAGCTGCCAATAGTCCTTCTGGTAAGATTGGGACCTGCTGCTCATTTTCATAAGTTTTTTAATTTTTAAAATTTATTTACTTTTATTTTATGTGCATGAGTGTATTGCCCGCATGTGCATAAATGCACCTGTGTCACGAAATGCTGATGGAGGACAGAAGAAGGCATTGGCTCTCCTGGAACTGGAGTCATAGACAGTTGTTACCTACCATGTGGGTGCTGGGATTTGAAACCTGGTCTTCTGCAAGAGCATCTAGTGCTCTTAACCACTGAGCTATCTCTCCAGCCACCATTTCCACAGTTTTAAGCTAGGTTTTGTCCACTTGAGTTTGCATGGGTCCTGGGCGTACTGACATCAGCATTGCAGGTTCATAAGAACAGGGTCCCAGGAACTTGTATGATTCTAGTTCCATATAGTCATGCAGCTCCTCCCTGGCTTTTACAATATGTCCATTCCCTCTTCTGAAATGGTCCCCCAGTCTTGGGTGAGTGAAGCTTAGTATAAGAGTCCTGTCCAAGGACCCACACTCAGCAGAATCCTAATCTCCATGCTTTGGCCATTTGTGTTGTTCCTGGCCCTCTGTTGCATGAGGGAGCCTCACTACTGAGAGTTGAGAGAATCATCAGTGTCCTCTTTATATCTTGTTCTATGTTGCATGAGCCTTAGGTGTAGGGGTTGCATTGTAGATGTGGCACTTAGACTTGGGAAATTCACAAAGTCTGTGTGTGACCAGTTGCAGTACATTGTAGTCGTCTCTGTTCTGGTACAAAAGAAGCTTCTTTGATGGGTAGTAACTGGGTTACTTGACTGTAACTATAAGGATACAAATTTTGCACTTGGTAAGAAATTATATTAGTCTAGGGATGTGACAGCTTTGGGGTTTTCTCCAAGATCTATGTTGTCTTCAGCAATAGAATCTTACCTTCAACTTCTGGGAGGCAACCAAGGGTTGGGGAAATAGCTGTGTAATTTTCGGAATCTCCTGGACTATCCTGACCAACAATGAAAAGGAAGGTTTCTTCTGTTTTGCATATGGTGCTATTCTTTGTTATGTAGCCTTCAGCTATACATATGAACTCAATACAGATATTATATGTGTAATTTGTCAATAGGTTGTTAGACTAATGTGATTCCCTCTGGTTTTTCATGCTAGCTAGTATGTGTCGAATTGTGTCATCCAAAATGATACATTGAACTCCTACCATTTGTACCTATGAGCACAATCTAATTTAGGAACAATCTGTTATAGCCTGAATTTGGTTTAAGTGTGTTTTCAGAGGTGCATATGTTGGAGGTTTGGTCCCAGTGTGGTGGTATAGGAGCCTGTAGAAACTTTAAGAGGTGGAACCTATGGGAGATTATGTCCTCAGAAGGAAGTGCTGGCCTCCTGGCGAGAGTTTTCAAGTTGTGCCTGAGCCTGGAGTCTTGCTCTCCAGCTTCCTACATGGCCAGATAATCTCCACCTTCATGTACTCTTGTTGGAAGCCAACCACCATCAGGCCCTCACCAGAGAGATCCAGTAAATGTGACCACACAATCTTGGACCTTAAGCCTCTACAACTGTGAGTGAAATAAAGCACCTTTCTTAAAAAGTTAGGTTTTAGGGTGTTTTGTTATAATAATGAAAAGCAAATTATTACAGAATCTTCACAGATATATTCACCTTAAGTTAGGTTATGATTACAGAGATGCAAATTCATGCATTCTAAAGAAGAGCTTAAGTCAAACTCTGTCTAGTCCCCCTTTTAGTAAATATTGAAACTGCACGAAAAAATGCAAATAACTCTTCTATGAATCTGAGCATCAGGACTTTCAATATATCAAACATATTCTCTTCAAGAAAATAATCTGAGATGATATCAATAGTAATTCTGAAATGACTATTTAAAAAACTGAACATGTGTAAGTTTAGTTTCTTAATTAATTAGGTAACAGAATTAAAGGCGTGTAACTGATTCTGAAAAAAAGAGCATTTTTCCTATTACTCGTATTCAGTGAATTTAATCTCTCACATATCACCATCTGTATCAGATTTATTTAGTGAATATACATGTTTATATGATCCATCTCAGCAACACTGGTTTTTACAAAGAACCATTGTGTCCTTCAGGAAGCAGATGCTGAGATGCCATTTGAAGATCCTGAAGTTTATTGGGTAACAAGACCCATGAAAGATCAAAAGTGAGGCTGCAGAATTGGGCAGTGAAAAACCTTCTAAGGATGATGCTGATCTGACACTTGTGAAAAAAAGGGAGAAAGGAAAGAGAATTTGGCAGGAAGATCTCATACCAGAAGGCAGATCTGGCAGAGTTTGAGCCATCATGATGCAGAGCTTAGAAAAAATATTGTGTTAGAAGAACCCATATTGGGCAGGAATGTCAAGGCCTTGGTCTCCCTTAGTGCTCAATTACTAGCTGGAGACTAACAATAAAAGAAAGAAAGAAAGAAAGAAAGAAAGAAAGAAAGAAAGAAAGAAAGAAAGAAAGAAAGAAAAGAAAGAGAGAGAGAGGGAAAGAAAGAAAGAAAGAAAGAAAGAAAGAAAGAAAGAAATTGAAAAGCACGGCTCAGCCCCAAACCTGAGGTATATCTTGAAGCTGAGCTTTTTTGAGACTCATGGGTCAAAAAACCTAAAATTAAAAAGGGGGATACAGATAGATATGAAACCTTTTTGTCAAAAACCTTGCAATTCAAATCTTAAAACCAACTACGGGAAAAGATTTGTATGTTCCAACAGGTCAAAATGTCACCAACTTAATGGCTGAGAAAGAAAAAATACAGCTTTGCATTGAGTAGGATGTACCAGAAAGTGCCAACAGAAAGGTTGGCCCGTCTGAACATTGAAAGGAAGAAAAGCCTCAGATTGCTACAAACATCAAACCCTTCTGTGGATCCTACTTGTAACAACTATTTATAATGAGTCCTAATGAAACTTACCTTCTAGGTGCCGCAAAGGTTTTAATATGAGAGACTTTCTTCCCTCCCCCCCATAGAACAAGGAGAAATATGATGATGATGAGGTCGCTCTCCAACTGTAAATTGGAGACAACTATTATAGAGGTAATCTCTTATAAAACCAGTAAAACTGCCTTCTTTAATTGACTAATAGACATAGGAACTGTGAAAAGGATTATTCTCTATTCAGAACCAAATATAATACTAAAGTCTCCTTAAGCTATGCACTTAAGCAAAATATATTAATACAGGAGAGCTCTGACATCAGCAATGGATTATTCTACCAAGGAGATGTTGGCCAGGGGATCCAAGCCCCCACAAAAGGCAAAGGCTCCTTGCTTCCGAACTGGGATACCTGCAAGAAGAGAGGCGATAAGGTCCTGCTGTCAAAGACCTGATGTAAACATGGGAAAGATGTATTGAGACCACACTTGCAAGTGTACAGATGGTCTCTGGAGTACCAGAGAGTGTTACCAAAGGCCACTAAACCAATAAAGCAAATATAGGTCTCCTTGAGTCCAGCAAGACTCCTCTGTCAGCACCAGCTACACCTCACTTGCCTGGAATTACTGTGCAGCAGTGGCAGCCATATGCCTGTATATCCCAAATCTAATTGGCTATTAGCTCTCTCCTTGGAGAAATAACCCATGGCTGATGCCACAAGCTTATATCCTCTAATGGTTAGGAGATGTTATAAGCCACAGTAAGACCCTTTGTCATATTTAACAGAAAAAAATGTAATTCATGGATTAACATACCATAACAATTAGTACTGTTTAAATACCTATATATCTAATTGCTTGTGCTTCATTAGTAGGACCGAAAGGTTATTCCTGAACAAACTGTCAGCCCATGAAAGGAAACTGCAAGCAGTTGTGCCCAAACCCACACAGCTCATGGGTCCCACCATCCAGCAGGGGGGGCTTGTTTGTTCAATCAAGTTGATCAAATGAGTGTCCAGACTATATTGTTGTAGTTTCACCATTCACCCCAATCACAGCCCTTACATTCTACCACGCCCCCTCTTCCACAGATTGTTCCCTAGGCTTAGAAGGGGCATGGGTGGACGAGAAGCAAAACAGTCTACTTTCTCTGGAGCTGTTGTCTTGGACTCTGGTCAGTTCTGGCTGTTTCCTTTCATGGGCTAAGAGAACATTGTGGAAGGGGGAGTGGAAAGATTGTAAGAGCCAGGGAGGTGATGGAAGACCAAATGGAAATGAATCCTACAAGCTCCTGGGACCCTGTTCATATGAACCTACAGCACTGGTATCAGCATGCACAAGACTCAGCTGAACAAAAACCCAACACGGAACTGCAGAAATGGGTAGCAGAGCCCAACTTTGGCTGAGGAAATATTGGCAGCAGATGGAAGTCCGGTGAGGAAGACCTGGTCTTCTTTAGAAAAGAGACTCTGGATAAGCTGACTGAGCTCAGAAGATGAGCTGGCACTGAGGAATGAGCCGGGAGAGAAATTTGGTGCAATGGATCCTACCACAAATGACAGAAGATGTGAACTCAGGTGGGGGAGGGGGCCGCCTGAAGATGCCAAGGGAGAAGTGGCAATTAAGACTGACTGAAAAATTATGTATGAAACACATAAAAATTCAATAAAAATAAATAGTATGCTTACTTAGCAAATATAGGAATCTATATACAGAATGCCAGTTATATACGATAGTGCAAGTGGAGGAAAGGGAAAAGTTTATCAATAAAGATATTCATAAATGGAAAAGATGTATATAACCATGCCTGCCAAAGCTTTTTTTCTTTTGATTTCTTTTCTCCTCCTCTTCCTCCTTCTCCTACTCTTCCTGATATTCTTCCTTCTCTTCCTGTTCCCTTTTTAGTGGCAGTGTCTTGCTCTGTCATTCATGCAGCCTGGAACTCCCTTGCAGACCAGGTTAACTTTGAACTCAGGACAATCTGCCTGCCTCAGCCTCTGGAGTGCTTGGCCTACAGGTTTGACTCACTAGACCTGGCATATCAAAGCACATTTATCTTTCCTTTTCCTTCCTGTTTCATCAGTCTATCTCAAGGTTGTCTTGGAGCTCCTCTCCCTTCTGATGCCCTTTAGTGATACTGTATACTTGACTATGTAAATAAAAGTCAAGAAGACCATGGGCCTGGGAAAAAGTATAACAGCCCTATTTTTTTTTTATTTAAAAATCGGTTCCTTCCCTTGATCTAGAAATTACCAATTTATTCTAGCCCCCTCCAAAAGGGATTAATCCACACCCTAATCCCAATCTCTCAGATTCAAAGTCTACAAAACTTGTGGAAGGAAACAGATGAGTTTCCTGATGTAGTAGTGATATAGTCCCCTTAAGGCAATAGAGACTGCATGAAGGAGCCTGCTCAAGCTTTGAGAAAGAAGGCTGTGCTTCTCTCCTTGTAGCTGCCTCCACAGGCCTGGGGGCAGTGACTTCTGAGTGAATCACCAAGAGGCCCAGCCTTGTGATCACAGTGAGGCTTTGCTTTCCCTGAGGAAGCACATTCTCTTACCTTGGTGCTCTGCAGGAATAAATTCTTGCCTAATTGTCTCAGACAGGCTGAGTACTTAGTTCGGTTCTCCATCCTTGAACTAGACCCTTAAGGACTGTAGACTCTGTACACTAGAACACTATCAAAAAGTCATCAAGTATGTGAGCTGAGCCCAATACCAGTCACTCTGAGAAAAATATTTTAGCTTTCACAGAAGTTAACTAAAATAAGAGAAAGCCATGAGAAACTTAGTTCAATAAATACTTGTTGAGACTATTATATAGACTTGATTATGTATAAAGCCATGTATGCAGTATGACATGATGTAACAGGGTAAAAATTATAACCAAAAATTGAATGCTACATTCAGGACTTACTATCTAGAACTAGGTTGTCCAATACATAGCCATTAGCCAAAAGTATCTATTTCTATTTAAATGAACTAAAATTAAGTTTCTTGATCACAGCAATCATATTTCAAGCACTATGTAAGCACACTGACATCATCCTAGAAGTTATATTGAGAGGTGGGCAGCCTCTGCCGGACAAGCTCAGGCACAGGGAACTGGGCCTCCACATCAGGCAGGTGGATTGTGGGAGATTGGGAGGTTCGGCCTGCTGTACATAGAGGCAGGTGGCCACTGCCAGTCCAGCTCAGGAGCAGGGTACTGGGGTGTGGGCTAAGCAGGGAACTCCCCCAAAAAACTGGAATTCTGGAGGGAGTGTCCAGTAAGCCCTACAACCAACCTAGAGGAAATGGCTGGCAGCAGAGGGAGTACAGGGCTCAGAGGGTGTCACAAGGGGAAACCTATCAGAATTTCAGCTGACTTCTCAGTGCAAACTATGAAAACAAGAAGAATGTGGACCAAAGCATACCCAGTTCTTACAGAATAGAAAGTGAAGAGTGAGCAATACCTCCCAATAATAACCAAAATTGAAAGCCTGAAATCTAGGCAAGTCAACACTCCATAAACAAGGAGACTACAATGAAGGCATCTGAAGGAATCAAGGAAAGTAATCCTTCAACTCTCCTTCAACATGGTGAAGAGGCATTTGAGATTCACATCAGAATACAGGCAAAAGGAAACCCATATGACAAGAGCACAACAAAAGAACAATATGGGAAAAGTGCAGAATAATTCCACACTAAACTCTACTGAGCCTGTGGAGGAGTCCCACAATGGGACCTCCCTGGAGGTAGACACAGATTGTAAAACAATCAGAGATATATTCAAAGAAATCATAGAACTAAGGGGAGAGAATGAAAAACTCAGAAAGAACTGAGAGGGAAAGAATGACAAACTTCGGAAAGAGGTAGAGGGAGAAAATGACAAATTCCGAAGGAAGTGGAAACACTGAAAAGATCCCATGCTGAAATGAAAGAGGAAACAAACCAGTAAAACAAGGAACTACAAAAAGAGATTGAGAAGCTCCAAAGGGAAGTGAAAATACTAAAGAAAATACAGAATGAAATGAAAAAGGAAATAGAACACTCATCCAATAAAGAGGAAAGAATGGGGAAAAAAAAAACCCTCAGAAGCAGAATGAAGGAAGCAGCAAAAAGAATATTAGAACTGCAAGATAACACAGAACAGCTACAAAGCTCAAGTAAAGACTATGGGGGCTGGAGAGATGGCCTAGCAGTTAAAAGCGCCAACTGCTCTTGCAGAGGACCCGGGTTTGATCCCCAGGACCCACATGGCAGCTGAGAACCGTCTGTAACTCCAATTCCAGGAGAACTCCAGTTCCAGGGGAATCTGAGACCCTCTTCTGACCTCTGTGGTGTTGCACGACATGGGTGCACAAACCTACATGCAGACAGTACATTCATACACATAGAAAATAAATAAATAAAATTAAAAAAATAATGCTAATAAAAAAATTAAAAAAAAATTAAAGACTATGAAAAATTTAAAACTACACAAGAGTGGAACAACCAGGAAATGTGGGACACTATGAAAAGATCAAACCTCCACATCATAGGGATAGAGGAAGGAGAAGAATCCCAAGAGAATGGCATTGATCAGATCTTCAAAAGAATAATAGATGAAAATTTTCCCAAATTAAAAAAAAATGGCAAGCCCATACAATTACAAGAAGCACATAGAACACCAAATAGACAAGTCCAGAAAAGAAACTCCCCTTGCCATATCCTAGTTAAAATGCTAGATGCCCAAAACAAAGACAAAATTCCGAAAGCCACAAGAGAAAAACAACAAATTACATATAAGGGGAAACCTATCAGAATTTCAGCTGACTTCTCAATGCAAACTATGAAAGCAAGAAGAACGTGGACCAAAGCATTCCCAGTGCTAAATGACTACAAATGCCAACCTAGGCTACTATATGCAGCAAAAATGTCAATTCTAGTTGAAGGAAAGAGAAAAATCTTCCATGACATAAACAAGATGAAAGAATACATATCTGGAAAACCAACCATTCACAGAATGCTTGAAGCAATTCAAAGACAGAGAAGAGGAGCAACTATCTCCAAGCACCTTGAAAGAGAAATTAATAAAAGCATAACTGCAGAAGTAGAAACCTAAACCAAAAATGCAAATGGATAATAAGGTGAAAGGAAGCAACATACAATCTCAATTATAACCTTAAATATTATTGGACTAAACTACCCAATCAAAAGGCATAGACTGGGAGAATGGATTAGGAAACAGAATCCATCTATATGTTGTCTACAAGAAACCCATCTCACCCTCAAGGACAGGCACCAACTGAAAGTGAAAGGATAGAAAAAATATTCCAAGCAAATGGTACCAAAAAGAAAGCAGAAGTTGCTATTTTAATATTAGACAAAATAGACTTCAAAAGTAAAAGCAATCAGAAGAGATAAAGAGGACCATTAAATCCTCATTGAAGGGAAAATTAACCATGAAGACTTCACAATCATGAATATATATGCACCAAACTCGGGTGCACCGATCTTTATAAACACAACTCTACAGGACCTCAAGGCACAGATTAACCCCAGCACACTCATAGTATTCAATACTCCATTGAGCCCCTTGGACAGATCAACCTGAGAAAGAATAAACAGAGAGACATCTGAACTGAACAATATGATACAGCAAATGGACCTCACAGATATCTACCAAATATTCTACCTAAGCACCAGAGAAAACACTCTCTGCTCAGCACCTCATGGAACATTCTCCAAAATTGATCACACACTGGGACACAAAAAAAAAACCTCAATAAATACAAAAAAATTGAAACAATTTCATGCATGCTATCAGACCACAGTGCAAAAAAGCTCAATATCAACACCAAGATAAGCCCTTCTACTTATATGAATACATGGAGACTACACAACACACTCTTGATTAATGAATGGGTCAAGGAAGAGATAAAGAAAGAAATAAAAGCATTCCTGGAACTAAATGGCAATGACAGTACAACACAACAAAACCTATGGGACACCTTAAAAGCAATCCTAAGAGGGAAGTTTATAGCCCTGGGTGCCTACATTAAAAACAAAACAAAACAGAAAGAGCACAAATAAATGAGCTAATACTGTAGCTAAAAATACTTGAAAGACAAATGAATCTTAAACAAAGAAGACAGGAAGAAATAACAAAAAATCAGAGCAGAAACCAATGAAATAGAAACAAAGAAAACAATACAAAAAATCAATGAATCCAAAAGTTGGTTCTTTGAAAGAATAAACACAATAGACAGACCTCTAGCCCAGTTAACCAAAAGAAAGAAAGAGCCACTCCAAATCAATAGAATTCATGATGAAAGGGGAAACATCACAACAGACAATGAAAATATCCAGGCAATCATATGGGAATAGTTCAAAAACCTATACTCTACTAAATTTGAAAACCCAAGAGAAATGGATGTATATATGAAATCCTGGCAATCACCAAAGCTAAACCAAGAAGAGACTGACAGCTTAAATAGACCCATAATATATGATGAAATTGAAAATCTGGGGCTGGAGAGATGGCTCAGTGGTTAAGAGCACCGACTGCTCTTGCAGAGGACCCGGGTTTGATTCCCAGCACCCACATGGTGGCTAAGAACCATCTTTGATTCCAGTTCCAGGGGAATCCAACAACCTCTTCTGACCTCCCCGGCACTGCATGACAATGGTCCACCAACCTACATGCAAACAGTACACTCATACACATAAAAAATAATAAATAAATAAAAATTTAAAAAATTAAAAAAGAAAATGTAATAAGATACCTCCCAACTAAATAAAGCCCAGGCCCAGATGGTTTCACAGCAGAATTCTATAAAACATTTAAAGAGGACTTATAACCATTATTACTCAAACTGTTCAGAAAGATACAAAGCAGAGGAAAATCTCCCAAATTCCTTCTATGAAGCCAACATCACTCTAATGCCAAAGCCAGGCAAATATACAACCAAAAAAGAGAACTACAGACCCATCTCATTAATGAACTCAGAGACAAAAATTCTCAACAAAATACTTGCAAACCACATACAGACACATATCAAAAAGATCATCCATAATGACCAAGTTGGATTCATACTGGAGATGCAGGGATAGTTCAACATATGAAAGTCAGTAAATATCATAGAACACATAAGTGGACTGAAAGACAAAAAACACATGATGATCTCAATTAACACAGAAAAAAGCCTTTGACAAAATCCAGCATCCTTTCATGCTTAAAGTCCTAGAGGGAATTGGATTGGAGGGATCATTCTTCAATGTAATCAAATCCATATACAGGAAATCCACAGCCAACATCATTCTAAATGGAGAAAAGTTAGAAGGATTCCCCTTAAAGGTAGGAACACAGCAAGGCTGCCCCTTATTGCCATTTTCTTCAATATAGTGCTTGAAACACTGGCTAGGGAAATAAGGCAAGAAAAGGAAATTAAAGGAGTACTAATTGTTTTGTTTTTTTTCTACCTACTGATTCTTTTTTTTTTTTTATTGATGCTTTGTGTATTTCATACATCATTTTCCAATTCAGTTCAGGCATATATCCCCTTCCCTTCACCCCGGCCCACCCCTACCCATCCCAGATCATGCATTCTGCCGTAACTTTTCTTCATCTTTACATGAGGTCTTTTTTAGTTCGTATGTTGTTTTTTTCCATTTAATATTTTTTTAAACAATAAGTGATAATATGTATGCTAAACAGAGGGAAGTCAAACTATTTTTCTATGCAGACAATATAAGATTTACATAAAAGGAATTGCATAAAAAATCCACCAGAAAAACCTACCTAGAAATTGACTTTAAGAAGTCTTCCTAGTAAATACTGTCAGGTATACAAAAATTATAACCTTGACCAGATCTCGATACTCAGGTGGCACATGTGTTCATATTAATCCCTAGACCCATACTGCTCGAGCAAGAAGGCAGGCGGGATCTTTGTGAGTTTCAAGGCCAGTCCTGGTCTACAGAGTGAGCTTCAGTGGATAGGCACATTTCTCTTTCCACCCAAAACAAAAAAAGAAAACAAAAAAAACAACTGAAAACGAAGGAATACAAGGGTGATCCATTCCCACTACAATTAAAACCTTACTCAAACCAAGACTCCAAAAATACTACGGCTCTCAAACCAAACCTAACAAAGAACAACCAACAGGAATACTCACTACAACAAAATTATAAACCCTGAAGGAGGAGATTAAAAACAACATCAAAAGGTGAAAAGACATCCCATGTTCATGGAGTTCCGGAACAAAAGTATCCAATTGTAAAACATGTTATACTACCCAAACTTAATAATACAGATACAAAGCAATCCCAATTAAAACATCCATGAGTTTCTTCACAGAAAAAAAAAAAAAAAAAAAAAAAAAAAAAAAAAAAAAAAAAAAAAAAAAAAAAAAAAACCTGAATAGCCAAAGCAACCCTGACGAAAAAGAGCAATTAAACAGGAGGAAAGATCTCAGATATACCAGATTTAAAATTATAATAGAGGCTAGAGAATGTAGTAATAAAAACAGCTATTCGAATGGTACTGACACTAAAAACAGACCTGTAGACCAAAGGAACAAAACTGAAGAATCAAACTTGAAGCACATAACAATTTTAGCCACCACTACATTTTTGACAAGGAGGCCAGGAAGACACAATGGAGAATAAACAGCATCTTCAGCAATGATGTTAACAAAAACTAGGATCACCAACCACATTGTAAAAGAATAAAATTAACCTAACCTCTCACCTGATACAAAAATCACCTACAAATGGATCAAAGACCCTCTCACAGGCTCCGAAACCCAAAACTCTGAATGTGATACAAGAAAAAGTCAGCAGAACCTATAAGACATAGGTGAAATAGAAAAAGGACTTTGTAATCAGACAGCAGCTGCACTAGGAAAAAAGGTCGACAATTACAAGTGGGGACCTTGTTAAACTCAAAAGTTTCTGTACAGCAAAGAAAGGAAACAATCAGGGAAGTGAAAGGAAAACCCACAGAAAGTGGGAAGGGAACCTTACACACTTAGTGATTACATCTGACAGAGCATTAACTTCCAGAATCCTATAAACTACTCAAAACACAAAGCAGTAAGAAAACAAAATGACTACACCTTAAAAAGATGGGTAAAGGGTGGCGAGATGGCCTAGCGGTGTAAGAAGCACCAGAATCGCTACTTGACAGGGACCCGGGTTCGAAATCCCACGCACCACATGGCGGCTGAGAAACAGTCTTGTAACTTCCAATTCTAGGAGAACTCCAGTTTCCAGGGAATTCGACACCCCTTCTGACCTACGCAGCATATGCACGACCACAAGCGTAACACAAACCTATCATGCAGACAGTAACATTCATACAACCTACCAGAAAAAAAAAAAAAGATGGAGTAAAGAGCCTGAACATTAGACTTCAACAAGAGATAGAGAAAGAGCATGGTTAGAAACATCTTAAAAAAGTGATTAACCAATTTGCTAATAATTTATAGAAATGCAAATTACAAACCATTCTCACGATATATCATCTACTCTTGAAAGGATGAGTCAGAATAAGAAAACAAATGATAATGAAATAGTTGAGAGAGGGTGGGAGGAAAGGAGGAACATTCATCACTGCTGGTAGGGAATGCAAACTTGTACAACCACTATGGAACAGCAGTATGATGGAGAACATTATAAAGACTCAAAATGAGCCTAACCACCTGGACTCAGAAGCTCATACCACTTACTGGGATATATACCACACAGACTCAACCTGTGAACAGAAGATACATGCACATCCATGTATTATGACAGCTCTCTTCACAATAGCAAAGAGTCTGCAAACCAACCCAAGGTGCCCCTCAAAATGCAAGAGAATAGAGAAAAGTGGCGTTTCATCTACACAATCGGAGTTCTATGCTCAGTAAAGAAATGAATATCATGACTTCGCTGGTAATGGAGGAACATGAACAAGAGTCATATCTATAATGGTAGTAAGAACACGTTCCACAACAAACAAAGATGAACAGTATCCTCATTGTGGTTGTCTAGCAACCAATCGTAACCTCAGTAAGTAACTCAGTAAGGTAAACTGAGAACACATAATAGTTAATATTCACTTGGATCTGAAAACAACTGTGCCTTAAATATTGTGAATCCTATAATGACGTCTAGAATCTTAACCTACTTATGATTCAGACATTTTAATTACTAATATGAGTGGAGCATGTATTCAATATTTTAAAAGTCAAAAAGTTAAAATGGAAAAAATGAGAATAAAGAAATATGACATGGAAATAACACACAGTTTGTTTTCAGACAAGATAAATTTGCTATTAGGTGGTGAGTATCAGGGTGGTGTAACTTATGCTTTCTGAGTGCTTAGATCACTATGAATACCCATACTAATTTGGCACAAAGGACCTAAAGGGATAACTTTGTTCCCTGCCCCTGTATAGTCAGGGTTCTCTAAAGAAACAGAAGCAACAGGACGAATATATAGCTATATACAATTTATTGATTTGCTCACGTGACAGAGTTCAAGGAGTCCAACAGTAGCTGCACCACACTGGAGAGGCTGAGAATCTAGGGAACTGCTCAGTCTGCAAGGCTGGATGTCTCAGTAGTCCCAATCTGGTGCTGAAGCCCTGATGGATTCCAGGAGATCTGCCGGTCTTAGTACATACTGGGATCCGTAGGTTGATCATAGCAGCAAGACAAACTCACCAGTGAGAAAGATGTAAGCCACAGGAAAAAAGGACTAGATCCCTCTGGCATGGCTTTTAATACTGCCTGCCAGCAGAAGGTAATGCCCACATTTGGGGTGGGCCATCTGGGTTGAGGTAGTACAATCCGAAGATCCTTTTTCTCTTATTTGTTCCTTAGTCCAGTCAAGTTGATACTCAGGATTAACCATCACCCTCAGAGGTCAACTAATTCTCAGGGAACTATGCATGGGGGCATCTCTTGAAATGTCCTGCAAATGTGGGTCACCAATCTTCCTGTGCAGGGAGGTCTTGGCGATTCACTAATGGTGCTTCAGCCAGTGTCCAGTCTATAAAGAGCAAAGTCTGCTAGTGCTTCAAAAAGGGAAGCCTGGTCTAGCAAGACCTGATTTTGTCCTCCAGTGGATGGAACTGGTAAATGAAAAACTGAAAGGAGCCAAGGGCTCCCACCCTCCCCCCTCTAATAAAAAAATATAAATCCTGAGTGACCCCTGAGGACCATATCCTCAACTGACCTTGAGAAAACAAAAACTTTGGTTAATCTGGGCTGTGTGACCTTAAGCATCCGAAAAGAAAGTATAGCCAGAAATAAACAATCAGTAAGGTCTGAGAAATTGTACTTCATATCTAAAACTTGAGATCTTAGTAAATAGACAAAAAGAAAGAAAAAGAGAAAGAGAGAGTACTGTTGTTTTACCTATCTTCAATTCTTACTGGCAAGTACATCTACTCTGCGGCTGCCAATGCTTTTGCCATTCTTTGAAGACACGAGACACAGCCTTTTAACCCTCCAATATGGACTGAAGACTCATGTCTCTCCAAGAATCCTCCAAACCTTCAATGCCAGATGGAGACTACTGAGATATCCAGCTTGTGGACCGAGTGGCTACTGGGATTTCAGCCTCTTCAGAGTGTAGACTGCCATTATTGGACTATCCAGGCTGTGCCATAGAGGCCAGTGCAGGAAGATCAAGACAGGAAGCATGCTTGCAGGACCTCATTTGGGTGACCATGGGGGGGGGAGACTTCAGTGTGGAGCACAGGGGCAAGATTGATGGTTGTTTGGGCTTACACAGGAGGGATTTCAAGCACTTCCTTGGGGAAAACATGATCTTTTAGTAAAAAAAAGAGGAAAATTCTCCAATATTCGGATATATGATATATATATATATATATATATATTATATTATATATAGTGCAATACAAGTTGGAGAGAACAACACAAAAAAATGATGGGGGGAGAGGAAAAAAAAAAAAAAAAAAAAAAAAAAAAAAAAAAAAAAAAAAAAAACAAAAACAAAACACCACAAATATCTCCTAGGAAAAAGATCAAGACATGTATGGGAGAGTGAGGAACTCAGGTGGGGTGGAGGCATGGAAAGGGAAGTGACTCTAAATTGATTGAGAAATACTGTATGATGTATGGAAATAGTTTAATAACATAATAAATTTAAAAAAGTTCTATTGAAAAAAATAATCTTGTGCCTTGGGGGACGTGAAGAATAGATAGAACACTTTAATCCTAGCACTTGGGAGGCAGAGGCAGGCAGATCTTTGTGAGTTCAAGGCCAGCCTGGTCGACAGAGAGAGTTCCAGGACAGCTGGGGCTACAGGGAGACCCTGTCTTGAAAAGACAAAAAAAATAAAAAATAAAAAAAAAATAAAAAAGTTCTATTGAACAATATTGATCTAGAGAAGAGTACTGCTTGTGTTTCTCAGTCTTTCCAGCTGTAAGAATTGTCCTTAATCAGTCAGTTCTATTGCTGCTGTGTAACAGCTTAAAGCTATCCCATAAAAATATTTACAAAACAGAAAGCAGAACAAACTTGTTCTGGGGAACCAAGTTTGCTGAGCTCATGTCTAGGGAAGAAAGTTGTAGTATGAGGGTGTAATGTGGGAACGGAGATTAGAGCAAGTAACTTTCTGGAGCAATTCAGTCTTTTTGGATGCAAGTCACTTGGTTTGTGGTAAGGATTGAACCCACATTTTAGACAAGTTCTGTGCCACTGAGTTTGCCCTGATCCTTCTATTTTGTATAGCAATAGATAACGGAAACAATAATGTGGTATCTTTATCATATAAACAACTTACAGAAAACAAAATACAGAATATTTAGTATATTTCATATATTCTAGCATTCAAAGTTCACTTAGAGCATTTATTAAATTCTCCGTGTAAACCTATCCCTCCTCTAATGGCCGTAAACATTTCCAAAGCTCTGTGACTACACATTGAATTCTAAGTATTTGCTCTAGATCTCTCTCTATGGAGAGCTCTTCAAGAACAAAGTTTGTGATTTTTCAGCTTCAATCCCCAACATCTAATATAAGTTTGGTATCTACAAGGTGTTTAATAAACATGTTAGCCTGGCATGGTGGTGCACGCCTTTAATTCCAGCACTTGGGAGGCAGAGGCAGGCAAATCTCTGAGTTCAAGGCCAACCTGGTCTACAGAGTGAGTTCCAGGCCAGCTGGGGCTTTAGGGAGAACCCGTCTCAAAAAGATCCCCCCACAAAATGTCAGTCCCTTCATAGTCACCATATTTAGGATTTCTTAGACTTGTGTTGTTGTTGCTGGTTTTAAGACAGCAACCTGGCTCTGCTCCTGAATCCTGGGATTCACCATCACACCCAGCTCCTAGACATTTTTGTATTCTAGGTATTTGGGGTTTCCTTAGCCCTTACTTCTAGCTTAGCAGTGGCTCAGCAGTGTAACAGCTCACACAGGAGGACAGCAGAATGCCTACTTTGTCTTATTCCAGAAGAGTGAAACTAACCGTTTCTGTGCCACAGTGGGTTCTACAGAGATATTTATCACTTCACCATCCCCTGGGAGCCCTTGCTCATCAGCTGTGTTGACATCTATGAAGTGACAGTTATGCAGGATGTCTTGATGAAAGGTTAGTGTACCAGCAAAAAGAATTTAAACTGACCGAAATGCAGGGATCCACTGAAATAGAAGACTTCTGTATGTTCTCCTAGTAGCTACTATAAGGAAAAGAAGAATAGCCTTTGCTGTTTGAAGTATTTAAGCACTCATTTATCAAATTTACCAAAAGGCTCTGTCTGATTCCCATAGCAAGTAGAACTTAACAAAAATTTAATGCAACTACAAGGCTTTAATTATATTTGAATACCTCTGGCTGGTCATGATCCTTTTGGAAAATTAGGTGAAAACAATCTAGTGTTGGCTCCGCAAGTCTTCAAACAGAGCCACAGTTTAGCAGTAACAATTATGAGTTGAGAAACAGCTCTTGATTTTATCTGTCCTTGGCAGAGAATGAGAGGCTGACTTTGGTGGCAACAGGACACCATTGCTACAACACACTGGGGCATTTGACTTCTCTCAGGAATAGCATTCCCGTGTTCAAGTGAAAATCAAATATGTAGGTCAAGATAAAGACGGAAAACACAGGAAATTTGCATTAGCAATTGATTTTCCCTCCCTATGACTTCAAGTCCTGTGTCTTTTGCTCTGCCTGCCCCTCCTCAATCTCTATTCATGCCTCCTGGGGAGTTTCTTATTATAAAGAGATCAGGAGGGAGAAGACACAAGCCTTATTTACAGGCACCATTCTATTTTACTGGCACCAGACAGTGTGACAGCTGAGGTTTTTGCAGCCGCTTTAAAAACGTATCGAGAAAATGAGGACAAATGCTTCTAGTGGTTTTTCTTCTGGCCTGTTTACCGAAGAAGAGATAGCTCAGGCAAGAACTTACGACTTTCTTCCTTCCATTGTCACCTTCCCTCCCAGAGTTCCTCTGGATCTCGTTCCTTCCGAGCTAGTAGTCATCTAGACTCTTAGTTGGAATTTTCCATGCAATGGACTATAAGTTTGTGGGTGACATATACCTCCCATTATTTATCATCTGGACACTGATATTTTAGAATCCTCATTACTTTAGGAAGGAATGCTTCCTTGGGATATAGAAAAATGGTATAACTACCTACTTAGATTCTTCATGCCTTTAAGTTTAAAGATAAAACAGAGGGTTTGTTACTGAATTGGATGATTGATCTTGCAGAATTAGGGTGTGGCTCAGTGGTAGATGGCTTGCCTAGCACACGTGAAGCCCTTGATTCAGTTCTGAGTGTTGTAAAATAGGACAGAATATGAAGCCACACTGACGGAACCAGAGGAGAACCTCAGAAACTGTCCATTTTTAATGTTAATAAATGTAAGTTAGCCAGGCACAGTGATACACAGCTGTAGACCTAGCTACTTGGGACACAGAGGCAAGAGCATTGCTTGATACTTTGAGTTTAAGACCAACCTGAACAACATAGCAAAATACAGTTTAAATAACAAGTGTAACAAAACAATCGTATTTGATTTTCTTTAAACTTTTTTTTAAATTTTATTTATTTTTGTATGTGTATGAATGTACTGTCTGCATTCAGGTTTGTGCACCCGTGTCGTGCAATGCCACGGAGGTCAGAAGAAGGTCTCGGATTCCCCTGGAACTAGAGTTCTCCTGGAATTGGAGTTACAGACGGTTCTCAGCCGCCATGTGGGTGCTAGGGATCGAACCCGGGTCCTCTGCAAGAGCAGTCGGTGCTCTTAACCGCTAGGCTATCTCTCCAGCCCCAAGCCTGTGTGTACCTGCAGTGAAAATGGCTCTGTCCCTTACAGACCAAAACAATCGTATTTGTTAATTCTGACTATAAACAGAGTATCGGAGGCCATTTTAACTTAACCAGTGTTAAACAACTAGAAAAGTAGATGATATCACATGAAACATCGATTTTCAAGCATTGAATAAAAGTAAAAGGATAGGGGCTGGAGAGATGGCCTAGCGGTTAAGAGCGCCGACTGCTCTTGCAGAGGACCCGGGTTCGATCCCCAGCACCCACATGGCGGCCGAGAACCGTCTGAAACTCCAATTCCAGGAGAACTCCAGTTCCAGGGGAATCCGAGACCCTCTTCTGACCTCCGCGGCATTGCACGACAAGGGTGCACAGACTTGCATGCAGACGGTACATTCATACACATACAGAAATAAATAAAATTAAAAAAAAAAAAAGTAAAAGGATAACAAAAGTCCTAAAATCATCCCAAGACAATGGAAAGAAGTGGCTTTAAGGCTTACAGGGATTTGAAAGTGTGTGTGTGTGTGTGTGTGTGTGCGTGTATGTATATGTAAGTTTCCAACATTAGATATTAGATGATGATGCTGGAACTTTCTCTTTTTTTTTGGTCTTTTCGAGACAGGGTCTCCCTGTAGCCCCAGCTGGGACTGGAACTCACAAAGATCCGCCTGCCTCTGCCTCCCGAGTGCTAGGATTAAAGGCGTGCGCCACCACGCCCAGCTAATGCTGGAACTTTCTTTCCCCTTTACCAATATATCATCGGTCTCTCAGTTATTATATGAAAGCCACTTAACATTCCACACAGTAAAAGTATCCATGACATTTACTGCCCTTGGGGTAGATAGTAAGACTATGCCCATTTTTGTTCCTGCTACAAACAAAGCTACAATAGAGACTTTTGAATACAATCTTTAATAGTAATGTTTATATTTCTACAGAAAAAACTATCTCAAGTTGAGATGGTAGGTCAAAAAGAATCTATAGTTTACCTGGGCGTGGTGGTGCATGCCTTTAATCCCAGCACTCGGGAGGCAGAGGCAGGCGAATCTTTGTGAGCTCAAGGCCAACCTGGTCTACATAGTAAGCTTCAGGCCAGCTATGACTAAAGGGTGACCCTGTCCCACAAAAAAAAATCTATATTTTAAATTATTGAAGACATTGGTAAAAGTTTACAGTTTTTACTCCCATTAATAATATAGTACAATGATCACTTTCTCATGTAAATCTTACAATGCATATTTAAATTCTTTTTAACTTTGCCATAATATTGGAAAGATTCTAAATTAAAAGGAATGATCTTTAGCATTTTCTCCGTACTGAATTCATGTGTTTGGGTCTCTGGCACCCCTAGCTGGTTTGCTCTGTGAAGTCAGCCGTGATGGACTTAAGCCATGGTTTTCTTTCTTTCTTTCTACTCTGAGTTCCCAGGTTGCATACAGGAGATTGTATAGCTGGAATAATACCATCCAGAAAAAAAGCATATAATACAGGTTAATACCACCATTGCCACATATAAAAGATACCTTGATATTCACTAGAAATAAAATAATAGAAAGATAAATCTCTGGGGTTGAAGGAGCTATTCAATGCTTAAATCTTATCTACCAACTTTTATTCCACCTCTGCTTAAACTTCAGTAATGATGTAGATCATACAAAAGCAGACATCCTGCTCCATATGATCTGTGCCAGACACAATTGTGTGTGCATGGCAGGAAGTATCTCATTTAATCTTTACAAAAACCCCGTAGGAGAGGATTTACCATTATACCTATTTCACAGACTCAACCAAGGCACAGATTGCACAGTCGGTAAGAGGTTGCTGGGGTTTGAAATCAATAGGCAATCATACTCAACCTCTGCACCCTACTGCCTCCCAGAGGCAGGTTTATAAAACTGTGAACACCACCTGTTTTCTTCACACAAAGCCAAAAATTTCTTCCTGTGGATTTGTTTCATTGCTCTTATTTCTACTATTCTTACTTTTGTAAATTATCCTAAAGTCTTTTACATAAGGTAATGCTAAAATATTTTTAAATTAACTATGAGATTCTCTATAAACTTTGGTTCTAGTAGCCAGAGTGAATTTAATAGAAGCTTAAGATCTGCTTCTAGAGCCCACCCAACAACAAGGCTGAGGAAAGAAGCATATTTCTTGAAAATTACAGACCCCAAGACATGTGGAGTTTAAGCCTTTTAGGTGATAGAGCTAAACTTTGCAAGAGGAAGGACAAGTCCCCAGCTCTAAATCCTGACATTGCAGGAAAAATTAACACAATGCTATTATAGTATCAAAATCTCAGTCAAACCCTTCAAGAAATGCTCAGTGCTAAAAAGAGACTCCCCTTGAAAGCCTCAAATACCTCAGGATTTAGTCTTTTAGACTAGAATAACAAAGGAGAGAACAGCTTCTGTGGGAGACAAGATTACTAACGTTCCACTTACAGGAATCACAGACAGTGGAGACCATAATAACAAAAATCACCTCAAATATTTGTGCTCTTCGTAAGAGAGGGGATTTAGTAGAAACTCAAATGAAAACAAAATCAAGTGGCAAATGGAATTAAAGTGTAGACAAGGCCCCAATGGCTATCCGGATATGAAAGATTCAGGTCTCTAGACTGTGCATTCAGAAAGAATATACTGCCATGAGCTCTCTCTCTCTCTCTCTCTCTCTCTCTCTCTCTCTTTCTCTCTTTCTCTCTTTCTCTCTTCCTCCCTCCATCCGTCCATCCCTCCACCATGCTTTCATTGCTGAAATATAAAATATGTTTGATTGCAACTGTAATTTCCATTTGTCAATTTTTTTTTTTTTTTTTTTAGTATTTTCAAGACAGGGTCTCTCTGTAACCCCAGCTGTCCTGGAACTCACTCTGTAGACCAGGTTGGCCTTGAACTCACAAAGATCTGCCTACCTCTGTCTCCCAAGTGCTAGGATTAAAGGCCTGCGCCACCACGCCTGGCTTTGTCAAATTTTTCATCATAGAATTATGTCTACTTGCTCTTTCTCAATGCTTTGCAGTTTCTGTTACTAAATTAACTTTAGCAACTACACTAACCAGTTCTATTAAACAGTAAATAATAAGGAAAGGCTAGGGGATAGTTGTGGAGCTATCATTCTCAATTTCCAGCACCAAAAGATGAAAGAAAAAGAACTTTATTAGAATATTATGGATTTTGTTATTCCATTTATTTTCAGTTTGTAAGTAATTTTTCTTTTTTTAGTTTCTAAGTAATTTTATGTACCATTTTATTGGTTCTAAAAATAGAGAACTAATAATTTTTTAATTTTTATATAATAATTTATTGATGTTTTGTGTATTTCAGACATTACTTTTCAGTTCAATTTAGACATATTCCTCTTTACCTTCCTCCCACTCCACCTCAGTTCATGCATTCTGTCATACATATCCTGCATCTTTCTCTCAGACTTTTTAAAGTTTTTCTCTGCAAAGGTTTATTGTTTTGGGCAGAATTTAACTATATCAGTCCGTTATTTGACACAGTCCTTATATTGTTGTGGTTCCCTCCCAATTGTATTACTCCAAAGTATGCCTATATATACATCATATATGTCCCAGAATTATGTTCTCATTTTTTCCTTTTAATTTTATATTACTCTAAAATATGACTAAATACCTTCCACCCATATACATTAATTACCATGTCTGAAAGTGGTAAGTTAATTCTAGGGCTCATTAAGAGATTCATATTGTAACATCACTGTTGCTTTCAGATAGAAAGAAATATAACAATAACGTTGCTCAGCTTGCCTTTTGATTGGGGAATTTGGTACTAGCATCCACAAATGAAGAAAACCATTCCCTTTTGTTTTTTGAGGGGACTGTGCTACTTCACTTAGCATAATGGGTTTGAACTCCATCCATTTACCTGCAAAGTTCATGATGTTATCTTTCTTTTAGAGGGGGGTATTTTTGAGGCAGGGTCTCCCTGTCACCCCAGCTGTCCTGGGCCTCACTATGTAGACCAGGCTGGCCTTGAACTCAACAAAGATCTGCCTGCCTCTGCCTCACAAGTGCTGGGATTAAAGGCGTGGGCCACCATGCCCAGCCCAAGATGGTTCTTAGCTGCCATGTGGGTGCTGGGATTCAAACCTGGGTCCTCTGCAAGAGCAGTCAGTGCCCTTAATCACTGAGCCATCTCTCCACCCCTGATGTTATCTTTCTTTACTGCTGCATAGAACTCCATTGTACCACATTTTTGTTATCCACTGGTCAGTTGAGGGGCATTTGGTTTGGTCCCAACTCTTTGCTATTGTGAAAAGAGCTGCAATAAATATAGATACACATGTATCTTTGCAGTAGGATGAGTCTTGTGGGTATATGCCTAGGAGTGGTATGGCTGGGTCAGGTGGTAGGCTCATTTTGAGTCTAAGAGTTCTCCACATTTCTTTCCACAGTGGTTGTACGAGTTTACATTCCCACCAGCAGTGGATGAGTATTCTCCTTTCCCCACAACCTCTCCAGCATTTGGTGTCTTTTGTTTTCTTGATCTTAGCCAGTCTTATTGGAGTGAGATGATATCTAAGAGTGGTTTTAATTTGCATTTTCTTACGTATTGAAAATGTTGAACACTTTTTAAGGTGTTTCTCAGCCATCTTTACTTCCTCATTGGTGAAGTCTCTGTTCAGCTCTTTACTCCATCTTTTGAGTGAGTCATTTGTTTTCTTCTTTGTATTTTGAGTAGTTTATATATTCTGGATGTTAATGCTCTGTGAGATATGTCACTGGTGAAGATTTCTTCCCACTCTCTGGGTTTTCTCTTTACTTCCTTGATTGTTTCTTTTGCTGTACAGAAGCTTTTGAGTTTGATGAGGTCCCACTTGTTGGCGGTTGACCTTATTTCCTGTGCAGCTGCTGTTTGAATTAGAAAGTCTTTTCCTACTCCTGTGTCTTGTAGATTGCTACTAACTCTTTCTTCTATCACCGTCAGAGTTTTGGGTTTCATGTTGAGGTATTTAATCCATTTGGAGTTGATTTTTGTACAGAGAGGTAGAGGTTTAATTTTGTTTTTTGGCCTCTTTATCAAATATGAGGTAGCTAAATTGTATGAGCTCAAGTTTGGATCTTCAATTTTGTCCCATTGGTCAATGGGTCTGTTTTCATGACAGTACCAGGCTGTCTTTATGACTATAGCCCTGTGGTATAACTGGAAGTCTGGTAAGGTGATCCTCACCATATTGCATTTTTTGCTCAGGGTTGCTTTAGCTATTTGGAGTCTTTTGTCTTTCCATACGAATTTAAGGATTTTTTTCCCAAGTCTGTGAAGAAACTCATGGGGATTTTAATTGGGATTGCATTGAATCAGTATATTAATTTGGGTAGAATGGGCATTTTTACTATATTAATATTTGCAATCCATGAGCATGAGAGGTTTTTCCATATTTTGATGTCATCTTCAATCTCCTTCTTCAGGGGTCTAAATTTTTTTGTTGTATAGATCTTTGGTGTCTTTGGTTTGGTTTGTTCCCAGGTATTTTATTCATTTATTTATTTTTGAGGTTATTGTGAGTGGGAAGGTCTCCTTATATTCCTTTTCCAGTTGCTTGTTGTTGGTGTAAAGAAAGGCTATTGATTTTTCTAGGTTAATTTTGTATCCTGCCACTTTACTGAAACTCTTAATTGTTTCTAGGAGGTTTTTGGTGGAGTTTTTAGCATCCTTCAAGTAAACTATCATATCATCTGCAAACAAGGATAGCTTGACTTCCTTGTTTCTAATTAGTACTCTTTTAATTTCCCTTTCTTGCCTTATTGCCCTAGCAAGCGTTTCAAGCACTGTTTTGAAGAGGAGTGGTGATGGGGGCAGCCTTGCCAGATTCCTGTCTTTTTTATATTATTATTATTTTATGTGTATGAATGTACTGTCTGCATGTAGGTTGGTGCACCCATGTTGTGCAGTGCTGTGGAGGTCAGAAGAGGGTGTAGGATTCCCCTGGAACTGGAGTTAAAGATGGTTCTTAGCTGCCATGTGGGTGTTGGGAATCGAACCCAGGTCATCTGTAAGAGC
This sequence comes from Rhizomys pruinosus, assembly GCA_009823505.1. Classification (NCBI taxonomy): domain Eukaryota; kingdom Metazoa; phylum Chordata; class Mammalia; order Rodentia; family Spalacidae; genus Rhizomys; species Rhizomys pruinosus. The sequence goes on along the minus strand of VZQC01006270.1, from coordinate 608,989 downwards.
AGTTGGTGCTATTAACCAATGAGCCATTTCTGCAGCCCCAGATTCCTGCCTTTAAGGGGAATGGAGAATCAATAATTTATTCTCATCAGCTAATGAACTATTAAGATAATTGTTGGGCTGGAGAGATAGCCTAGTGGTTAAGAGTGCCGACTGCTCTTGCAGAGGACCGGGGTTCAATCCCCATCACCCACATGGCGGCTAAGAACCATCTTTAACTCCAGTTCCAGAGGAATCTGACACCCTCTTCTGACCTCCACAGCATTACACGACATGGGTGCACAAACCTACATGCAGACAGTACATTCATACACATAAAAAATAAATAAAAATTTTTAAAAAAGATAATTGTTAAATCCATATGTGTTGGTTGCTTTTCTGTTGCTGTGATAAAACACCATGATCAAGGCAACTTACAGAAGCAAAAGTTTATTTGGATTATGGTTCCAGAGGGCTTAGAGTCCATCATGGCAGAGAAGCATGGTGGCAGAGGTAGCTGAGCAGAAAGCTGAGCACTCACAGCTTCAAGTAGGCACAGGAAACATAGAGACTGGGTATTAAAAACTCTCAAAGCCCATTGGCTGGAAGGATGGTTCAGTGGCTTAGAGCACTGGCTGCTCTTTCAGAGGACATGGGTTTGATTCCCAGCACTTACATGATGGCTAACAACTATTCATACTCTAGTTCCAGGGGAATCTGGTGCCCTCTTCTTATCTCCTCAGGTACATTTGTATGCATGCAGGAAATACATACATATAAAACAATAAAAGAACTCTCAAAGTCAGCCCCCAGTGACATGCTTCCTAAAGAGTCCATGACTCTCCCCAAACAGCTCCACAAACTGTGGACTAAGGGGTCAAATACATGGAGCCTACAGGGGCCATTCTCACAAACCACCACATTCTACTCCCTGGCCCCCATAGGCTCATGGTCCTGTCACAGTGCAAAATGCATTTAGTCTAACCTCAAAAGTCCTCATACGTCCAGAATCCAGTCTCTCTGAAACACAAAGCAATCTCTTAACGGTAGGCCCTTGATAAATCAAATGACAAATAACATACTTCCAACATATAATGGAAATAAATGCACATTCCCATTCCAAAAGGGAGGAATTCAGGTATATTGAGGAGATATTGAACCAAAGCAAAACTGAAAACCAGCAGGGCCAGTGCCAAATCCAGTAGTCCCATAACTGATATCTGTGACTTTTCTTTCAAAGAACTTAGATGGTTGATTCGTCTTTTGCCCCCAATACCCAGGTGAGATAATGGACTTGCATGTCAGGAGCACAAGAGACCTCCACTAGAGTTTCCTCAGGCTTCACCCTGCCCAACCCCCATCATTCCATGTAGTACAAGCCAAGAGCACAGGGTCAGCCATCTGAATCTTCTGTAACTGCCTTTGTTTGAGTTTGAATAATTGAATAAATTTATTGCAATTCAACTAGCTACTATCACTTTCAAGCTTTTTTAGTCTTTAGTTTTCTAAGTTTAAATACATGACTTTAAAAATTATGGACTTTGTTTTAGTGAAAAATAATGTACATATTTTTCACTTCTGAATTACTCTGCTATAGATGAAAGGAAATTATTGATAAGTATTTCATAAATATTAATTATCAATACAAGAGTTTTCAATTACATATGCAGACTGGGACATTTTTTTCTTTCTTTCTTTCTTTCTTTCTTTCTTTCTTTCTTTCTTTCTTTTTTTCTTTCTTTCTTCTTTCTTTCTTTCTTTTATATGTGGTGTTAGGAATAAACACTTCAGAGATGCTAGACAAGTACTCCACCACTGAGCAATATCCTCACTCTTGAGACAGACATGATAAATCTACTATAAAATGCCTTTATCTCCTTCTCTGTTGGGGAAATTTGTAGTTAAAAGGATTTCAATTTTCCAAAAGTTATACTAAGCTTAGTGATTATTTGAGAACTTCTATGGGGTGTCTATTAAAGTCATTCTATTTCTTGTTTGGCTCTGAAACCATTATAATTAATGCTTTGTAGGAAAGTTCTTTTTGTTATTTAACAGTTTCTTGCATGTACATAATGAATTTTTTCCTTCTCACCCTCTATTGCCCTGGCTCATCCCCTTTCTTTTCCCACTGAAAACTTGGTTCTTTCCAACAAGTTCCCTTCTTACCTTCATGTGTTTTGTTTTTATTTTTTATTTTTGTATGACCAACTGAGTTTTAATAGTTTTTCCAGTAAGAACAAGTTATTTACTGGAGCATACATCAAAAGACTTAAAATATTTACTTAAGCTGGACGTATGTGTCTTGAATAATCAAATAGTTCTACTCATAGCTTTGTATTCAACAGAAATGTGTTTGTATATACATAATGCTGAAATAGATGAGCAAGAACATCCATTGTAGCTCCATTCATAATGGTCAAAACTGGAAAAGAGATTCCTGTAAGGCAGGTACATATTATCTAGACAAGAATAATCAATTGTTGAAAGTGGAGAGCTTGACAGTTGAAGTGGAGGGTAAAAGGACTGTGGGGGTGAAGGCAATGTCTAGTTCTTGATGTGGGAGCTAGATTCACAAGTAGATTCAATTTGTGAAAAATTTTCAGTTTATAATTTTAGGGCATTGCATTAGAAGTCCTTAAATATCATCTAGCACAACCAGTTTCCTAAATTATTTCTAAATTACCTACAAAATTATGAAGATTTGGAATTATGTGTCAATTATGTAAGTGAAAACTCAGATGTATTAAATAGAGATCATTTCTCTGTTACTTGAAAAGTAGTTAAGAGTGGTATAGTGTTTATTTGGCTTTTTTCATTTGGTCTTTTTGAAACATGGTCTCCCTGTGTAGTCCCAGCTGGCCTGGAACTCACTATGTAGACCAGGCTGGCCTTGAACTTGCAGAGATCCAACTGATGCTGCCTCCCAAGTGTTGGGATTAAAGGTGCGGGCCACCATGCCTGGCATTTATTATATATACATACATATATATATATATATATATGTATATATATATATGTATATATACATATATATATTCAACTTTTCAAGGTTTAAGAGCTACATCTGAATTCAAATTCTTTTTTTCAAAGCCAATTTTTATTGAAGCTTTATGCATTTGATACATTTCAAATCAAATGTAGACTCATGACCCCTCCTGCCCCCCACCCCACCAGAGCTCATGCACTCTGCCAAGCATGTTTTTCATCTTTTTCTCAGTCTCTCTCAAAATTCTCTATGCAGAAGTTTACTGTTTCAAGCAGAAGTTCACTGTTTTAGTCAGTTATTTGGCCCAATCTTGTTGTTGTTTTTGCTGTTACTGTTATTCCTTGCAATATGCATCACTCCAAAATACGCATATATGCATGCCACGTATTTCATGGGTTTTAGCATCTTCAGCTTATGAGGGTTTTTTTCTTTATTTATTAGGCTGAAAGATGTCATGTTTGAAGGTTCCTCCTTGGCAAGCCCAAACAACCATCAGTTCTGCCCTTGTGCTCCACACTGGGGTTTTCCCTTCCCATGGTCACCAAATGAGGTCCAGTAAGCACCACATCCTGTCTTGATCTTCCAGTACTGCTCTCCATGATACAGCCAGGTAGTCCAACAATGGCAGTCTATACTCTGAAGAGGCTGAAACCCCAGTAGTAGCTCAGTCCACAAGTTAGATGTCTCAATAGTCCCCATCTGGCACTGAAGGTTTGGTTTGGAAGATTCTTGGAGAGACATGAGTCTTCAGTCCACATTGAAAGGTTGAAAAGCTGTGTCTCTCATCCAATATCATCCTAAATGGAGAAATGACAGAAGCATTCCCTTTAAAGGTAAGAACTTTGCAAGACTGCTCCCTGTCCCCGCTCCTCTTCAATATAGTGCTTGAAACACTGGCTAGGGAAATAAGGCAAGAAAAGGACATTAAAGGAGACTAATTGGAAAAGAGGAAGTCAAGCCATCCCTTTTTGATGATGATATGATTGTTTACTTAAGGGATGCTAAAAACTCCACCAGAAAACTTCTAGAAACAATTAAGAGTTTCAGTAAAGTGGCAGGATACAAAATTAACCTAGAAAACTCAGTAGCCTTTCTTTACACCAACAACAAGCAACTGAAGAAGGAATACAAGGAGACCTTCCCACTCACAACAGCCTCAAAAACATTAAAATACCTAGGAACAAACCTAACCAAAGATCTCTACAAAAAAAAAATTTAAACTCCAGAAGAAGGAAATTGAAGAAGATGAAAAAACCTCCCATGCTCATGGATTGGGAAACTTAATATAGTAAAAATGTCCATTCTACCCAAACTCTTGTACAGATTTAACGCAATCCCAATTAAAATCCCCAAGAATTTCTTCACAGGCTTGGAAAAAGGTCTTTAATTTCAGTTGGAAAAACAAAAGACCCCAAATAGCCAAAGCCACCCTGAGTGAAAAGATCAATATAGGGGGATCTCTGTTCGAGACTTCAAACTATACTACAGGGCTATAGTCATAAAAACAGCTTGGTACTGGCACAAACACAAACCTGTTGACCAATGGAACAAAACTGAAGATTCAAACGAGCACATACAATTTCAGTCACCTCATATTTGACAGGGGGCCAAGAAGACACAATGGAAGAAAGACAGCATCTTCAGCAAGTGGTGTTAGCACAATGGGATCACCACTTGTAGAAGAATGAAATTAAACCCCTACTTCTCACCCTGTACAAAAGTCAGCTCCAGATGGATCAAAGACCTCAATGTGAAACCCAAAACTCTGAAGGCGATAGAAGAAAAAGTTGGCAGACGCCTATAAGACATAGGCATAGGAAAAGACTTTCTAAATCAGACAGCAGCTGTGCAAGAATTAAGGTCGACCATTGACAAATGGGACCTCATTAAACTCAAAAGCTTCTGTATATCAAAATAAATAATCAAGGAAGTGAAAAGAAAACCTACAGAGTGGGAGGAAACTTTCACTGCAGATACATCTGACAAAGCATTGATTTCCAGAATATATAAACTACTCAAAAAACAAAGAAGAAAGAAAACAAATGACTCACTCAAAATATGGAGCAAAGAGCTGAACAGAGACTTCACAGTGAGGAAATAGAGATGGCTGAGAAAGATCTTAAAAAGTGTTCAACATTGTTAATAATTAAGGAAATGCAAATTAAAACCACTTTAAGATATCATCTCACTCCAATAAGACTGGCTAGGATCAAGAAAACAAATGATACCAACTGCTGGAGAGGTAGTGGGGAAAGGGGAACACTCATCCACTACTGGTGGGAATGTAAACTTGTATAACCACTATGGAAAGCAGTGTGGAGAACCCTTAAAAGACTCAAAATGAGCTTGCCACCTGACCCAGCCATAACACTCCTGGGTATATACCCACAAGACTCATCTTACTGCAGAGATACACGCACAGCCATGTTTATTGCTGCTCTCTTCACAATAGCAAAGAGCTGGAACCAACCCAAGTGCCCCTCAACAGATGAGTGGATAGAGAAAGTGTGGCACATCTACATAGTGGAG
>VZQC01006270.1:576352-602852 GCA_009823505.1 Rhizomys pruinosus | reverse complement strand
GCCACATCTTCGAAGACCTCCAAAAACAGTGCCACCAACTGGAGACAAATGTCTGAATACCTAGAGCCTATGGAGGACACTCATCCAAACCACCACATATATGAATCCCTTAAAAATTAATAAATAAAAATTAAATAAAAAAAAGAAAAGCTGGGGCTGGAGAGATGGCCTAGCAGTTAAGAGCACTGACCGCTCTTACAGAGGACCGGGGTTCGATCCCCAGCACCCACATGGTGGCTGAGAACCGTCTGAAACTCCAATTCCAGGAGAACTCCAGTTCCAGGGGAGCCCGACACCCTCCTCTGACCTCCGCAGCATTGCATGACACGGGTGCACACACCTACATGCAGACAGTACATTGATACACATACAGAAATAAATAAAAATAAAAATAAAAAGCTGTGTCTCATGTCTTTGAAGGATGGCAAAAGCAGTGGTAGCCACAGGGTAGCTGCACTTGTCAGTAAGACAGGCAAAACAACTGTATTCTTTTGTCTTTTTACTAAGATTTCAAGTTTTATACCTGAATTAAAATTTCTCAGGCCTTACTAATTATTTATTTCTTTTTATACTTTTTTTTTTGAATGTTTAAGGCCACACAGTTTAAGCCCACATTAACCAAGGTTTTTGTTTTCTTAAGGTCAGTTGAGGATCTGGTCCTCAAGGGTCACTCAGGTATTTTGGGGGGGGCTGGCTCCTTTTGGCTTTTCATTTACCAGTTCCATCCACTCAAGGACAAAGTCAGGTTTTGCTAGACCAGGCTTCCCTTTTTGAAGCATGAGCAGACTTTCCTCTTTATAGACTGGACATTGGCTGAAGTCCCATTAGTGGATCTGCAAGACCTCCCTGCATAGGGAGACTGGTGACTCACATGCAAGACATTTCAAGAGATGCCTCCATATATAGTCCCCTGGAACTTAGTTGACCTCTGAGAGTAGGTAACAAAGTTATCCCTTAAGACTCTCATCCAAATTGGTATGGGCATTAAGTATGGTTGTTAAGCATCCAGAAAGGCTAAGTTACACCAGCCTGATACTGATACTTTTAACTACTATGTGATATTTTAGAAAAGGCTTGGACAAAAGCTCAAGCAGACTTGGGTAAGAAATACTAAGAAGCACTCCCATAAAATAAATACTATGGTTAGACATAACGTCTCGACAAACTAGTTTTTTCCTCATTCTTTTGATCTTATATTACTCTAAAATATGCATACATACCCTCCACCCATATACCAAAAATTCCCAAGTCTGAAAATAAATGGAAGCTTAGTTCTAGAACCTGTTAAAGGATTCACAATATAAGAGCACAGTTGTTTTCAGATCATGAGGAATATAACAACATTGCTCAGTTTGCCTTACAACTAGGTAATTGGTGCTAGCATCCACGGATGAGGGATACCATTCCTCATTTGTTTTTCTTGGACTGTGTTACTTCAGTTAACATGATATCTTCTAGTTCCATCCACTTACCTGCAAAGTTCATGATGTCATCTTTCTTTACCACTGCATAGAACTCCATTGTGTAGATGTACCACATTTTGTCTATCCACCTGTCAGTTGAGGGGCACTTGTGTTGGTTGCAGCTNATATTTTAAATAAACAAATGAATAAAATGAATAAATAAGCTAAGCCTGGTGCCTGCATGCCAAGTGTTGTCAAAGGCAGGGTTACATTCACCAAGGTTTGAAAAGCAAGGAACTGGAGATCAGAACTTCTTGCACTGGGTGGGGGGGGGGGTTACATTTAGTGTCCAGCCCGTTTTCCCAAGTGTATCTCATATAATTTCGATTTAGCTTTCATTATAAAATGTACAAACGTACACAAGATTGCACACAATCATATAAGGAGCAACAGGGACTTATTGGGCATCAACCAATGTCCAATTTTATTTTACTTCTACTCACCTCCTCCCAGCTTGTATGATTTGGAAGAAAATCTCCAGAATCATACAGTTTAATATATGAACATTTCACTAGGAATCTCATATAAACAATGACTTTTAAAAATAACCATAATGCCACTTTCACATGTCAAAAGTTAGCAAATTTCCCATATCATCAAACAAACAGAGAAAATAAAATGCTGAAAAAAATGAAAGTCTCAAAAGATATTTTCCCCAATGTTGTCATCCTTTCTCCATCTGTTTCTCTCTATACCCTGATGTTTGTTGCCAATAATTTTCTGTTTATGAGTTTAACTTTGGAGTTTGTATGAGTGCAGTGACCTTCTCAACCTGAGCCGAAATTCATTCATACTTTATGGAAATGGATTGATCAGAACTAATATAGTAACATGAGAAGAGAGCTGTCACAGAAACAAGGATCATAGACTTAAGCTTCTAGTAAAGTCCATTATTTGATGCAATTGCTTCAGACATTAAAATTAACACAGACTACACCGACTGACCTGACATTTAATGGGAATAAATCTAATCATAATAAAAAATTTTTTCAGAAAAGAGACACCGAAAATAAATACTGAAGGCATCAGCTACAACAATACTACAATGGTTTGATTCCTTTTGCTAACAACTCTGTCTTTCATTATGATTCATCTTGGGAAAGACACACTCCATTTGGTTATGTTCCACTTGCATACATTTCTAATATTAGTTATTAACTATCTTAATGCAGTTTCTGAGCCACACCGAATATTGATCTAATTTCTTCTGCCTAGATTTTTCTTGATGTGGTAATGGGGTAATTTTCTCTCCATCACCCATTGGGCTGCTGCTAACTGGTTTTGAAATTTAGAAACAGAATAAAAAGCAAATCAGCTATGTTCAGCTGAATCCCGAATATTTATCTTTCCAAACATTGAGAAACTTAGTTTGGAACATTAGAAGGCCTGGGGGGCATTCGCTTCCAGAATGGCAAAAAAAAGGAAAGAAAGATACATGCAAAGAAAAGACCAAGGAGACAGACACAGAGGGGAATATTTATGGGGAACAAAGTACATGAAAATTACATTGTCTATAACCTGATTTTCATCTCTGCTTTGGAATTTTCACTTGTCTGTCTGTCCATCTGTGATACTAGGTTTTTACTTGGCTTTATGGATTTCAATATTAGTTTCCCCTCTGCCATTCCTTAAACTACAAAAGAGCATTTTAGATATAACATATCAGATCTTCCTTTAAAGACAGGTTGCAATAATAGCTGTTCCACTTTGAAAGATCAAAGAGCAAGAGTCTTACCTTTTAAACTTCATAACAACTTGACTATATCTAAACTGGATATTTTTAGTCATTCGTTATTCACTGCCTTACCTATCTCGCTTGAAATTTCAAAGTTTCTACAAAGAAAATCCATGGCAAAACAATCTACCAGCTATTGTTGCTGCATAACATAATAGAATAAAATAAATCTTACATTACTGAAAGAAATAATTATCCCAAGTACCATATGAAATTAACCTGCTGCCATCAGCCAACTTTCTTCTAATCTTTCCTCTGTATTTATAATTGCATCTCAATTTTCTGTTACACACTCATTTCAGAGACTTAGATTTGGTTTTTTGTTGCTATCGATGTTGCTGTTTGTTTTTCTTTCTCCTTGGTAGTTCCCATTTTCCACTCCATGGCCTGGACAAAAGTTCTTGCCATTTATGGAATATTATTCACAATACATGGCCACAATTCTATGTAGTAGTAGATCTATGTGGGTTTTGAGCTTTAATTTTTCTTTTTATTGTTTGGATTTGGGTGCATTTTGGCAACAAATATATTCCCCCTTCCTTCTTCCCTCCCTTTCCTTCCCTGTACCAACAACACTTTCCTAAACTTCACATACTCTATTTTTAAACACCTTGAGTCTACTTAGTGTAGCTTGGCTGTCCATGGATCGATGACCATCTATTGAAGGAGGGTGGGTTACCACTTAGGAGCAACATCACTGAAAAAAACTGACTCTGTTCCCCAGCAGTCATCAGGGGGGGGTCAATAGCTACTCAGCTAGGGGTGGGATGCCATGACTCCTCTTCTCATCCATGGTGGGAATTTGTCTGACTTGATCTTGTGCATTCAATCACAGCCAGTGCAAATTTATGGGGAAAACAGCCTTCCTATGCCCAGCAAGTACTGTTTGTTGCAGACATCCAATTCTTCTGGCTCTCATGATTGTTCCTCTTCCCTCCTCTTCTTGCTGATTCCTAAGCATTTGGGGGAGAGGGTATGGCATAGATGTCCCATATAGAATTGAACATTCCACATTCTCTGATTCTCTGTATGTTACCTAATTTTGCCTTTTTGTTAATCACCATCTACTGCACAAAGAAGTTTCTCTGAACAAGGTGGAAAGATACAGTAGTTAATTAAATTATAAGAAACTAGGGGGAAGTTTTACACTATGTATATTTAGCAAAATAATGGTAGCGATTTCTTGGCCAAAGGCCTAAGAACTGGTCATTCCCAGATTTTTGGCCCAGTTAATGGTACTAGGCATGAGTTTCATCTTCGGGAGCAATCCTTAAACCCTATCAGAAAGGGGATGGTTACTTCCATAATAGTCATGCCACCATCACATCAGTGGATGTATCACATAATTCCAGTAGATACTGTAGCTATCAGGGTTCACAGCTGAGTGAATACTTCTCTCCCCCAATAGTGTGTCAAAATATAGAGACGTCTAAAACCTCATTAAATGTCTTTGAAAAAGCCATATGTAAACCTACTACTGTAGAATTTTCCCAAAATGCTTAGATGTACATATATAAAAGTAGTTTAGATGAAGTTACCCAATAAAAGGTGAACAGTCGCCTCCCCCAGACAGTTCAGGGCTATCAAATAAAACACCAGACAGCAGATATGTGCTATCTTAACCTTTGTGAAATGGGTTATGTAGACCCCTCCTCCTCAAAATAGAACATTACAGGCCATTTTTATTTCTCTTGGATACCATTCAGAACTCAATAGTAAGACACTATTGCTGAAAACACAGCATACTTGAAATCATCAACCATGTACTAAACTCGAAGCTTCATCCCCACTTGCTAGCTTTTAATAGTCCTGGAATATTCTATGAATACTACCAGGGGATTTGAACTTTCATATTGACTTCCAACTAAAAGCTGTTTCTGCTGTTTTATTAATTGGTACCTATTTTCTTCCTTGTCTTTTGATCAGTGATCCATGACTGTTTTCTTTCTACTATTTAAACAGACAGGATAGTCCATTCATTCAACAGCTATGAATAATGTCCGAGTCTGGTCAAACAGTATGGTAAGTGCTGGAGGGTGCTGAACATAATTGATGCACCTGGTTTCAAAGATGCAGTGCTTGTTCTATAATGGGAAAACCTTTATCACTCTCACCCAAAAGAGTTCCATGCAGCCTTTGTTTGCATGATAGCTCTGGGCTGAAAAGATAGCAAGCTGAGATTTGTGTGTAGACCCATCTTAATGACTAGAAAAAAAACATGCTACGGCTCACAAAAAAAAAAATCTGTCAACATTTTAGTACAGTTCCTATCAACTGCAAATGTCTAAGTACATGAGAAAATTGAGTGCAATTACTCCTTTTTTAACTTCTAGCCTTTTTATTTCTTAATTTCTTTTTTACTCTTTTTTTATTTTACTTTTTACTGAGGTTTTTTGCATTTCATACAAGATTCTTAATCGAATTACACTCATCCCCTTCCTTGTCCCCCACCCTACCCCAATTCATACATTCTGCCGTGCCATGTTTTCATATTTTTCTCAGTTTGTTTTTTTTCATTTTTGGGGCAGTTTAATGGTTGGGGTAGAAGTTTACTGTTTAAATCAATTCTGACCCCGTCTTTCTTTTGTTGTTGTTGTTGTTCTCCAAGTGTATCAACTCCACCATTGTCTATATACATGGCCACACATATACCAAGTTTATGATGTCTGAAAATAAAACTATAGGTTAATTCCACAAAACAGTTTCATTATTCACATTGCAATCGAGTTGCATTCAGGTAAGGAAACATATATTTACTTTCCATTTTCTTACATTACAATAATCTCTTTTAATTTTAGATGTATTGGTTTTTTGAGATAGGGTCTCTCTCACTAAGTACCCCAGATTTACCTGGACCTTATAATCTTCTTACCTCAGCCTCCTAATTCGGTATTCGCCACGTGAGTACACCCATGCTCGACTTTCCAGTATTTTAAATCACTGCCATGTGTGGGCACAGCCTGGCTTCTTTAGTGACATCATTTTCCCTCAGAAAAAGCCATGAATGGAGGGCAATTAATATGGTCAAAATACATAATATAATTGAAAGAAATTGTCTTGTGAAACCCATACACTATGCACAGCTTATATACAGTAAACAAACTATTTAAAATCCCCCCAAACAAACAAAATACATCAGAAATCTTGAAAATTTAAAAGGCGTCTTTATGGAAAACTCCATAGCGCAGTATAGTTTGAAAAGTGCTTTGCTTTGGCAAATTGTCATGACCTTTTCAAAATTTGGATGAGCTTCCGACATATTTTTTCCATTTGTGTTTACTCTTGTGAAATCTCACCCCGGAGTTCCTTTCCTGTGGAACCTGCTTTTTTTCTGTCACTTGCTTTGTGAAGCTGCATCCTTTCCTCATAAGAACTTCCTTCACTGCATGTCTCTGGCTGCACATCTATAGTCCCAGAAGAACACACTATCATCTGTACTCTCAGCAACTGTTTCAATTACTCCCCCTCTAAGATTGTCATTTTAGCTTTCCTTGTGAAATTTTCAGCTTTTGTGGCTACTTCTTTCTCCGAGTCCTCTATTTTTCCAAACTGTTCTGTGGGGTGATCACTCCGGGAATAAAAAGGAGGCCAGTACACTACAGCTCTGTTTTCTGTTACGGGACTGACCAGAAGGAACTCAATGAACAGTAGTTGGCAGGTTTGGAAGAAGCGATGTGATGACTCACTCACTATCGTGCAAATCTTTGATATACATAATGAATTTTGGATTGAAGAGCTCACAGCAAAGTTGGTCCATTAAACAATGACAGCTAACATGCCATAGTAAGTGCAATTTAAACTATGTTGCTGGAGAGCAGTGATTGGATATAGTCTGGTAGCTGAAAATCATACCTATCAGAACCATGAATAATAGGACTGTCTGACTCAGATGTTTAAAGAGCCTATTTGCTGCCATGCGTGGTGGTGAACCCCTTTAACCCTAGCACTCAGGAGGCAGAGGCAGGGCGGTCTCTTGTGAGTTCAAGCCAGCCTGGTTACAGAGTTCCGACTGGGCTACAGGAGCCCCTGTCTCAAAAATACAAAAAATAAATTAAATACATAATAAATAAATAAATAAATCAATACGGCCTATGCTGTTGTTCAATATAGTCTTCAGCACTATCCAACATTGTTTTTCTGCAATAAGAGAAATTTTCTAACTATGATGCCCAATATGATAGCAAATAACCCTACATGATACTGGGTACTTTGGACTTAAGCAGTATGATTAAGGAAAGAATATTTAAATTTGTAATCAAAATTCATTTGAACAACAATCTGTGGTTATACTGGCCATGTTCAAAGAACTCAGTAGGGGAGACACCATAACGCGCCAGGCCAGGTACACAGCTCCACAGCTTTAGGCGTGGTCTGCGGGGGGCAGCTGGGAGAGGGGTTCTCGCTCTGAACCCGTCTACGGGGCCCGGCCCGAGGGACCGCGCTGGGGTGAGCGGCGGGTCGGTTCCCCTTCTCCTCTGGTCACGGCTGGACTTGTGGCCGGCGGGAAAACCGGGGTCGCAGAGAGACGCCATAACGCGTCCAAGGCCAGGTACACAGCTCTACAGCTCTAGGCGTGGTCTGGCTGGGGGCAGCTTTGGGAGAGGGTCTCGCTTCTGAACCAGTTTACGGGGTCCCCGGCCCAGAGGGACCGGGGGCGGGCTAGATCAGGCACACAAAATCCCCCCCCCCCCCCCCCGCGCCAAGTGAAATGCTAAGAATCCAAGTGGTCTTCCTTTTGGAGAACCTTCTGAACAGAAAGAGGGGAAGAATCTACCTTAGGCTTCAAACATCCAATATATACACAAACCTGAAAACCTGAAATCTAGCCAAGTCCATACACCATAAAACAAAAAAAAAGCCTAGACCTGAGGCAAGCAAAACCATCCGCTCATATAGTGAAAAGTCGTTTGACTTGAACCACAAAAGGGAAATCCATCTGCCAGGGACACGACGAAGGGAGAACATGGGAAATGCACAGGATCCTCCCACACAATGGCCCTACCAAACCTTGGAGCGGAGTTAGCCACCCACAATGGATCCCCTGGAGTAGACCCAAGGAACAGAGCTTTGACGAATAATTGCAGACTACACAGAGAAATTACAGAAAATAAAGAAAGACGCATGGAACTAAAAGAGAGAGAATGAAAAACTCAAAAAGGGGACATAGAGGGATACGATGACAAACTTCGGAAAGAACAAAGGAACAGAATGACAAACTCCAGAAAGAACTAGAGGGAGAAAAAAAAACACAAACCTCCGATGGAAGAAGAAACATTGAAAAAGGAAGCCAAACAATCGAAGAAAGGAGCCCAAGAAGCATGATTGAGAGAAGCACAAAGAAGCGATTGAGAAGCTCAAAAAGGAAAATGGAAGTACTAAGAAAACACAGGAGGAAACAAAAAAGTAATTAGAACAATCAGTCAATCAGAAGCAAGAAAAGGAAAAAAAGCCTCAGAAGTAGAAATGGGGAAGCCCGAAACAAGATATCCGACCTGGAGATACCACAGAGGCAAGATTCAAAAATGCTCAAGTGACGATTATGAAAAATTTAAAAATACACAAAAAAGTGGAACAACCAGGACATATGGGACACTATGAAAAGACCAAACCTCCGCCATCATAGGAATAGAGAAGGAGAAGAATCCAAGGAATAGATTGATCAGATCTTTCAAACAGAATAATAGATGAAAATTTCCCCAAATAAAATAGACATGCCATACAAATACAAGAAGCACATATGACCCCAATAGACAAGATCAGAAACAGAAGAAACAGCCCACGCCATATCATAGTTAAACTGCTAGCTGCCCAAAAACCAAGAAAAAATTTGGGGCACAAAAGAAAAACAAGTCACATACAAAGGGGAAAACCCATCCGAATTACAACTGACTTCTCGCCTTAAACCATAAAAGCAAGAAGAACATGGAGCAAAGCCATTCCCTGTGTTAAGGGACTAAGGATGCCAACCAAGAATACTATACCCAGCAAAAAACTGCGAACTATACTTGACAGGAGGAGAGAAAAAATCTTCCATGACATAAACAACATGAGATGATGGAATTACATGTCTGGAAAACCAACTCTTCCTAAAATACTTGAAGCAATTCAAAGGGCAGAAGCGAGGAGCAACAATCCTCAAAAAACTAGGAAAAGAAAAGAATCTAATAAAACATAACCATAGCAGCAAAATCAAAGGCTAGAAGTCCAAATGGATTAATAAAGTGAAAGGAAAGCAAAAGCAACATCCATCTTTCAATTGTACCTTAAATATTAATGGGCTAAACTCCCCAATAAAAAGGCATTAGACTGGGGAGAATGGATTAGGAAACAAAAACCCATCTCTATGCTGTCTACAAGAAAAACCCATCTCAATTTTCAAGGATAGGCACCCCCAAAACTTAAGGTGAAGGGATGGAAGAAAGTATCCAAGCAAAATGGTACAAAAAAGAAAGCGGGGTGGGCTATTCTAATATCAGAACACATAGACTTCAAAGCAAAAGAAATCACAAGAGAAAAAGAGGGCCATTACCATCCTTGTCAAAGGAACAATTGACGATGAAGAGATTTTCACAATCATAAATATATATGCACCAAACATCAGTGCACCAAACTTTATAAAAGACAATCCTCCAGGAATCTCAAGGCACAGATTACCCCCAGCACACTAATAGTAGGGGACCTTCAATACCCCATTAGTCCTTTAGACAGATCAACAGGACAGAGGATAAACAGAGAGCCATCTGAACTTAAATGACACAATACACCAAAATGGACCTCACAGACCATATCTACCGAATATTTCACCCAACACCAGAGGATTACACTTTCTACTCAGCCCTCATGGAACATTCTCCAAACTAGGCCATATACTGGGACACAGGGAAAACTCACAAATATACAAAGATTGAAATATCTCATGCATCCTATCAGACCAAAGTGCAATAAAAATTCATTATCAACACCAGAATAACCCCTACAAACTACCAGGAAACCACATGGAGACTAAACACCCTCTCCTGAATAATGAGTGGGCAAGGAAGCAATAAAAAAAAAGAAAAAAGAATAAAAAAACATTCCTGGACCTGAATGACAAGATTAGAAAACAACACAGCAAAAAGCAACAATCTATGGGACACTTTCAAAGCACTCCTAAGAGGGAAGTTTATAGCTCTAAGTGCCCACATTTAAAAAAAAACAGAAGGAGCACAAGTGAATCATCTAACACACCAGCTAAAAACACCTGAGAGACAAAAACAAATGAACCCTGAATGCATCAGACAAGAAGAAATACCAAAAAATCCAGAGCAGATATCAATGAAATAGAAACAAAGAAAAAGAAACCATGCAAAAACTCAATGAATCCACACTTGGTTCTTTGCGCGAATTATAAGCAAGATAGACAGAACTTTAGGCCAGTTAACCAAAAGAAGAGGAACAACTCCACATCAATAGAATCTGTGATGAAAGGGGAAATATACAACAGACAATGCAAGATCCAGACAATCATACGGGGAATACTTCAAAAATTATTTTCTACTAAATTTGGAAAACTAGAAGAAATGATGAATATCTGAAATCCTGGGAATTCCCAAAGTTCAACCCAGAAGAGATCGTCAGCCTAAACAGACCAATAATACCGGGAAGAAATCGAAGATGTCATAAGAAACCTCCACCCATAAAATGCCAGGTCCAGGAGGATTCACGGCAGAATTCTATCAAATATTTCGTAAAGAGGACTTATAACCTTTACTACTTAAATTGTTTAGACGGATACAAAAACGGCGGGACTCTCCACAATTCCTTCTATGAAGCCAGCATTTCACTATTACACAACAGGGGAAAGATACAACCAAACAGGAGAATATAGACCCATCTCCCTTAATGAACACAGATGCCAAAAATTCTAAACAGGATTTGGCAAATCGCATAAGACTCACATCAATGAAATCATCCACCATGACCCAGTTGGCTTTCATCCCAGGAACATGCAGGGATGGTTCAACTACGAAAATCAAATCAATAAACATCATCAAACATATCAATGAACTGAAGGACAAGAACCACGCCATCATCTCAATTGCTGCGGAGAAAGCCTTTGGCAAAATCCAGCACCCTTTCATGTTTTAAAGTCTTGGAGGGAATTGGTCTGGCGGGATCATTCCTCCATGTAATCACAGCCATATACAACAAACCCACACGCCCACTATCATCCTACATGGTGAAATGACAGAAGCATTCCCCTTAAAGGTAGGACTCAGCAAGGCTGCCCCCTGTCACCACTCTCTTCAATATAGTGCTAGAAACCCTGGCTAGGGCAATTAAGTCAAGAAAAGGGAAATTAAAGGAGTTCTAATTGGAAAAGCGGAAGGACGTCAAGCTATCCCTTTTTGCTGCTGATATGTGTCTACCTAAGGGATGCTAAGAACACAAGAAAACTCCTAGAAAATGATTAAAAGCTTCGGTAAAGTGGCAGGTGGCAGGATACAAAAATTTTAAACCTAGAAACAATCCAGTAGCCTTTCTTTGTACACCAAACAACAAGCAATGGAAGAGGGACACTAAGGAGACCTTCCCACTCACATAGCCTCAAAAAAAATAAATACCTAGGAACAAACTAACCAAAGGACACCCAAGATCTCTACAACAAAAATTTTAAAACCCTGAAAACAAGGAAATTGAGGGAAGACTCAGAAGATGAACAAACCTCCCATGCTCATGGCTGGGAAAATAAATTAGTAAAAAATGTCCATCCTACCCAAAAATAGTGTACAGATTTAAAGCGCGATCCCCATCAGAATCCCCAAGAGTTTTACAGGCCTGGAAAAAAAAACTCAATCATTTGAAAAAAACAAAAAGACCCCGAATAGGCCAAGCAACCATGAGTGAAAAGAGCAATAAGGGGGATTGCTATACCAGACATCCAACTATACTATAGGGTATAGTCATAAGGACAGCTTGTACTGGCACAAAAACAGACCCAGTTGACAATGAATAAAACTGAAGATCCAAACCTGAGGCTCATACAATTCAAGCCACCCTCATATTTGACAAGGTGGCCAAGAAGACCTACAATGGAAGACGAAAGACAGGCATCTTCAGCCAGTGGTGCTGGCAACAAAAAACTGGATCACCACTTGTAGAAGATGAAATTAAACCCCTACCTCTTCACCCTTGTAAAAGGTCAACTCCAGATGGACCAAAAAGACCTCAATGTGAACCCCCAAACTCTGGAGGTGTAGAAGAGAAGCTGCAGCAGACTACAAGACATAGGGTAGGCAAAAGACTTCTAAATCAGACAGCAGCTGCACACGAAATAAGGATCGAACAATTGACAAATGGGCCCTCATAACTCAAAAGCTTCTGTACATCAAGGACGCAAATAAAGGAAGTGAGGAGAAGACCCCCAGAGTGGGAGGAAACTTCACATCAGATACATCCTGACAAAGCATTAATTTCCAGAGTCTACAAGCTACTCAAAAAAACAAAGAAGAGGAAAGAAAACACCACTGCATCATTCACAAGATGGAGCAACGCTCTCATAAGAGACTTCACAGAGGAGGAGGTAGAGATGGCCGAGAAACATTCTTAAGAAGTGTTCAACATATCTGATAATTAAGGGAAATGCAAATAAAACCACTCTGAGATCTCACCTTACTCCAATAAGACTGGCTAGGATCAGGAACATGAATGATACCAAGTGCTGGAGAGGTTGTGGGAAAGGGGAAACACTCATACACAAAAAAAAAAAAAAAAAAACTTGTACAGCCACTATGGAAGGGAAAGCCAGTGTGGAGCACCTTAGAAGACTCAAACCTGAGCCTCCCCATTGACCCAGTCATACCACTCCTGGGTTATATACCCACAAAGAACAACTTACTGCAAAGATAATGCACAGCTATGTTTATTGCAGTCTGTTCACAATAGCAAAAAGCTGGAACCAGCCCAGGTGCCCTCAACTGACGAGGTGGATAGAGAAATTGTGGTGGTACATGTATACAATGGAACTCTATGCAGCAGTTTAAGAGGGACAACATCATGCATTTTGCAATGTAAATGGAGGAAGCTGGAAGACATTATGTTAAGTGAAGTACACACAGTCCCAGAAAAAACAACCGACAAATGGTATCCCTCATATGGGCTTGCTAGTACCCACAACCAGATCTAAATATTTTCTCATGGAGAGGGAGGCATAGTAAAAAAGCACAACAGAAAGACTGCATCAGAAAATGGACTGACATGGTGAATTGGACACGGGGGGAGGGTGGGGAGAGGGGACACGTGTGTGTGTATATTCGATTTTAAGGCATATTTAATTGACGTGAGTCAGCAAGTACCCAGTTTCGCTAGACACTGTCTACAGGACACCTGGTGTTTTCGGGACTTAGCAAAAGTAAAAGTAGGGCTGGAGAGATGGTTTGGCTGTTATGAGCATTTGCTGTTCTTGCATAGGACCTTGGTTCGATCCCCCGCACCCATATGGCGGCGCGCGCCGTGTGATGCCCCTCCCATTCCCCGGGGGTGGCGCCCTCCCGTTCCCGGGGCCTCCGCGCCCCTCTTCTGCCCTCCGTGGCCTTGCCCCGCCCCGGGTGCCCATCCCTGCATGCCGGCCCGTACCTTGCTCCCCCCTTCCCGCCCCCCCCCCCCCCCCCACCCCCCGTCCCCGCCCCCTGTGTCTCTCCACCCGTGGTTTTCCAGCCTCTGCTTCCCCTGGTCCTGCCTCTGCCTTCCCTGGCGCTATCCTTAGTGTTGTCCACATTGCTTTACATAAAATCTGTAGAGCACGAACTTTGGGATTGACACATACCAATGTTCTCTATAATTTCTCTGTTGTACAGTATCCCCTTGTAGCATTCTCTTTAAGATGATTTAAGTAAAAATTAAGTTTGCTTCCCAAGTTAATCATCTATAGTCACCCAAAACAAAACATGGGTGAAATTTGATGAAATCTGTGCCTGGACTCCACCCTATAGTCATGTATCATACAACTATCTTCTGGAGACTCATACGCTAAAAAAAAAAAAAAAAGGGGGGGGGATACAGCAAGACATGAAACCTTTTCATCCAAAACCCTGCACTTCAAAATCTTAAAACTAACTATGGGGAAAAGATTTGTTGTTCCAACAGGCAAAACGTCACCAACATAACGGTTGAGAAAGAAAGAAAGATACAGGTTTGCATTTTGAGTAGGATGTACCAAAAAAGACAACGGAAAGGGATTGACCGTCTGAACCATCAAGGAACAGAACAAAGCCTAGATTGCCATAAACATCGAACCCCTCTGTGGATCCTACATTAAACAACTAGTTATAATGAGACCTAATGAAAAAAACTTTACCTTCTAGGTGCCACAAAGGTTCTGATATGAGAGACTTCCTTGCCTTCCCCCCATCCGAATAGAACAAGGAGAAATATGACGATGATGAGGTCGTTCCCCAATTGTAAATTGGAAGGACAACTATTGTAGAGGTGAACTCTTATAAAAACTGGTATAACTGCTTTAATTGACTAATATACAAAGGAACTATAAAAAGGATTACTCTCTATTCAAAACCAAATAAAATAAAAAAAAAAAAAAAAAAAAAAAAAAAAAAAAAAAAAAAATATATTAATACAGGAAGCTCTGACATCAGCATGGATTGTTCTATTAGGTGGATGTTGGCCAGGGGGGATTCCAAGGCCCCACAAAGGGTGGGGGCTCCTTGCCCCTAAGTTGGGATACCTACAGGAGGAGAGGCAATAAGAACCTGCTGCCGAAGACCTGCCGTGACTTGGCGGGGGATGTGTTGAGACCCCCCCACAGCCGCGTGTACGGATTGGCCTTGGATATGCAGAGAGTGTTACCGCGGGCCACTAAACCAATTGAAAGCAGGTATGGGTCTCCCGGAGTCAAGCAGGACTCACCGTAAGCACCAGCTACACTTCATCTGCCTGGAACTACTGTGTAGCAGTGGCAGCCACATGTCCTGTATATCCCAAATCTAGTTGCTGTTGGCTCTCCCCTTGGAGAAGTGACCCATGGTGATGCCACAAGTACATCCTCTTACAGGTTAGGAGATTTTAAGCCACAGTCAGACCCTGTCACATTTAACAGGGGGGAAAAATTGTAATTCCATGGAATTAAAACATTCAACGTGTGTCTCTGCTAAATTCCTACCATAACTATTAGTGTGCTTAAATACCTATATATTCTAATTGCTTATGTTCTTCATTAGTAGATCGAAAGGCTATCCTGGACACACTGTCAGCCATGAAAGGAAACAGCCAGAATTGCCCAGAGAGTCCAAGTCAACAGCTCCAGAGAGAGTGGACTGTTTTACCTCTCATCACCTGTTTGCCCCTTTTCTAAGCCTAGGGCACAACCTGCGGACGAGGGGGCATGGTAGAATGTAGGGGCTGCGATTGGGGTGACTGGTGAAAACTACAGCAATGTAGTCTGGACACTCCATTTGATCAACTTGATTGAACAAACCAACCTGTCACCCCCACACTGATGGTTGGGCTGTAGGTGTTTGGGCACAACAGCCTGCAGATAGGTTTTTGCATGAAGGATGCTTGTACCTCATGGATTATCACTTATAGCTAAAAAATGAAAAAAAAAAAACTGAGAGAAAGGAAAGAGCCGGAAGTTATGGCAGAATGCAATGATCTGGGATGGGGTGGGGGTGGGGGGAGGGGGCAAGGGAACTAAGCCTGAATGAATTGGAAAAATGTATGAAATGCCAAAAGCATCAATAAACCTAATTTTAAAAAAAAAAATAAAACTAAAAATAAATAAAAAAAAAAACAAACTAAAACCTAGAAAAATCAGTAGCCTTTCTGTTTACACCACCAAAAATCAATTGAAGAAGGGACTACAAGGAGACCTTCCCACTTCACCATAGCCTCAAAACCATAAAATACCTCGGAAACAAACCTAACCAAAGACACCAGGATCTCTAAACAAAAATTTTAACCCCCTGTGAAAAAAGGAAATTGGCGAAGACATCAGAAGATGGACAACCTCCCATGCTCTCATGGCTTGGGAAAATAAATATAGTAAAAAGTCCATCTACCCAAACTAGTGTACATATTTAATGCGATTCCCAATCAGAATCCCCAAGAGTTTCTTCACCAGGCCTGGAAAAAAATCCTCAATTCATTTGAAAAATACAAAAAGACCTCCGAATAGCCAAAGCAACCCTGAGTGGAAAAGAGCCAATCAGGGGATCGCTATACCAGACATCATCTCATACTACAGGGCTATAGTAAAGACCAGCCTCGTACTGGCACAAAACAGACCATTACCAATGGATAATAAAACTGAAGATCCACACCTGAGACTCATACACTTACAGCCACCTCATATTTTGACAAGGGGGCCAATGAAGACACAATTTTGGAAGGAAAGACCGGATCTTTCAGCAACCGTGGTGCTGCGCAAAATGGATCACCATGTATGAAAGAATAAATTAAAACCCCTACCTTCCACTTAGGTACAAAGTCAACCACCAGATGGACCAAAGACCCTCAACACGTGAACCCCCAACTCGTGGAGGTGATAGAAAGAAAGTAGAAGTCTTGCGCAGCAGACTACCAAACATAGGTGTAGGAAAAAGACTTCCTAAATAACAACAGCACGGCACAAAAATAAGATCGACAATCGACAAACGGACCTCAAAAACTCAAAGCTTCTGTACAAAAGAGAACAAGATAGAGAGAAGTGCCAGGAGAAGACCCACAGGTGGGAGAACTCTTACGCAGTGATACATCTGAAACAGAAGCGCATAATTTCCAGAAGCTAATAAGAGCTACTCAAACAAAAAACCACAGACAGAAAAAAAAGATATCGGAGCAAACTTAAATCGCATGGGGAACCACGCAGATCATGAAAGGGAGACTTGACAAGAGGAGGGGAGTTACAGATGGCCGACAGAACATCTTAAGAAGTGTTCAACAATCTCTGATAATTAAGGGTGAAATGCAAATTAAACCCACTCTGAGACATCACCTTACTCCCAATAAGGACTGGCTAGGATCAGGAAACGATGATACCAAAGTGCGGAGAGGTTGTGGTGGGAAAGGGGAACACTCATCCATTAGCTGGCTTGGACCAATCGTAAAGACGTGTACAGCCACTGTGGAAAGCAGTGTGGAGAACCCTTAGAAGACTCAAAATGAGCACTTCCATTTGGACCCAGTCATCCACTCCTGTGTAATACCCACAAGGACACAACTTACTGCAAAGATGCATGCACCGCTATGTTATTGCAGCTCTGTTTTTCACAATAGCAAAAAAGCTGGAAACCAAGCCCAGGTGCCCTCAACTGACGATCCGTGGGATAGAGAAAATTAACCGCAGGGGTAACAAGTACTTACTAGATGGAATCCTAGTGCAAGCAAATAAAAGGGGGAAGAACACATCATGAAATTTGCAGGTGGTAAATGAGATGGAGCTGAATCGCCAGATTTTGTTGGTGAAAAAAAAAAAAAACCAACAGTCCCAGAAAAAAAACACGACAGAGATTCTAGATTGGTGGTCCCTACATATGTGAATGCTCCAGAAGTACCAACAGACCCAGCGATATAACAATTTGCTATGGACAGTAGGCATAGTAACAAAACACAGAAAAGACGGCAATCGCAGATAAAATGGGACTGAAAGAAGTTGAATTGGGAAAGGCACGGGGACAGGTGCGGAGAGGACACGGTGTTTGTATA
Source organism: Rhizomys pruinosus (assembly GCA_009823505.1). Classification (NCBI taxonomy): domain Eukaryota; kingdom Metazoa; phylum Chordata; class Mammalia; order Rodentia; family Spalacidae; genus Rhizomys; species Rhizomys pruinosus. The sequence continues at coordinate 584,957 of VZQC01006270.1, read as the reverse complement.
TTCGATTCTACGGCAATTTAATTGACAGTGAGTCCAGCAAGTACCCACGTTTCGCCTAGACACTGGTCTACAGGATACATGGTGTTTTAGGACCTTAGAGAAAAGTAAAACAATGTGCTATTTAAAAAACCATTGGTTTACAGAATCTGATTTAAAACTGGGTAATGCTCTGAATTAAATGGAGATTATAATTCGCTGTTGCCAAGTTGCTTTACATAAAATCTGATAGAGCCAAGAACTTTGGGATGACAATACAAAGTTCTCTTCATAAATTTCTCTGTCGGATACAGAAATATCAGCCTCTTGGTAGCATCCCTTTACTATAAGAATGATTTAAGTTAAAAATTAAGTTTCTTTCCAAGTTAATCATATATAGTCGCCCAAAAAACATAAACATGGGATGAAATTTTGATTGAAGCGGCCTTGACTCCACCCTATATTATGTTAAATAATACAACTGTTCTTCTGGACTACAATCCGCTAAACAAAAGGAGGGGGTGGGGGGATAAGAAAGAACATAGAAAAACTATTTCAATTCAAACCCTTCAGATTCAATCAAATAACAACTAACTATGGGAAAAGATTTGTTTGTCACCAGAGACAAAAAACGTCACCCAACTTAAGCGGTCGGCTGAGAAAAGAAGAAGAACAGGTTTGCGATTGAGGGATAGGATGTACCAAAAAAGTGCAACGGAAAAAGGCTGACCGGTCGTGAACATTCAAAGGAAGAAAAAAGCCTGCGAGATTCCATAAACATCGAACCCCTCTTGGATCCTCCATGTACACAAACTTTATAATGAGTCCAATGAACTTACCTTTCTAGGTTCCACAAAGGTTTCTGATTATGATAGGCTTTCTTGCCTTCTCCCCCCAATAGAAACAAGGAGAAATATGAACGATGATGAGGGTCGTTCCAACTGTAAATTTGAGACAACTATTAGTAGAGGATAAATCTCTTTATAAAACCGGTAAACTGCTTTCTTTATTGACTACTAGACATGGGAACTGTGGAAGGGATTACTCTCTGTTCAGACGCTATTTCACCGAACTCTAGCTAATGACTAAACAAGTTTTATACCTAGGAGCTACATCAGCAATGACTATGATGTCTACATAGATCTACCAGCGCATGGATTGTTCTGACGCAGGGAGTGCCAGGACCAAGGCTCGCCACAAGAACGGTAAGGGTCCTGCCTCTTGGATTGGTGATACCTACAGGAGGAGAGGCAATAAACCCTGCTGCCAAAATGACCTGACGTTCAATGGACAGGTGAGAAGTGATGATCGTATTGAGACCACACATGCAAGTGTACAAGATGGCCTCTAGGAATAGCTCCAGAGAGTTTCCATACCAAAGTGCAAGCAATCCCTAAAACCAAAAAGCAAATATGGGTCTCCCTGAGTCAAGCAAGATCCCTCCATCAGCACCAGCTACAACCTCACCTGCCTGGAAATACTGTGCAGCAGAGGCAGCCATGTGCCTTGTATATCCCAAAATCTAATTGGCTATTGGATCTCCCCTTGGAGGAATAACCCTGGCTGATGCCCACAAGCTACATCCTCTACAGGTTAGGAATGTCATACGCCCACAGTACGACCCTGTCATATTAAACAGGTGGGGAAATTGTTAATTCATGGATTAACATATCAAACATGTGTCTATGCTAAAGTCACCTACCATAAATATTAGTGCTGATTAAATACATATATATCTACTCACTTGTGCTTCATTAGTAGGATTTAGAAACAGGTTTATTCCTGGACCCCCCAAACACAACTGTCAGCCCATGAAGGGAAACAGCCAGAATTGACCAGAGTCCAAGTCAACAGCTCCAGGAGAGAGAGAGTGGACTGTTTTACTCTCATTCCACCTGTTGCCCCTTTTCTAAGCCAGGGAACAATCTGGGAAAGGGGGGCATGGTCGAATGTAAGGCTGTGATTGGGGTGAAGTGAATGGTGATGAAACTACAGCATGTAGTCTGGACACTCATTGATCAACTTGATTGAACAAATAACCTGTCACCCCCACTGGATGGTGGGGCTGTAGTGTTTGGGCACAACAGCTGCAGATAGGTTTTGCATGAAGGCTGCTTGTACTCCGGATTACAACTTATAGCTAAAAATGAAAAAAAAAAAAACTGAGAGGAAAGATGAGGACAGTTATGAGAATGCATGATCTGGGATGGGGGGGGGGGGTGCTGGGGGGGGAGGGAAAAGGGAAAAAAGCTGAACTGAGTTGGAAAATGATGTATGGAAATGCACAAAGCATCAATAAAAACCTTAATTTAAAACAAAAAAAAAAACTACAGTATCCCCCCATTCACACCGGCCTGTTTAAATAACATTAAGTGTTATATTTAATGGAGACTATATCAAATAGTGATTTCTCTCTCTCCATCAGACCAGAAATTCAAAATGCTCAAATCCCGTTCCTTTGTCATGGGTAAATTCTAAGTAAAGAAACAACTGAGCGTGACTCCTAAGGAAAATATAAACTAACTCTCTCTCTCTCTCTCTCTCTCTCTCTCTCTCTCTCTCATTCATCATGGTGCTTTAAATGATGATGTATGGCTTCCAAAAATAACTGTTCTTCCCCAAGATTTAAACATTTGCGACGGGATTTTGCCTGCACATTAATTTCAAAAGTATTAACAAAAACATTGGGAATGGATATTACTGAGGGAAATACTGGCCTAAGAAGCAGCACAACCTTGTTTCTCCTAATACGCATCCTTCCCAACTCAGTTCAAACCTTATCTTCCCACAGTTTAGAGTGTGAACTTTTGTCTTCATCTTTCAACCTGTTCTTGTATCCAATTTATTTCCTGATAGAGTTTTAAAACTCCTCCAAATTTCTTGGAGTTTTACCTCAGTGCATTCTTCAGATGTGTGTGTGTGTGTGTGTGTGTGTGTGTGTGTGTGTGTGTGTGGAAAATATGCACTCAATTTATAAAAGTCAATTGGTAGTTAGTCTCCACTATCCTTCACTTCTTTCTTCTCTCTTCTTCCTTCTCTTTGTCTCTCCTGGAAATTGTGTGAAGCATTGAGAAGGAGGGTTGGGATCTAACACTTACCTAGCTGCATGTGAAAGTTCTTAAGTTTGATCTCAAGTCCCACAAAACAAAAGCAAATTAATGACATAACAATTCATTATCTCACAGTCCCTGTGTGTCACTAACCTGGATGTACTCTCAACATCTTGGGTTGTCCCAAGGTTTTAATCTTATCTGAAGGTTTGGCTGAGGATGGTTTCTGAACTCATTTTGGTTGTTGGAAGAATCCATCTGCTTGCAACAGTTTGCCCGAATCCCTGGCATTTTGCTACCTGAATAAAAAGTGGAGGTTGTTTTGAAATTACAGGTGCTCCCCACCACTCTGTAAGTTGTTTCCATCATGACTGATTATGGATTAAACCCTAGAGGAGGATATCTAAAACCTAAAAATGGGCCAATCCCTCTTCTAACGATTTTCATATGGTCAAGTCAGGCCCAATAATGATAACATTACTTTTGATTATCTAAAATTTAGAGCTGAAGCAATGGATCACTTGCTGCTCTAAGAGAGGACCAGAGTTCAGTTTCCAGAACCTGAATCAGGCAGCTCACAACCATCTGCAATTCCAGTTTCAGGAGTCTGGTGCCATTTTTGCCCCGGTTGACACCCATGTTGCATTAGTTACTTTGTATTGCTATGATAAAAACATTGACCAAAACCAGCTTGGGGAGGAAAGGGTTTATTTCATCTTACTCTTACAGTTCATCATGGAGGAAAACCAGGGCAGGAGTTCAGGGCAGAGATGGAAGAACATTCTGTAGAAAATGCTGCTTACTGTCTTGCTCCTGTGGCCTGTGATCAGCCTTCTTTCTCAAACAACCGAGGACCACCTGCTCAGGGGTGGTACCAGGAACAGAAGAGTTGTGGCCTCCCACATCACTCACCAGTTGAGAAAATTTTCCATAGACATGGACACAACTCCCTCTACCCTGTGTGCAGAGTTGACAATTGAAGCTATCTAGTACACACACACATTCACACACATATATGTGTATATATATCATATACTTATAATATATATATATCTATATATATATATATATATACTCAAAGAATAGTGAATGTGCCAGTTGTGGAGTGCATGCCTCTAGTACCCGTGCTTGGGATGGGATAGAGGCAGGAGAACTTGCCCACAAGTTAGGCCAACCTGAGCTAGATAAATGAGACTGACTTTGAACAAACATCTTGAGTTGGAGTTTTACTTCCTATTTTTTAAAATAATGTGTGGATTGAATTGTTAGTTATGTATTTTATATAAATTATATATGATATTGATAATCGGTTATATATAGTATGGTATCTTATACTATATTGTGGTATATAATATATATATTATATAAATCTATATATATATATATATATATACTACATTATCAAGGACTGGAAAGATGGCTCAGCAGTTAAGAAGAGTTGTTCTTCCAGAGGACTGGGTTCCATTCTCACCTCCCACAGGGAGGTTAAGGGCTGTCTTTAACTCCAGTTCCAGGGGATCTGACACCCTCTTCTTGTGTCTACAAGCATTGGACACAAATGGAACACTTATGTACATGGATATAAAACATACACATAAAATCAAAATAATATATAAACTATTTTAATATATTAACTAAAAATTGGCATATTTAGGACTTTAAGTGGACATCAGAACTTTCTCCTCCTTTATCATGTGCTGTTGGTTACAAGAAGGTTACAATTCCTGCCCATATTCCAGAGAAGAGGACTGCACTGGACATGAACCCCTAGAACAGGAAGCAAGACAACTATGGTGGCAACCGTTTGACATATTCTCTAAGGCTTTTGCCTCAATCCAGACTCAACAGATCACATGTTCTTCTGGAAAGAATAAAAATTTAGACATTTCTTCCAATGTAGAAATATGGTTCTGGTGTGAGTCATTAAAGGCCCCAGGGGAGGCCTTTGGCCTCCTCTGTCCTGGCTCAGACAATTCTCTAGATATATTTCTGCGTTAACATGCCAAGTTGCACTGGTGATGGAACGTCCAATAATTATAATGTACTGACTTGTGCGAGTCAAGATTTTATTAGTGCTAAATCCATAGGTAAGGTTTTTGTGGCAATGTGACTTTTTTCACTACATTCATTTTAGGGTCAAGTCATAAAATCAGGATCAGGTTAGATCGAATAATTGAACTGGCTGATGAATTCTTGAGGACACTGAACTTTAACCAGTTTAACTATGCCTTTATCAAGTACTTATAGGACAGGAAGATGAAATCATCTCAGGCCATTTGCTCTTAAGTTATTCATTTGGCAACAACATCTGCGCATTCAAATTCAGTTACCCAATAGGTTCCATTTGGGACTCCCAGACAGAGAACCTTAAGAAGATGTAGTTCCCTTCATGTAACCTCCAGAAAAGTTGAATATGGAGCAAAACACACACACACACACACACACACACACACACACACACACGTGTGTGTGTGTGTGTTTTATATCCCTTTATTCCCCCAAATCATATGAAGCTATACTGGGGGTTGGGGGTTGGAGAACAGAAGAGACATGGTCTCATCTGTAGCCCAGATTTGCCTAGAATTTATTAGTTCATACAGGTGGGCCTCAAACTCATGGAAACCCTCCTGCCTCTACTTTTCAAGTGCCGAGATGACAGATGTGAGCCACCACATCTGGCTGAGGCTCTAGTATTATTGAACCAAATTTACTGAAGAGGAGTATTCAACCTTTATTATTCTCTCAGCTTGTTAGAAAGGTGTAATAATGTATGGACATACATATACATCAGATATAAATTAAGTGCAGTATAACACATCACCTAGTAATACATGCAGGACCAGATCTGACTTTCCTACCTCTATTCTGCCTATGCCTCCTACTCCCACAGATTCAGTCACCAGTCTGTTGTCAGTATATTTATAATATTAATTAGAATAACCAACATTTATTTATTATGCCAGACACTGTGTTAAATGATCTTCATGCATAATGATGGCGTCACTTTCTCAGTACAATCTATGAAAAATTATCTTCCCAAATTTTAAGAATGGAAATTGAGGTTGGAGACTCCAAATAATTTGCCCACTCTCGTGGATATTGTTAGACTCAAGATATGAATTTGCCAGGTGTGGTAGTGCATGCCTATAGTACCAGTGCTTGGGAGATAGAGGCAGGAGACCTGCCACAAGTTCAAGGCCAACCTGAGCTAGATAAATGAGACTGACTTTGAACAAACATCTTGAGTTGGAGTTTTACTTCATATTTATAAATCATGTAACCTGCTTTTAAGCAGCTGGCTTGTTTTTAGTCAAGGATATACCAGCATATAGGTTTTTTCATAAATAAATTCAACCAAACAGGGCCATGAAGAAGACCCAATGGATAAAGGTGCTAGCCATGGAGCCAACCTGAGTTTAATCCCTGAAACCTACACTGTGGAAGGAGACAACCACCTTCTGAAAGTTGTCCTCCAAAATCCACATAAATGCTTTGGCATGTCCTTCCACCCATAAATCAATAAATGCCAAAACTTTGTTTTAGCTTTTTTAATTAAGAATAAGCAAAATTTCATTAATGATTTCACAGCACAAAGCTATCATCTCACATCCTGTCTTCAGTCCCAATTCAGAGATAATTCATTATTTCATCTGTTCTTGCTGCTGTTATTGTTCATTATTTGGTGAAAGCTGAATTTGGAACCCAGGACCTCCAGTATGCTATGCACGTGATCTAGGCAAGTCTGTTTCTGTTTTTAGTTTCTCTGGTGTATTTTTCGTCGATACATTTAGTCCAATTTCATGACTTGTTGACTTTGGGGTAATTTTTATCAACTATACTTAAAAACTAATGATTTCACGTTCTTATATCATTCTTCATTTCCCTTCTCCACAACAAAACAGCATTTTATGGAGGTTATTATTAAGTTCTGTTCTTAGTTACATATTTAGTTTAAATATTATCATTGAATTTCTGATCTTGTTCAATCACCTTGAGCTTTTCTCCTTCACTCCCACCTGTGAGAAATAGAGAATTTTTGAGCTGCCATTGTTTATTTCCCTTGACCCTACCAATACTCTTTCTTTCTATTCTAGGCTGTCAGTTCCTTGACATTTATATGATTAGTGTTGTTATTAAAACTATTTTCCAAGGTGATGAGGAATCAAATATATTTAAACCATGGCATCCTGAAGAAACAGCATAATCAACTGCCTTCACAAAAATTCATGAGGTTGGGCTGAGAAGACATCTCAGTCACTAAAGAGTTTGTCTTGCATGCCCAGGGACATGAGTTGAATCCCCAGAATACATATTCAAAATTTGGGCAGAATGACATGTGCTTGTAATTCCATCACTGAGGAGGTTGAGATAAGGGGATCCCTGGGACTCAATGGCAAACCATCCTAGCCTATTTGGTGAGTTTCAGACACATGAAAGCTCCTGTGTAAAAATCCATAGTGTGGCAGGGCATGGTGGCATACGCCTTTAATACTAGCACTTGGGAGGCAGAGGCAGGTGGATCTCTGTGAGTTCAAGGCCAGCCTGGTCTACAGAGTGAGTTCCAGGCCAGCTGGGGCTACAGGGAGACCCTGTCTCAAAAAAAGACCAAAAAAAATCCATAATGTACAACAATGGAGGACTGACACCAAGGTTGGCCTCATGCCTCCACACTCACACACACACACACACGAAATTATCCATATCCAAAGCTCTTCCATTGGGTGCAGCAGAAAAACCCTAAGCACAGAGAGGACAAAAAGGATACATAACTATGAATTCATTACATGTGAAATCAGTGATTCTCAAAATGTGGGCCCTGACCTAATAGTACCAGCATCATCTAGGAACTTGATAGAAATGCAAGTTGCTGAACTTCACAGCAGATCTATAGAATTGCACGTTCTAGAAGGGTAGAATCCAGGGATCTTTGATTTAACATATGTTCCAGGTGGTTCTAATGCTTGATCAAGTTTGAGAACTACTGCGTTGAATGATTAACAACAGGTATAATTTAAGAAGCAGGACTCTTCCTACCATTAGATATTGCATGGTAAGTAAAATCATCTAAAACATGTTGTCAAAAGTCCAATCTACACAGAAAGACCTTGATTAATAATGCCAAACGAGATGGCATAAAGTTGCAAGGATATTTAAGAAAGGTCTTGTCCTATTGAAACGTCAGCATCATGAGAGCAACAGAGATGTTTCACAAAATAAAACAAAGTAGATGCCACACAATTTGTGGAGGCGGAGTATTAAATACAGCATGAAACTTTACAAAATATTAACTATCTGAGGAACTGGTATATCTCACAGAATAATTTGACTATTTCATAAAGCAATCAACAAAAGTGGAATTTCCCCATCATAAATTCCATGAGTGGAATTCTTTTTTTTTTTTTTTTTTTTCGTTCTCCAGCTGTCGATTGGAGCACTGATTATAAGTTATTCTTTGTAAAATCGGTTTAAAACTGCCTTCTTGTAATTGACTAAGGGCCATAGAAACTGTGAGCGGGGTTTATTCTCTATTCAGAACCAAATTATAATGTTAAACTCTCCTTAAGCTATGAACTTAAACA
>VZQC01006270.1:519854-575003 GCA_009823505.1 Rhizomys pruinosus | reverse complement strand
CCTCATCATCATCATATTTCTCCTTATTCTATGGGGGGAGTTAAGAAAGTCTCTTGTATCAAAACCTTTGCGGCACCTAGAAGGTAGGCTTCATTAGGATTCATTAAAAATAGTTGTTACTAGTAGGATCCACAGAGGGGCCTGATGTCTGCAGCAATCTGAGGCATTTCTTCCTTTCAATGCCCAGAGGAGTCAATCCTTCTGCTGGCACTTTCTGGTTACTACCACCAGACTCCATAAATCTAGAAGTGTGTTAGTGTAAGCCAAATGATCCTGCCATGTTGTCATCCATGCTGAACTTCTAAGAAAGCAAAGGGAATGAAAAGGAATCAACTTGCTTCCTGGATATGGGCTTCAATTTGAAATGGACTTACTCTATGTGTGCCAAAATGAAGCCATTTTTCTCACCACATTTAACAAACAAAAGTTCAGTGTGTTTTCATTAAAGAGTCTTCTGCAAAAGGGCAGGTTAAACTTCTGGTTGCCTCTATGTGAATGTAGGTAATGTTTCCATTTTTCTAACCTGAAAGGAGTCATCTATACTTTGATTTCAGTTGTATTAAGCCAATATTAAGAATTTATGTTGTCATTAATATTGTATTATGACCCCTTTTCTACACACTCAACATCATGATTTCTGGGTCACTAAATTAATGTAAAATTGATATTCTTTTAATTTGTTGATTAAAGGACATCAGATTCTCAAATTACATCATATTTGGATTCCTTTGCACTTACAATGATACTGTTACTTTTAAAGATTTTCTGTAATTTCCGTAGGTTTTCCTTCTTTCTCACTGACAAAATAAACATGTGCTATATAGATCTACTGTTACATTAGTAACCCCAAGGTGCTGTGGATGCTGCTCAGTGGTAGTGCATTTACTTAGTATGTGGAAGACCCTGGGTTCAATCCCCAGCACAGAAGAAACAAAAGGAATAACAAATGAAAATTAGCCTAAGGCTTATAGAACCAGTTCTTTCTGTCTTTCCTGGGTCTAGCAATGGGTGGAGCTACATGGCTCTCATTTGGAGTCTTCCATGGAATTGCCATCAGGAGATTATGGAGCAATAGTCAATGATAGGCTTGACTGTGCTTCTAGAATGCTCACATGGCTATTATTTGACAGAAAGCCCAGCTGGGTCTACCAAACCTCATCAAGCCTGTGGGCATCTCCATGAGGCTTGACCTCTCAGTGCAGCATTTGGGAAATAACTGCACTTCTTACATGATGGACTGGCTTTCAATATAGATCATCTCAGCATGAGCATCCCAGGAGAACCAGACAGAAAGTGTAAGGCTTCCTCTCTCCTAGTCTAAATGGTATCTGAATGCTTTCCTGACTGACCAGTAAAAGCACTAGATTTAAGAAAAAGAAAATCACCATCTTGCTCTCAATTGGAAGAGTGACCAAAAAATTCTACAACAATCTTTAACTGATCACATATGCTTACTCTAGCCCAAGCCGGTGTTAAACTTGCCATATAACTGAGGATGACCTTAAAATCCTGATCCTCTTGCCTCTATCTTGGGAATTCTGGGATTTCAGACTTGTATTAGCACACCAGGTATATTGGGTGCTAGAGATCAAACCCAGCAATTCTCACATGCTAGGCAAGCATTCTACCAACTGAGCTACATCTCTAGCCTAGCATAAAACTGGGCATGGTGGCTCATGCCTATAATCTCATCATGGGGGTGGAGAGAGTCAGGATGTCATTCTTGGTTGCATAGCAAGTTTGAGGCCAGTATGGGCTATATGAGAGACATCGAAACCTGAACATGATCCAGCATTTCAATTCTGTTATCTGTCCCATTAAATCAGGTGTACCCAGAGCCTTTGGTTCTATTTCTATTATGAACCTGGTTTTACCTGCACAAATACCATACAGGAACTTTCCTTTTGCCCATTCTCAGAATAGAGCCTGAAGTTTCCTATACTCGGTACTACCCTACCAAAAGGAGTTTTCTCTTAAAGATTATGCAGAATGTAACCTTTTTGATTTCCTCCATATCTGAAAATAACTTTGCTTTGCATATATGCTTTAATGATGATTTGGTTATGTATAGGGCTCCAGGATCAAAACTGCATGTCTCCAGACCCTGAATGTCATTGCCCCAGCATCTATTTGCATCACTTTTCTAAGTTTTTATTTCATTGAAATGCTCCTCGCCTTCATCAAAAACATACATTTCTTCCATATACTCCAAACGAGTTTCACAAGGTTGTTTCAAAGTCTTACACTTTTTAAAGTTCATTCTTTCTACCTAGAATCTACTAGATCTTTTTCTTTGGAATCTCATGTCTTTCTTCAAATCTAGATTTTTTTCCTTCTACTGCTTCTTTTGTTCTCTCATTTTTCTCTGTAAGTATTCACTAAATAAAATAAATTCTTAGATCTTCACAGGTATTCAATCAAAAAGGTGTGCTCGATTCCTTTCTTAAGCCTCTTTCAGAATGCAAAGCTGTTCTTTTACACTTTTACAATCCAAAGTTATGTTACTGCAGAATGTGTGGAAATGCCTTGGCACTGATAAATGTGTATAACAGACAAACAGATAACTTTGTTCTTGTCTCTAGAAAGTATCTGTTGACATTACAATTTAAGTGTGGCATAATGACACCATGTGATATTAATCAATTTCTGCAGTGGATTTCTCTGCATCTTCAATTCACCTTTGTCAGATACTGGCAGATCCTTAGCATGCTGTTTTGGATCTTGATTTTACAAGATCCATCAGAAACAGAGGTAGACTGCTCTGAGTTACCCTCTCCATTTCATCAACCTTTATCCCACTTCAGAAAGCAACAAATTTGATTTTGTTTTTATGATAACATCAAACAGTTCTTTATATAATCACCACAAACTTGCATGTTCCTAATAATGTATAATGCTATGCATATTAGTAAAAATTCATGTAAATACACATATCTTTCAATGCCTTGATTTTATTTATCTTCCTTAGTTTTGCAAGGTCTATAAATTTTTTTTCAATTTTTATTGAATTTTTTGTGAATTTCATACATAACATCTCAATCGATCTTAACCAACTTTATAGCCCTTTCTCCACTGGCACTCTCTCACATGTACATAATCATACATTCTTTCATTTGTATTAAGGCCTATTATACCAAATTACTGTCCCTAGCCATTCCGCAGTGCAAGTACATCCACTGAGCTCTAGTCAGCTTATCCACAGTCCCTCGAATTAAGAATACTATCTCTTCTTCACCCAACTATAATCAGCTAACAATATTTCCTCACTAAAATTGGTTTCTGTTGCACATTTCCCCAGTTGCATGCTAGGTTTTTGTCTGGTTGGGCTTGCATGGGTCTTGTGCATACTGACAGCATATGAGCAAGGACCCAGAACTTGTAGGGCTCTATTTCCATATGGTCTTGCATCACCTCCCTGGCTTTGAAAATCTTTCAGCCCCCTCTTCTGCAATGTTCCCTGAGCCCTGGGTGAGTGAAACTTGATATAGGAGACATGACCATGGACTCACATTCTATAGACTCCTAACCTCCACAGTTTGGCCATTTATGACCTTTTGAGTTCCTGGCCCTCTGTTGCATGATGGGATGGGACTTCCTTAATGAGCATTAAGAGATTATTGGTGTACTCTTGGCTCCTTGCATTGTAGATGTGCTGTTTGGGCTTGGACAACTCACAGACAATGTATATGTATGACCAGTTGTGGTACTCTATTAGTCTTCATCTGGTACAAAAGAAGCTTTTTGATGAGTGGTGTCTGGGATATAAGAATGCATATTTTGCACCTAGTAAGAGGTTACCTTAGCCTAGGGATGTGACAGCCATGGGAATTTCTCTAAGGTCTATGACATCTCTAACCATGTGTATTTGGCTGTTTACAGTGCCACACATGAGTATTCTCCCATTAAGTGGGCTTTAAGTCCAATTAGTTAGCCATTGATTGCCTTGAAGATAAAAGTGCAACTATTGCAACTATTGCACCAATATCTTATGCTGTGCCAAATATTGGTGTGGATATTTTGTTTTAAAGCTGGTGTCAGACCATCGAGTGCTCTTCCCCCTTAGCTCTTCCCCCTTAGCATCTTCCAAAGTGCTCTCTAAAGCTATGAGAGTTAACCTTCAGTGGAGATGGCTTCCAGGTCAGTTCTAGCCCCATTGCTCACATCTGGTCTCTGAAGCATGTCCTGTCTTCAGCAATAGTTCTAGGACACAATCAAGGGCTATGGCAATAGACTGTGTAATTTTGGGAGTCTCTTGGAGTACTATAGCCAAAACTCAAAGGATGACTTCTCCTGTCTGGAACTATTTCTTGTTATGTAGCTTTCAGCTATGCACATGGACTCATGTAGAGGTATTGTATATGTAATTTCTCATTACATTATTAGACTAATATGATTCCCTCGGGCTTTTTACACTAGCTAGGCATTATTTATCTCTCCTCTATCCCTCTCCCTGTATAACCCTTCCCCCATGTCTTCCTCATTTAAAGTGTCCCCATTTTTGCATTTCTCCCTTGATAATACCAGTATCCTGTGGTCTCACCTCTCTTGATCTCCTTCTTTCCCTCTAGCACCAAATTCCCTTCTAAAATCCTCCCTCTCCCATCCAATTTAAATACCCTCATTTTATCCATTTCTCCCTTAGTAGCACCTGTCTACTACTATTTTCTCTTGGGTTGTCTCTTTCCCTGTATCTTCCTGGGTCCTTTCCATTTTCCTGGTTCCTGCAGTTACATCAGAATATACACTCACATGTAAGGATTTGGTGCTAGGATCTATAAATGAAGGCGAACATATGCTGATCCTTTTTCTGAGCCTATTTTACTTCATTTAGCCTAACATTTTCTAGTTCCATCCATTTACCCACGAGTTTCATGATTTCATCTTTCTTTGCTGCTGAGTGGAATGACATTGTGTAAATAAACCACATTTTCATTATCCACTCATCAGTTGAGGGACACTTAGGTTGCTTCCATCCCTTCATTATTGTGAAAAGAGCAGCAATGAACACGAATGCGTAAGTATCTCTGCAATAGGATTAATCATTTGGGTATATGCCAAGGACTATTATAACCAGGTCAATCAAATGGTAGGTTCATTTTTAGTTTTTTAAGAGTTCTTCACACTGCTTTCCATAGGGATTGCATGAGCTTGCCATAACATCAGCAGTTAATGAGCATACCCCTTTCCCCACATTCTCTCCAGCATTTAGTATCATTTTTTTTTATCTTAACCAATCTTACCCCAGGATAAGATGGTTTTAATTTGCATTTCCCTAATGATGGTGAGCACTTTTTAAGATATTTCTTAGCCATCTTTATTTCTTCTTTTGAGAACTCTCTGTTCAGATCCCTAGCCCATCTTTTAATTAGATCGATTGCTTTCTTAATTCTTTGGTTTTTTTGAGTTCTTTATATATTCTGGATCTTAGACCTCTGTCAGATGTGCCACTCATAAACATTTTCTTCTACTCTCTGGTTTTTTCTTCACTTCTTCGGTTGTTTCTCTTGAGGTCCCACTTGTTGATTGTTAGTTCCTGAGGAACTAACATCCAATTTACAAAATCATTTCCTACACCTATATTCTATAGGTTACTATAAATGTTTTCTCCTAACAATTTCAGAGTTTCAGGTTTCCCATTGAGGTCTTTGATCCATTTGGACTTGACTTTTGTGCAAGGTGAAAGATAAGGGTTTAGATTCATTCTTCTGCATCTGGTGAGCCAGCTTTGCCAACACCATCTTTCTTTCATTGACTGTTCCTGGCCCCTTTGTCAAATATCTGGTGGCAGAAATTGTATGAACTCAAGTTTGTATCTTCAATTATGTTCCATTTATCTATGGGTCTATATTTGTGCCTGTGCCATGCTCTTTTTACTATTCGCTGTGTAATATAGTTTGAAATCTGGCATAGTAACCCTCCTGCTGCATTGCACTTTGTACTCAGGGTTGTATTGACTATCCAGGGGTCTTTTGTGCTTCCGTATGAATATTAAGGTGGTTTTTTCTAATTCTGTGAAGATTGTCAAGGATATTTTGATTGGGACTGCATTGAATCTGTATATCACTTTGGTAGAATGGTCATTTTCACAACATTAATGCCTCCAATCCATGAGCATAGGATTCCCTTCCATCTTCTGGTGCCTTCTTCAACCTAACAAGAGACACTACAGAGCTCTATAACAAAATTTTATACCCCTGAAGGAGATTGAAGATGACATCAAAAGATAGAAAGACCTCCCATGCTCATGGATTGGAAAAATTAATATAGTAAAAATGTCCATTTTACCCAATCTGATATACAGATTCAATGCAATCCCAATCAAAATCCCCATGAGTTTCTTCATAGACTTGGAAAAAAATCCTTAAATTCATATGGAAAAACAAAAGACCCCAAATAGCTAAAGCAACCCTGAGTGAAAATGCAATCAAGGGGAAGATTGTGCAACCAGACTTCAAGCTATATTACAGGGCCACAGTCATAAAGACAGCCTGGTACTGGCACAAAAACAAACCCATTGACCAATGGAGCGAGATTGAAGATCCAAACTTGAGCCCATACAATTTCAGCCACCTCATGTTTGACAAAGGGGCAAAAAAACCCTCAATGGAGTAAGGATATCATCTTCAGCAAGCAAATGGTGCTGGCAAAACTGGATCACCATTTGTAGAGAACAAAAGTAAACCCCTAACTCTCACCCTGTACAAAAATCAACTCCAAGTGGATCAAAGATTTCAACATGAAACCCAAAACCCTGAAGGTAATAGAAGAAAAAGTTGGCAGCAACTGACAAGACATAAGCATGGAAAAGACTTTCTGAATCAGTCAGCAGCTGTGCAGGAAATAAGGTCAACAGTTGACAAATGGGACCTCATCAAACTCAAAAGCTTCTGTACAGTATAAGAAACAATCAAGGAAATGAAGAGAAAACCCACAGAGTGGGAGGAAATCTTCACCAGTGACACATCTGACAGAACATTAACTTCCAGAATATATAGAGTAGTCAAAAAACAAAGAAAACAAATGACCTACTCAAAAGATGGAGTAAAGTACTGAACAGAGACTTCACCAGTGAGGAAGTAAAGATGGCCGAGAAACATCTTAAAAAGTGTTCAACATCACTGATAATTAAGGAAATGCAAATTAAAACCACTTTCAGATATTATCTCACTCAGATAAGACTGGCTAAGTTCAATCTCTTTCTTTAAAGATTTAAATTTTTCATTGTAGAGATCTTTAATGCCTTTGGCCAGGTTTATTCCTAGATATTTTTGTGTGTGTTGAGGATACAGTGAATAAAAGGGTTTCCATGTACTCCAATTGTTTGTTATTGGCATGTAGAAAGGCTACTGATTTTTGTAGATAATTTTTTAACCTGACACTTTAATGAAAGTCTCAATTGTAAGAGTTTTCTGGTGGAATTTTTGGCATCTCTTAGGTATAATTTTACATTATCTGCAAAAGGGGATAATTTGACCTCTTTTCCCCATTAGTACTCCTTTAATTTCCTTCTCTTGTCTTATTGCTCTAGCGAGAGTTTCAAGCACTGCATTAAAAAGGAGTGGAGATACTGGACAGCCTTGCTGGGTTTCTGATTTTAATGGGAATATGTCTACTTTTTCTCCATTTAGAATAATGTTGGCTGTGGGTTTGTTGTATATAGCTTTAATTATGCTGAGTTATATTCCCTCCAATCCAAATCCTTCTAGGACTTTTAACATAAATGCATGTTGAATTTTATCAAAGGCCTTTTCTGCCTCTGTTGAGATGACCATGTGATTTTTCTCTTTGAGCCCATTTATATGAACTATGACATTTATTGATTTAGGTATATTGAACCATCCCTGCATGTCTGAAATAAAGCCAACTAAATCATGGTGGATGACCTTTTGATGTGTGCCTGTATGTGGTTTGCCAGAATTTTGTTGAGAAATTTTGCATCTATATTCATTAAGGAGATGGGTCTATAGTTTTCTTTTTTTGTTTTATCTTTACCATGGTTTGGTATTAGACTGATGCTGGCTTCATAGAAGGAATTCAGGAAATCTCTATCTGTTTCTAGCCTTTTGGATAATTTAAATAATTTTGGTTATAGATCATCCATTGTCTAGTAGAAATCTGCTGTAAATCCATCTGGGCCTGGGACATTTTTAATTGGGAGGTTTTGTATTACTTTTTCATATGCTACAGGTCTCTTAAATCTGTTGATCTCTTCTTGATTTAACTTTGGTGATCCCCAAGATTTTAGATATTTACTTATTTTCTTAGGTTTTCAAATTTTGCAGAGTTTAGGTTTTGAAGGAACTCCCTTACAATGTTCTGGAACTTTTTGTTGTTTCACCTTTCATCTCTAATTTTGTTGATTTGGGGTTGCTCTTTCTTTCTTTTGGTTAACTGGGCAAGGGTCTGTCTGTCTTGTTTCTCTTTTCAAAGAACAAGTTTGGGACTCATTGATTCTTTGTATTGTGGTATTGTTGTTGCTGTTATTTCTATTTCATTAATCTCTGCTATGATTATTGTTATTTCTTCTGGTTTGCTGGGTTTGGGTTTCATTTGTTGTTGCCTTTCAAGTGTCTTGAGTTGCAATGTTGAGTCATTTGTTTGTGCTCTTTCTGATTTTTTTTATTGTTATTAAACTTTTTCTGTAAATCATACATCATTTCTCAATCGAATTTAGAGTCACTTCCCTTTCCATGGCCCCCACCCCATCTGAGTCCCTGCACTCTGCCATACATGTCTTGCATCTTTTTCTGAGTCTTTCCAGAGTTTTTTCAGTTATTTTGTTGTTGTTGTTCTCTCTAACTTGTATTGCTTCAATGCACATATATATATTTATTTACATATAGTAATATGTACATAAATGTATACATACATACATACATAAACATATCACTTGAATTGGAGGACTTTTATTTCTAAAAGATGTCATGTTTTCCTTAAGGAAGTGCTCGAAGGTTCTTCCTTGGGCAAGCCCAAACAATCATTGATTCTGCCCTTGTGCTCTGTAGAAGTTTACTAATCGTCTGATGTTCTTTAGTCATGCGTGGCCACAATCCAAACGATATTCTTCCCTCCTAGAACCAGGCCTGGCAGTCCCACAGGACTTTGAGGTTCAAGGCTGTCCTCCTGCCTGCAGGGCCAACAGTCTCTAGGCTTAACTCTAGCAAGGAGTGGGGAGGGGACCACAAGAAAGTTACATGATGGAATAGAAAGACTAAGAAAGACAGACAGGGACTCAGAGAAAGTCGGGAAGATGAAACTCACTCTCTTTTATTCATGCCAGCAGTGTGTTTATATACCAAAGATTACTTGCTCTCGGCAAGGAAGTGGGGGGGGCAGGTGGAAGGGAGGAGCAAGTCACCTGGGCTCTTATGGGGGGTGGAGAGAGGCCTGCAGAGCTCCTGTTTGTGCAACTGATAAACTAGAGGTGTGACATTCTGCTCAATACCTCAAGGGAAGGGACCATCTGGTTCTGGAACTTTGCAGANGTTTTTTGTTGTCATCCATGTGTGCGAGTGTTGAAACTTCTAGCAACGCAAATGGATATGAAAATGAAAATGCAAAGGAAAGGACAAAGACAATTCACCTTGCTTCCTGGATTATGGGCTTCAATGTTGAATGGACTACTTATGTGTGCCCCAAATGAAGCCCATTTCAGCCCAGAGCCATTTCTTCTACCACATTAACAAATCACAAGTTCCGAGTGTTTTTTCATTACGAGTCTTCTCGCAAATGGCAGGCTTAAACTTTTGGTTCTCATGTGAATCGAGGTAAGTTTCCCAATTTCTAACCTGAAGGAAGTCATCTATATTTGATTTCAGTTTTTATTAAGTCCAAATTAAGACTTATGTTTTCATAATAATGTCTTAGACCTTTTCTACACACTCAACATCATGATTTCTGGGTCACTAAATTAATGTAAAATTGATATTCTTTTTTTTTTTTTTTTTTTTTTTTTTTTTTTTTTTTTTTTTTAAGTTTATTTTGTGTTATATTGGTTAATTTGTATATGCTTTGTTTGTTACTTTTAAAGATTTTCTGTAATTTCCGTAGGTTTTCCTTCTTTCTCACTGACAAAATAAACATGTGCTATATAGATCTACTGTTACATTAGTAACCCCAAGGTGCTGTGGATGCTGCTCAGTGGTAGTGCATTTATTTAGTATGTGGAAGACCTGGGTCACTCCCCGTCACAGAGAAGAACAAAGGTAATAACAAATGAAATTAGCCTAAAGGCTTATTTATGACCATTTTCTTTCTGTCTTTCCTGGGTCTAGCAATGGGTGGAGCTACATGGCTCTCATTTGGAGTCTTCCATGGAATTGCCATCAGGAGATTATGGAGCAATAGTCAATGATAGGCTTGACTGTGCTTCTAGAATGCTCACATGGCTATTATTTGACAGAAAGCCCAGCTGGGTCTACAAACCTCATAAGCATGTGGGCATCCATGAGGCTTTGACTCACTTGACCTCTCAGTGCAGCATTTGGGAAATAACTGCACTTCTTACATGATGGACTGGCTTTCAATATAGATCATCTCAGCATGAGCATCCCAGGAGAACCAGACAGAAAGTGTAAGGCTTCCTCTCTCCTAGTCTAAATGGTATCTGAATGCTTTCCTGACTGACCAGTAAACCAGCAACTATCATTAAGAAAAGAAAATCACCATCTTGCTCTCAATTGGAAGAGTGACCAAAAAATTCTACAACAATCTTTAACTGATCACATATGCTTACTCTAGCCCAAGCGGTGTTAACCATTCCATAAATAACTAAGATGTGCACTTAAAAAATGTGTCTCTTTGCCTCTTTGGGAATTTGGGATTCAGACTTGATCTAGCCACACAGGTATTATTTGGGTGCTCTAGAGATCAAACCAGCCACTTCTCACCTGCTAGGCGCAAGCATTCTACCAACTGAAGTACATCTCTAGCTCGCCTCAACATGGGCATGGTGGCTCCTGCCATAATCTCATCATGGGGGTGGAGAGAGAGCGGTCAGGATGTTGCCACATTTCTTGGTTGCATAGCACGTTTTTTGAGGCCAGTATGGGCTATATGAGAGACATCGAAACCTGAACATGATCCAGCATTTCAATTCTGTTATCTGTCCCATTAAATCAGGTGTACCCAGAGCCTTTGGTTCTATTTCTATTATGAACCTGGTTTTACCTGCACAAATACCATACAGGAACTTTCCTTTTGCCCATTCTCAGAATAGAGCCTGAAGTTTCCTATACTCGGTACTACCCTACCAAAAGGAGTTTTCTCTTAAAGATTATGCAGAATGTAACCTTTTTGATTTCCTCCATATCTGAAAATAACTTTGCTATTGCAATATGGCTTTAATGATGATTGGTTTGTAATAGGGCTAGAGCATCAACAACTGCATGTCTCCAGAACCCTGAATGTCATGCCCCAGCTTCTATTTGCACTCACTTTTCTAAGTTTTTTATTTCATTGTGAAAAAATAAATGCTCCTCGCCTTCATCAAAAACATACATTTCTTCCATATACTCCAAACGAGTTTCACAAGGTTGTTTCAAAGTCTTACACTTTTTAAAGTTCATTCTTTCTACCTAGAATCTACTAGATCTTTTTCTTTGGAATCTCATGTCTTTCTTCAAATCTAGATTTTTTTCCTTCTACTGCTTCTTTTGTTCTCTCATTTTTCTCTGTAAGTATTCACTAAATAAAATAAATTCTTAGATCTTCACAGGTATTCAATCAAAAAGGTGTGCTCGATTCCTTTTACGCATTCTTTCAGAATGCAAAGCTGTTCTTTTACACTTTTACAATCCAAAGTTATGTTACTGCAGAATGTGTGGAAATGCCTTGGCACTGATAAATGTGTATAACAGACAAACAGATAACTTTGTTATTGTCTCTAGTAACAGTATCTGTGGACATACAATTTAAGTGTAGGCATCTATGACAGCCAGGTGATATTTTAATCAATGTCTGCAGTGGATTTCGCTTGCACAGCTGCCATGTCATCTTTGGTGTCAGATTATGGCGATTCCTTAGCACGGGGGGGGGAGCGGGCGGTGACAAATGGCTCATTTCAGAGAAAGAGGGAGAGGTGATGGGCGCTGATGTGACCCCGCGCCAGGGCCGCAACCGGGAGGCCACGCAGGGAAGCGCCAACAAAAGTTTGAGGGTGGTTGAGAGACACATGGCTAAACAGGGCGCGCGCTAAGCACCACAAACGGGAGTTCTACTATGTATAGGCGAGTGCTAGAGCGCTTAGTTTTAAACTAAATGGCAGTGGTAAATACACACCTATTTTCAATGCCTTGATTTTTATTTATCTTCCACTTAGTTTTGCCAGGTCTATAATTTTTTTCACTTCTTTATTGAATTTTTGTGGCTTCTCCTATCCTCAACATCCTCAATCGCTTTTAACAACCCTTATAGCCCTGTCTACGGGCACTCTCTCACCTGACATAATCATTACATTCTTTCATTTGTATGAAGGCCTCCTCCTACCAAATTACTGTCCCTAGCCATTCCGCAGTGCAAGTACATCCACTGGAGCGCGATCAGCTTATGCTACCCGGTCCTCGACTTAAGAATACTATCCTCTTCACCCAACTGTAATCAGCTAACAATATTTCCTCACTAAAATTGGTTTCTGTTGCACATTTCCCCAGTTGCATGCTAGGTTTTTGTCTGTTGGATTGCATGTGTCTTGTGCCCTACTGACAGCAATCTTATGGCAAAGGACCCAGAAGCCTTGTAGGGCTCTATTTCCACATGGCCATGCATCAGCTCCCGGCTTTGAAAAATCTTTCCGACCCCTCTTCTGAAATGTTCCATGAGCCCTGGGTAAGTGATGGGGTGCGTGATGAACTGATATAGGAGACAGACCATGGCCTCAAATTCCATAGACTCCTAATCTACACTGCTTGGCCATTCATGCCCTTTTGAATCCCTGGCCTCTTGTTGCATGGTTGGGCATGGGGACTTCCTAATGGCATTAAGAGTATTCTGGTGTCTCTTGGCTACTTTGCATTGTAGATGTGCTGTTTGGGCTTGGACAACTCACAGACAATATAGTATGACCAGTTGTGGTACTCTATTAGTCTTCATCTGGTACAAAAGAAGCTTTTTTGATGAGTGGTGTATGGTATTTTTGTTTGTAAATATAAGGATGAATTTTTAGAATATAGTAAGGAATTTCATTGGTCTAGAGAAGTGACGGAAGTTGGGATTTTTCTAGGATCTATGTACTTTTTAGCTTTGTGTGTTTTGCTGTGTTTACAGTGCCACAGATGAATTCACTTCCGTTGAGTGGGCTTTAAGTTTAATTAGTTAGCCATTGATTGTCCTTGGAGATTAAAAGTTCAACATTGCACCTATTGCACCATATCGTATGCTGTGCCCACATATTGGTGTGGAATTTTGTTTTAACGCTGGTTGTTGTCATCACATCTCATGGACCATCGATGGGCTCTTCCCCCTTAGCTCCTTCCCCTCGCTATTTCCAAGGCCTCTCTAAAGCTTGAGACGTTCCCCTTCCGTGGGAGATCGCGTCCAGGTCTCGTTCAGTTCTAGCCCCATTGCTCACATCTGGTCTCTGAAGCATGTCCTGTCTTTCAGCAAATAGTTCTTTTCTACGGATCAATCTAAGGGTGATGGCAATAGAATGAGACCTGGCTAAGTGGGGAGGCTCTTGGACTGGACTAGGTAGCCCAAAAAATCGCAAAAGTGGATTGACGTCTCGGCGGGAACGATTGTTATGTTAGAGCGTGAGCCGACTGCAAATGGACTATGGCGTAGAGGTGCTGTGGTGGGAGGGG
The DNA here is from genome assembly GCA_009823505.1 of Rhizomys pruinosus. Taxonomy (NCBI): domain Eukaryota; kingdom Metazoa; phylum Chordata; class Mammalia; order Rodentia; family Spalacidae; genus Rhizomys; species Rhizomys pruinosus. The sequence continues at coordinate 561,204 of VZQC01006270.1, read as the reverse complement.
ATAGGGAAGTTGCGCATTACATCTTGATTAGACCCGTAAGAGGAGGCCCGCGGGGCGCGTGTGACACTAGCCTATGCATATTGATATCTCCCTCTATCCTCTCCTGTAAGGATAACCTTACCCATGGTCCTTCCTCATTTAAAGTTTTCCCACACTGTTTTGGAATTTCCTCCCATTTGATAATACCGTATCCTGTCGGTCTAACTCTCTTGATCTCATTATTACCCTAGAACAAATTCCTCTAAAATCCTCGCCCTCCTACCATTCCGAGTTAAATTACCCCTCATTTTATACATTTGTCCCTTAGTAGGAAAGTCTACTAATATTTTCTCATTGGGTTGTTCTTTCCTGCTATCTTCTGGGTCCTTCCTTTTCCTGGTTCATGCCAGTTACATAGAATCTACCACTCAAATGTAAGGATCTTCGGTGTAGGTATCTCTCATTGAAGGCGAACCTATGTGATCCTTTTTCTGAGCATTATTTACTCTTAGCCTAACTTTTTAGTTACACTCCATTTTACCCCACGAGTTTTCATTGATTCCTCTTTTCTTTGCTGCTGAGTGGAATGACATTGTGTAAATAAACCACAATTTCTTTATCCACTCATTTGTTGAGGGGCATATGTGTTGGTTGTAGCTCTTCACTATTGTGTAGATAGCTACAATAAACATGGTTGCATGTATTTCTTCAATAGGATTAATCTTTGGGTATATGCCAAGGACTATTATAACCAGGGTGGTCAATCAAAAAATGGTAGGTCATTTTTAGTTTTTTAAGGGTTCTTCACATGCTCCATAGGGATTGCATGAGCTTGCCATAACATCAGCAGTAATAGCATTACCCTTTCCCACATTCTCTCCAGCATTTAGGGATCATTTTTTTTTATCTTAACCAATCTTACCCCAGGATAAAGGCTGGGTTTTAATTTGCATTTCCCTAAATGATGGTGAGCACTTTGAATGCTTTTTAAGATATTTCTCAAACATGGGGCCATACTTATTTCTTCTTTTTGAGAACTCTCTGTTCAGATCCCTAGACCATCTTTAATTAGATCGGATTGCTTTTTTAATTCTTTGGTTTTTTTTGCCCGTTCTTTCTATATTCTTGGATTCTTAGACCCTCTTGTCAGATGTGCCACAACTCATTCAACATTTTCTTCTACCTCTTGCGTTTTTTCTTCATTCTTCGGTGTTTCTCTGAGGTCCCACTTGTTGATTGTTAGTTCCTGAGGAACTAACATCCAATTTACAAAATCATTTCCTACACCTATATTCTATAGGTTACTATAAATGTTTTCTCCTAACAATTTCAGAGTTTCTGGTTTCGCATTGAGGTCTTGATCCATTTGGACTTCTTCTTGACTTTTGTGCACGGGATGAAAGATACGGGTTTAGATTCATCTTCTGCATCTGGTGAGCAGCTTTGCCAACCCCATCTTTCTTTCTTGCCTGTTCTGACCCTTTGTCATATATCTGGTGGCAGGAAATTGTATGAACTTCAAGTTGTCTCTTTAATTATTTCCATTTATCTCTGGGTCTATATTTGCCTGGTATGCTCTTTTCTACTCTTCGCTGTGCTAATTATATTTTGAAATCTGGCATAGTAACCCTCCTGCTGCATTGCACTTTGTACTCAGGGTTGTATTGACTATCCAGGGTCTTTTGTGCTTCCGTCTGAATTTTAAGATGTGTTTTTCTAATTCTGTGAAGATTGTCAAGGATATTCTGATGGGATGATGGAATCTGATATCACTTGTGTAAATGGTCCATTTCCCCACATTAATGCCTCATCCATGAGCCTAGGGATTTCCCTTCCATTTCTGGGCTTCTTCAACCTCACCACGAGCCACTCACCCGAGTTATAACAAAATTTAAAGCCCTGAGGGAGATTGACGATGACATCAAAAGATAGAAAGAGCTCCCATGCTCATGGATGGAAAAATTAATATAGTAAAAAATGTCCATTTTACCCAATTGCTAAACAGATTCAATTGCAATCCCAAATCCAAAAATCCCATGAGTTTCTTCATAGCCTTGTGACAGAAAACATCATCCTTAAATTAATCTGGAAAACACAAAAAGACCCCAAATCAGCTAAATCAACCTGAGTGAACATGCAATCAAGGGGGGACGACTATAGATTGTGCAACCAGAATTTCCCGCTATATTTACAGGCCCACCGTCCTCCGCCTAGCCTGGTACTGGCACAACAATACAAACAACACCCATTGACCAATGGATGCGAATTGAAGATCCCAACTTCTGAGCCCCTTCAATTTAGCCAATCCTCATGTTTGACAAAGGTTCCAAAACACCAAAAAACCCTCAAATGTTGTTTAGGATAGCATCTTCAGCAAGCAAATGGTGCTGGGCAAACTGGATCACCATTTTGTCCGAGTGTTAGAGCGAGTGATGCAACAAACTAGTAACCCCCTCGTACTTAACTTTCACCCTGTACAAAAATCAACTCAAGTAGATCAAGATTTCACATGACATGAAAACCCAAAACACGAAGGTCTAACTAGAATAGAAAAAAAAGTTGGCAGCAATCTAAAAGACATAGACATAGGAAATTGCGAAAAGGAAATAGACTTTCTGCATCAGTCAGCAGCTTTTTTGTTCTTTGTGTGCCGCGAAAGGAAAATGGGAGGATGGAAAATAAGGTCACACACGTTGAGAACAATGGGACCTCATTAAACTCAAAAAGCTTCTGTACAGTAAAAAAAAAAAAAAAAAAAAAAAAAAAAAAAAAAAAAAAAAAAAAAAGGGAGGAAAGGAAAGGAACAGAAAGGAATCTCACCAGCGGACAACATCTTCTGACAAACATTAACTTCCGAATATTATAGCGAGTCAAAAAACCAAAAGAAAAAAAACAAATGACCTACTCAAAGATTGGAAGTCAAGTCTCTGAACAGAGACTTCACCAGTTGCGGGACGTTACTATAGATGGTCCGAGAAAGGAAAGAAACGCGTAAAAACAGGGTTTCAATCATTTTCACTCGATAAATTAGGAAATGCAAATTTTTAACACCATTTCTGATATATTCTCACTCAGATAATGCTACTGGCTAAGTTCAATCTCTCTTTTCTTTTAAAAGCTTAAATTTTCCTTGTAGATATCTTTAATTTTGCCCCTTTGGCCAGGTTTGGTTTATGTAGGCGGTTTATTCCTTTAGATTTATTTTTGGTGTGTGTGAGGCTTGGATTGGATAATGTGAATTAAAATATAAAAGTGTTTGGTTTCCATGTACTCCAATTGTTTGTTCTTGGCAGTAGATAAGGCTACTGATTTTTGTAGATAATTTTTTTTTAACCTGACAATTTAATGCACAGTCAAAGTTCCCTTGTAGCTGTTTTCTGTTGGAATTTTGGGCATCCCTTCCTGTATAATTTTTACATTCTCTGGCAAAAGGCGGGATAATTACTTGACCTCTTTCCCCCATAGTACTCCTTAATTTCCTTTCTTTTGTTCTTTATGCTCTAGCGAGGTTTCAAGCCACATCATTAAAAAGGAGTGGGGAGATAAGGGACAGCCTTGCTGGGGTTTTTCTTTTAATGGGCATCTGTTTCTACTTTTTCTTCCATTTAGAATAATGTTGGCTTGTGGGTTTGTTGTATATAGCTTAATTAGGCTGAGTTTTATATATTCCCTCCAATCCAATCCTTCTAGGAATTTTTAAAACATAAAATGCATGTTGACTTTTATCAAGGCCTTTTCTGCCTCTGTTGAGGTGACTATGTATTTTCTCTTTGAGCCATTTATTTGGAACTATCGAACATTTATTTTTGATTTAGGTATGTTGAACCAGCCCTGTATGTCTGAAATGAAGCCAACTAAATCATGGTGGATGACCTTTGATGTGTGCCTGTATGTGGTTGCCAGAAATTTTGTTGTGAGAAATTTTGCATCTATCTTCATTTAAGGCGATGGGTTATAGTTTTTCTTTTTTTTGTTTTATCCTTTTACCATGGTTGTTTTGTTATTAGACTGATGCTGGCTTAATAGAAATGGAGGAATTAGGAATCTCTATCTGTTTTGCCTTTTTGGCATTTAATTTTAAATAATTTGGTTATAGCTCATCCATTGTCTAGTGATAATTCTGCTGTAAATCATCTGGGCTGGGACATTTTAATTGGGCGGTTTTGTATTACTTTTTCATCTGCACAGCGGTCTTTAAAATCTGTTGATCTTTTCTTGGTTAGGCTTTGGTGATCCCCAAGATTTTAGATATTTAATTAATTTTCTTAGGTTTCAAATTTTGCAGAGTTGAGGGTTTGAAGGAAACTCCTTGACATGTTCCTGACTTTGTGTAGTTGCACAGGTGCACTCTCTGTAATGTTGTTGTGATTGGTGTTGCTCTTTCTTTCCTTTGGTTAACGGGAACGGGTCCGTCTGTCTTTTCTCTTTTCAAAGAACCAGTTTTGGGACTCATTGATTCTTTGTATTGTGGTATATGTTGTTTTGCTTGCTTGTTTTTCTATTCATTAATCTCTGCTATGATTATGTTATTTCTTCTGTTTGCGGCGTTGGGTTTCATTTGTTTGTTGCCTTTCAAGTGTCTTGAGTTGCCATGTTGAGTCATTTGTGTGCTCTTTCTGATTTTTTTATTGTTATTACACTTTTTTCTGTAAATCATACATTCATTTCTCAATCGAATTTTAGAGTCATTCCCTTTCAATGGCCCCCATCCCCCCTGCGGGGTCCCTGCACTCTTGCCATTTACATGCTTGCATCTTTTTTCTGAGTCTTTCCCGAGTTTATTTCAGTTATTTGTTGTTGTTGTTCTTTCTCTAACTTGTATTGCTTCAATTGACATATATATAGTATCTGAGTATATCATTAGATGACTATATAGAAGCTAGATACATAGTTTATCTATATAACACAAATACAGTGTATACCTACATACATACTTACACTATCACTTGAATTGGAGATTTTTTTTCTAAAGTGTCATGTTTCTATAAGGAGAAGTGCTCAAATGTTCCTCCTTGGCAAGCCCAAACAACCATCAATCCTGCCCTTGTGCTCTCACACGGGTTTTCCCTCCCATGGTTCCCCCAAATGGAGTCCATCTAAGCACATCATCCTGTCTTGATCTCCCTGCAATGCCTCCCATGATACAATCCCAAAGTCCAACACATGCAGTCTATACTTGACGAGGCTAAAATCCCTTTCTTGTCTGTGTGTAATCCCACAACTTGGGTATCTCAGTAGTCCCTATTCACTGGCATTGAAGTATTGGAGGATTCTTGGGAGACATGCGATCTTCAGTCCATACACTTAGGACTATAAATTTCCATCTTAGGATGACTGTGTCAAGTGTGCACGCAGTTTTGTTTTCTGTGTTGCATTGTCTTTCTTTTTAATTCTAGGATATCTTTTGTTCTTTCTTTAATTTTGTCCTTGACCCATTTATTATTCAGAAGTGTATTGTTTAATCCTCATGATTTCATAGAGTTACTAAGGCTTCTCTTTTTTTTTAATTTTTTTTAATTTTTATTTATTTCTGTATGTGATGACTGGTACTGTCTGCATGCAAGTTTGTGCACCCGTGTCGTGCAATGCCGCGGAGGTCAGAAGAGGGTGTCGGATTCCCCTGGAACTGGAGTTCTCCTGGAATTGGAGTTTCAGACGGTTCTCGGCTGCCATGTGGGTGCTGGGGATCGAACCCAGGTCCTCTGCAAGAGCGGTCGGCGCTCTTAACCACTAGGCCATCTCTCCAGCCCCCTAAGGCTTCTTCTAATGCTGATATTAAGCTTTATTTCATTGTTGCCTTATTTTATTATGGAATTATTTCAAATTTTTGTATTTGTTGAGGTATGTTTTATGCCTCAGCATGTGATCAATTTTGGAGAAAGTTCCATGGTGTGCTGAATAGAAAGTATACTCTTTGGTGCTTGGGTGGAATATTTGGTAGATGTCTGTTAGGTCAATTTGATATATAGCATTGTTTTATTCAGATGTCTCTCTGTTTATTCTTCATCTGGTTGAGTTTCTAATGGAGATAGTGGGGTATTGAAGTTCCCTACTACAAGTGTGTTTAGAGTAATCTGTGTCTTAAAATGTAGTACTGTGTTTATTAAGTTCGGTGCACCAGAGTTTGCATATATATTCATGATTATAATATCTTCTTGGTTAATTGTTCCTTTGATAAGAATGAAATGATCCTGTTTATCTTTTCTGTTTAGTTTTAGTTTGAGATCTATTTTGTCAAATATCAAAAGTACAGCTCCTGCTTGTTTCTTGCTGCCATTTTCTTGGAATATTGTTTTCCATTCTTTCACCTTAACGTAGTGTCTGTCCTTGCAGGACATTTGCAAGGTCTATACTTTTTGGTAGATATAGTTTACAATCATTTATTTTCATTGATTCACAGTAGTGTATTGTAAGTTAAATTTATATTATTTTATTAATGTACATTAAATCTATTTACAATGTTTTGTTACTAAAATCATAACTAACTGGTGTGTGTGTGTGTGTGTGTGGGTGTGTGGGTGTGTACACCTGATCATCCCCAGGATGCATGCCTAAATAAGAAATTTTAAAAGTAAATAGTTCTCTTTTATCTTGCTAGACATTAATTCCTGGATAGGCCTAACCATCTAACTATAGTAATTGCAAAAGTAAAGCAATCCACACAGCAGGCTACCTCCATTGCTCTTGTGGCAGTCCATTCTTTACCATGTAAGGTGTACTTCCAAACAGGGGACCAAAATGGACAGTCTAACATTCCAGAGAGAAATAAGTTGAGAAAGATGGATGGTTATGGAGATATATTCATTGCTCTGTCTGTGAATAAATTATAATGAACATTCTCCTATACTGACCTAAACCAAAGTACTTGTGAATACATATGTTCACAATTAAATATTTTAAATATATTTTGTTATTGTTTGAGAATTTCATATATGTATACAATGTGTTATGATCAAATCTTTTTCATTTTTTACTAATGTTTTATTTGACAGTGTAATACATGTAGACAGTTAATTTTAATCATTTTAATACCCATTTAATACCCTTTACCCCTCATTCATTCTCCCCTCCTTCAGCTGAAACTTTTGTTCATAATAAGTCCCCCCACTAATTTTACATCTTTGTGTGGATGACTCAATAAGCTGAATTGAAATTCTTGCATGAGCATTTGATGGGGCAGGTTATTTAATGGAACCTGGGTTATTTTTCGGTGGAGGCACCACTGAACAAAATAATGTCACTGCTTGTCCCTAACCAGCATTAACTGCCAGGAGTCCCTCAGGGAAAAGTGGTGCCTAATAGGTCACATCCTTATCCCTAGTGAAATATTTACTATTTTAATTGAATTTCTTATGTTGATGTAGAGTTTATTCTTCTGCATTAACATATGAGTTTGTCATTGACACATTGGAAATATAATCCCCCTTGTTCTAGTTTGTCTTCCATTGCTGTGACAAAACACTCTGACCGGCACCAACTTGGGAAGGAAAGGATTTATTCAGCTTGCATCTCTTGGGTCACAGTTCATCATTTAGGGAGCCCAAGGCAGGAACTCAGGGCAGGAACCTGGAGGCAGGAGCTGAAGCACAGGCCATGGAGGAATGCTGTTCACTGGCTTGCTCTCCTGGCTCATGCCCAGCCTGCCTTCTTATACCATACACAACCACCTGCCCAGGGTGGCACTACTCATTGTGGGCTGGGCCCTCCCACACTACTTGACCATCAAGACAATACTCCACAGATGTGGCCACAGGCCAATCCAATGGAGCCAATTCCCCAATTGAGGCTCCCTCAACCCAGGTGTGTCAAGTTGACAATAAAGCTATCCAGCACAACTGACCCCTTGTCAACTTGACACACAATACACATCACTATTAAACCACCAACTTTCCAGTTCTTATCCCCAAAGTATGATGCTAACATTAATCACAACCTAAGACAGTACAACCTTAAAAGCCCCACAGTCCTTAAAATGTCCAAACACTTAGAAGTTCACAGTCTGTTAAAAGTCTCTTAACTGTGGGCTGCTGTAAAATCCAAAACAAGTACTGTCTTATTTCAAAGGGAAGAATCAGGCACTCTCAAACAAAACCTAAGTCCAGCAAGTAGCTCAAGGCTGGACACCTGGGATTCACTCACGATCTTCTGGGCTCCAAAGGGTCTCGGCAGCTCCCCCTCTCCGACTCTGCCGTCCGTGGCACACTCATCTCGCAGGCCCAGGCCGACTCCATTCTACACCTACCGCTGCTCTTGGTGGTCGTCCCAGGGTCCCGGCATCTCCAAAAAGCTGGGGTCGCCACTGAAACTGAGGCAGCACCTTCACCAATGGTCTCTTCTGACCTCTCCTGGTGCAAAGCCTCAGCTTCTCTCCATGACCCCTGCAATCCTGGGGTCTTCACTGCAACCGAGGTGCACTTCCACCAATGGTCTTTCCTGACCTCTCACAGTGCCAAGCCTCGGCTGCTCTCTGTGACCCCCTCAAATTTCAACACCAGAACCATATAGGAGACTCTTACACATTACCAAGTCCTGCTTCTGGCTTGAGATGGAGGCTCAGGCCCCTTCTGGAACACAGCTTCTGTGTGCTGACCCTGAAGAAATTCTTCCCAGAAGATTTCACCACAGTGATGCTGGTCTCTTGTTACTTACAGCTGATTTTTCAGCCCCAGCTAACCAGCATCAATTGTCCCAGTACAACAAAGATTTCAGTTCAGGTTCTGGTCTCTTGTTACTTACAGCTGATTCTTCAGCCCCAGCTGACCAGAACCCACAGATTACACAGTCGTGATGATCTCTGTTCCCCTTTGAAACTAGAAACTTCACAAGCCAGGCCTCCATCTTCTACAAATCCTTTCAGCAAAACTGCTCCAAGCTCCACAGCAACAATCGTTAGGCACTCAATGATCTTCCCAGCCCAATGTTCCAAACGCCTCCACAATCCTTCCCCAAAACTCCAAGGTCAGGTCTGTCACAGCAATGCCCCACTCTTCTGGTACCAATTTCTGTTCTAGTTTGTCTTCTATTGCTGTGACAAAACACTCTGACCGACACCAACTTGGGGAGGAAAGGGTTTATTCAGCTTACGTCTCCTGGGTCACAGTTCATCATTTAGGGAGCCCAAGGCAGGAACTCAGGGCAGGAACCTGGAGGCAGGAGCTGAAGCACAGGCCATGGAGGAATGCTGTTCACTGGCTTGCTCTCCTGGCTCATGCCCAGCCTGCCTTCTTATACCGTACACAACCACCTGCCCAGGGTGGCACTACTCATTGTGGGCTGAGCCCTCCCACACTGCTTGACCATCAAGACAATACTCCATAGATGTGGCCACAGGCCAATCCAATGGAGCCAATTCCCCAGTTGAGGCTCCCTCAACCCAGGTGTGTCAAGTTGACACTAAAGCTATCCAGCACACCCCTGTACATCAGTTGTAAGAAAATTTGGCAATATATATTTTTTTAATTTATTTTATTTTTTGTATGTGTATGAATGTACTGTCTGCATGTAGGTCTGTGCACCCGTGTCATGCAGTGCCTCGGAGGTCAGAAGAGGGTGTCATATTCCCCTGGAACTGGAGTTAAAGACAGCTTTCAGCTGCCATGTGGGTGCTGGGGATCAAACCCTGGTCCTCTGCAAGAGCAGTCTATGCTCCCAACCACTAGGCCATCTCTCCATCCTGCAATATATTATAAGGTTAAATATTTATGTTTATTTTTGTGCCAAGGTTTTTGTTTATAAAATCAATGTTTAGTTCTTTATAAGGAATATATTCTCCCACAGTCACTTCTATTTACTCCAGAGTTTCATCGTTTATATATAGATCATTAATCCAAGTAAAACTTACTCTTCAGAAAAAAAAAAGAAAAAAAAAAAACCTTACTCCTCGGCATATAGTCAGTCTTTTTATTTTCTCTATTGATGAGCACAAATTTTTCAACATCATATATCTAAACAGATTCTGTAGAAGAAGAGTCGTACATTGAGGCTTAAGATGACAAAGGGTGACACAGTGATTTTTATCACTTCTCAATTATGTACATGTTGTGATTTGTTCCACTTGGAGCCCTCTGGAAGGAGTGCTCTTGGTTGTAACATAGATTCCATTCTGGGTGGACCCGAGGAAAAGGTTGAGGTGCTCTCCACTTAAAGACGAATATCACTACTACATATTATAGACTAGCAAAGTAACAGCCTAAGGCCAGGAATGGTCTTCCTCCTTGGGCTGTGTGGGTTTGGCCATAAAAGCTGGTTGCAAATTGGTTTTACATGAAGGATGCTTGTACTCATAACTTATTACTTATTGTTAAAAAAATGAAATAAAGGAGATCTCCTGAGTCCAGCTGAGGCAAGTGCAGGTAGGTAGGCAGCAGCTGGGTGCTTCAGCAAGGCTGATTGCTGATTGATTTAATATACTTAATCCATTAATCCAGTTGTCTTTGGCTTAACTGGTTTTTGTGGCTGTGGGGGAGGAGTTATCCTCCCAGCTGGTATAAAAGGTGGTGTTGAGTCTTGAGATCTGAGAACTCCCGAGTCCAGCTGAGGCAAGCACAGGTAGGTAGGCAGCAGCTGAATGCTTCAGCAAGGCTGATTGCTGATTGATTTAATATAGTTAATCCATTAATCCTCTTGTCTTTGGTTTAACTGGTTTTTGTGGCTGTGGGGGAAGAGTTATACTCCCAGCTGGTATAAAAGGTGGTGTTGAGTCTTGAGATCTGAGATCTCCTGAGTCCAGCTAAGATAAGTGCAGGTAGGTAGGCAGCAGCTGGGTGCTACAGCAAGGCTGATTACTGACTGATTTAATATAGTTAATCTGTTAATCCAGTTGTCTTTGGTTTAATTGGCTTTTGTGGCTGTGGGGGCGGAGTTATCCTTCCAGCTGGTATAAAAGGTGGTGTTGAGTCTTGAGATCTGAAATCTCCCATGTCCAGCTGAGGCAAGCCCAGGTCCACAGCCACACACCCCCCCCCCCCGCCCCCGGCCAACTGGGATTATGAAGTCATCTGAAGGAGGCAAGCAAAGCAAGCCTTCAACACAGTGAAGAGGCATTTAGGACTCACATTGGAATACAGGCAAGGAGAAGCCCAAACACCAGGAACACGAAGAAGAGACAACACAGGAAAGGGGGAGGATAATACCACATCAATCTCTACCAACCCTATGGAAGATTCCTACAGTGGGATCCCCCTGGGGATGGCCCAGGACACAGATATCAGAAACACAATTGGGAATATATTTAAAGAACTACAAGATTATAAAGAGCAAATCAAAGAACTAAGAAAAGAGAATGAAGAACTCAAGAAGGACCTAGAGAAAGAGAATGACAAACTCCGTGTGGTGGTTTGAATGAGTGTCCCCCATAGGCCAGACATTTTGTCTCCAGTTGGTGGCACTGTTTTTGGAGGTCTTAGAAGGTGTGGCCATGCTACAGGAAGTATGTCACTGGGGGCAGGCTTAGTGAGTTTAACAAGCCTCGTGGTCTCCAGTTGCTCTCTCTCTGCTTCCTGTGCTCTTTGCAAGATGTGACCCTCTGCGTGCTGCTCCAGCTCCAGCAGCCATGCCTTCCGCCACAATGGACTCTAATTCCCTGGAACCGTCAACCGTACGCTCAAATAAACTCTTCCTTTTATAAGTTCCTTGGTCATGGTGTTTTATCACAGCAACAGAAAAGTGACTAATACAGTTATTTGGTCCCAGAGAGTGGGCTGTTGGCTGTGAAGAACCTGACCATGTGGATGTTTGGAGAAATGTGGAAGACTTTGGAACTTTGGGCTAGAAAAGCTGTTGACTACTGTAAGTAGAGCTTAAGGGGCCATTCTCGTAGAAGCCTGGAAGAAAGCATGGCTGCAAAAAACGTAGTTCCAGAGGAAAATAAAGACTTATGCAGCAACTGGGATATTTTGATAGTCTGGCAGCAGTTTGCCCAAAGCCCAAATTTTTTTGCAGCCATGCTTTCTTCCAGGCTTTCTACTAGAATAGCCCTTAAGCTACTTACTTACAGTAGTCCAACGCTTTTCTAGCCCAAAGTAGTTCCAGAGGAAAATAAAGACTATGCAGCAATGGGATATTTTGATAGTCTGGCAGAAGTTTGCCCAAAGCCCAAATGCTTGCTGATGCTAAGTTGAAAAGCAACGGACTAATGTCTTTGGCAGAGATATCAAGAACAGCCTAATGTTAGAAATTGGTGGTGTGGAGGTGCTTTTAATGGTGGATATTATACAGATCTAACAGTGAAAAAGAGCAAATTGGGCAGAAAGAAATGCAAAAATGTACAGTTTGGATACTGAAAAGCACACGGTTATACAAATACAGCACATAGAATCCAAACAGACAAGATCAGAAAAGAAAATCTCCTGCCACATCATAGTTAAAATGTCTAGACACCCAAAACAAAGAAAAATCCTTAAAGCCACAAGAGAAAAACAACAAGTGACCTATAAGGAAACCTATCAGAATTACAACTGACTTCTCAATGCAAACTATGAAGCAAGAAGAACCTGGAGCACAGCATTCCCAGTGATAATGGACAATAGATGGCAACCCAGGTTACTATAACTAGGAAATGTCGATATAATATTGAAGGAGAAGAGAAAAAACCTTCCAGGATATATAACAAACTTGAAAGAATGCATGTCCAGAAAGCCAACCCTGAGAATACTTGAAGCAATTCAAAGGACAGAAGAAGGAGCAACCATCCCCCAGGTACTAGAAAGAGAAATCAAATAAAAGCACTGCAGTAGTAGAAACCTAAACCCAAAGCGGGAAAATGGCAAACAAGGCAAAAGGAAGCAACACACAAACCTATAAATCATAATACTTAAATATATGGACTAATCCCCATTCAAAAGACATAGCTGTGCAGTTGGATTAGGAAAACAGATCCCTTCTATATGCTCTCTATAAGAAACATCTTACCATCAAGGATAGGCACCACTTAAAGTGAAAGGATGAAAAAAAATATTCCAAGCAAATGGTACCAAAAGAAAGCAGGATGTTGCTATTAATACCAGACAAAATAGTCTTCCGAAGCTTAAAAGAAATCAGAAGAAAGAGAAGGCCATTACATTTTTATCAAAGAGACACAATTGACAAGAAGATTTCACAATTATGAATATATATGCACCAAACTCTGGTGCACTAAAGTTTATAAAGACAATTCTCCAGGACCACAAGTCACACACTAACCCATGTACACTCATAGTAAGCGACTTCATTCCCCCACTGAGTCCTTTGGATAGGTCAACAGGACAAAGAATAAACAGAGAGACATCTGAACTGAACAATATGATACCAAATGGACCTCGTGGACCTCTACTGACTATTCCAACATAATACCAGAGAATACACTTCTTAACAGCCGCACCCCATGGAACATTTCCAAAATCGACCACATCCTGGGACACAGAAGAAACTTCCACGAATGTAAAAAGATTGAAATAATTTCATGCCTTCTATCTGCACACGTGCAATAAAGCTCAACATCAACACCAGGATAAGCCCTACTGCCTACAAGAAACACATGGAGACTACAACAACACACTCTTGAATATTTATGATGGTGTCTAAGAAGAGATAAAAGAAATAAAGCATTCCTGGAACTGAATGACAATGACAATACACACAACAAAACCTATGGGTACCTTAAAAGCAGTCCTAGAGGGAATTTTATAGCCCTGGGAGCCTACTTAGAAAACAGAAAGAGCACAAGTGAATGACTAACACTACAGCTAAAAGCACTTGAGAGGCAACAGACAGATGAACCCTAAACGCAACAGACAGGAGAAAATAACAAAAAATCAGAGCGGAAAATACTGAAATAGAAACAAGAAAACATTACAAAAAAATACTCATGAATCCCAAAAGTTGGTCTTTGGAGAATAAACAAGATATACAGACCTCTAGCCCAGTTAACCTAAAAGAAAGAAGGAACGCTCCAAATGAATACAATCTGTGATGAAAAGGGAAATATCACAACGACAGGAAAAGATCAAAAATCATACGGGAATATTTCAAAACCTATATTAAGTTTGAAAACTAGAAGAGAATGAATGATATCTGAAATCCTGGAATCACCAAAGCTCAACCAAGAAGAGATCCACAGCTTTAAACAGACCCATAATACATGAAGACATTGAAAACGTAATAAGAAACCTCCCAAAATAAAACGCCCAGGCCCAGACGTTCACGGCAGAATTTTCATAAAACATTTAAAAAGACCTACAACCATTATTACTACTAATTATTTAGAAGGATACAATCAGAGGGAATTCTCCCAAATTCCTTCTATGAAGCCAGCATCATCTATTACCAAAACCAGGGAAATATACAACTGAAAAAGAGATATTTAGACCCATTCTCCCTAAATGAACACAGATGCCAGAATTCTAAAACAGGATACTGGCAAATCGCATAGAGACCCACATCAAGAAGATTCATCCATCATGACCAAGTTGGATTCATACCAGAGATGCAGGGATGGTTCCACATAAGAAAATATAAACATCATCAAACACATAAATGGAATGAAAGACAAAAACCACACCTACCATCTCAATTGATGCTGACAAAAAAAGCTTTTGACAAAATCCAACATCCCTTCATGCTTAAAGTCCTAGAAGGAATTGGATTGGAGGGATCATTCCTCAATGTATCAAAGCCATATACAGGAAACCCACAGCCAATATCATCCTAAATGGGGAAATGACAGAAAAATTCCTTTAAAGGTTGGAACTCGGCAAGGCTGCCCCTGTCACCACTCCTCTTCAATATAGTGCTTGAAACACTGCTAGAGCAATAAGGCAGAGAAAGGAAATTAAAGGAGTACTAATGGGAAAGAGGAAGTCAAGCTATACTATTTGCTGATCATATGATTTGTTTACTAAGGGATGCTAAAAACACCACAGAAAACTGCTAGAAAAATGAACAGCTCGCAAAGTGGCAGGATACAAATTAACCTAAAAAATCAATGGCCTTTCTTACACAAAGAACAAGCAATTGGAGAATGAATTCAAAAGACCTTCCCACTCACATAGCCTCAAAAACAATAAAATACATAGGAACAAACCTAACCAAAGACACCAAAGTATATCTACAACAAAAATTTAAACCTATAAAGAAAACGAAATTGGAAGACATTAGAAGATGGAAAACCTCCCCTGCTCATGGGTTGGGAAAATTAACAATTGTAAAAAGTCCATTCTACCAAAATTCTTGTATAGATTTAATGCAATTCCAATCAAACTCCAAGAGGTTTCTTCACAGGTTTGGAAACAAAGTCCTTAAATTCATTTGGAAACAAAAAAAATCCCAATAGCCAAAACAACCTCGGAGCGAAAAGAGCTACACAGGGGGTCTCTATTCCAGAATTCAAACTATACTACAAGGGATAGTCATAAATAGCCTGGTAATGGCAAAAAACAGACCTGTTGGACCAATGGAACAAAACTGAAGATCCAAATTTGAGAACATACATTTCAGCCATCTTATATTTGAAAGGGGCCAAGAAGAACCATAGAGAAAAGACAGCATTCTTCAGCAATGTTGTTGGCAAAACTGGATCACCACTGTAGAAGAATCAAATTAAACCTGCCTCTCGCCCTGTAAAGTCAATTCCAGATGGATCAAAGACCTCTCAACGTGAAACAATGACTCTGAAAGCTTCGACAGGAATATAGGCAGCAGATAAAAGACCAATAGCGGCTAGGGAGATTCCTAACTCCGAATCCGTGTGCAAGTATTAGGGTGACAATGAGCAAATCGAAGCGACGGGGCTCAATTAACTCAAAAAGCTTCTTCTGTACATCAAAAGAAACAAGCAAGGAAGTGAAGAGAAATCCCACAGAGTGGGAGGAAACCTTCACCACAGAAACATCTGACAAAGCATTGATTTCCAGAATATATAAAGTACTCAAAAAACAAAGAAGAAAGAAAAGAAATGACCCACTCAATAGATGGAGCAAAGAGCTGAACAGAGATTTCACAAGTGAGGAATTAGAGATGGCTGAGAAACATCTTAACAAGTGTTCAACATCACTAGTCATTAAGGAAATGCAAATCAAAACCACTTTAAGATATCATCTTACTCCAATAAGACTGGCTAGGATCAAGAAAACAAATGATACCAATTGCTGGAGAGGTTGTGGGGAAAGGGGAACACTCATCCACTGCTGGTGGGACTGTAAACTCGTACAGCCACTATGGAAAGCAGTGTGGAGAACCCTTGGAAGACTTGGAATGAACTTGCCACCTGACCCAGCCATAACACTCCTAGGAATGTACCCTCAATACTCACCCCACTGCAGAGATGCATGCACAGCCATGTTTATTTCAGCTCTCTTCACAATAGCAAGGAGCTGGAACCAACCCAAATACCCCTCAACTGATGAGTGGATAGAGAAAATGTGGTACGTCTACACAATGGAGTTCTATGCAGCAGTAAAGAAAGATGACATCATGAGCTTTGCAGGAAAATGGCTGGAGCTAAAGGACATCATGCTGAGTGAAGTAACACAGTCCCAGAAGAACAAACAATGAATGGTATCCCTCATCTGTGGATGCTAGTGCCAATTACCTAGTTGTATTTCTTGTGCACGGCCCCTTGGGCCTTTGTCCAAGCAGTTGGTAGTGATGCATATTGGAAACAACAACAACAACAGAAAGGACTGCATCAAAGAACTGCCTGAAACAGTGAACTTCTGCTCAAAACAGTCAACTTCCCCATGGAGAATATTGACAAATACTGAGAAAGAGATGAAAAGCATGTTTGGCAGAATGCATGAGCTCTGGTGGGGTGGGGGGATAGGGTGGGGGACACGGGTCTAGATTTGATAAAATATAAATAAATAAATAAATAAATAAATAAATAAATAAATATCAGTGCCATTGAGTAAAATTTTCTGGCTTTATTGGGAAAATAATGACTCTGTAAACAGTCCTCAGAGTCAGCACACAGAGCTTGTCCAAAGGGCTCAAGCTTCTTTTCAAGTTCACAGTAGATCTTTGCAGATAGAATCTAAGTTTCCCAAGTGGTGCTGGTTTTGAATGCATAAACAGGTCACAGAGAGCAGCTTAGGCTTGGCACCATGTGCCAGGGTTGGAGTCTCTGAAGAGAGACCAAAAGAAGCCATTAGTGATGGTACAGCCTACAGCCATGGGATGTCTCTCAAAGATAGTGACAGGTATAAACAGTAGCCAGCCTGAGTCTACAAGACAAGCTGTGTGCACTGTGAATAGCAGAGATACAGAGATGAGGTTGCCCAACGTTCATAAATGTGCTCCTTATGTCAGACTGTGTGGTTTCCACTGCTGGATTTTAGGTTTAATCTAATTGTAACTATATCTTGGTTCTTCCCTCTTGGGATAATAAAGTATATAACTAGTTTGGGGTCTTTTTTTTAGGAATTTACTTTTTTCCTTTACATTTTATATTATTCTAAAATATGAATATATACATTCCACCCATATATGTTAATTACCATGTTTGAAAGTAAGTGGTAAGTTAATTCTAAGGCCGATTAAGAGGTTCACATTATAACATCACAAACGATCCCACAGTTAAGAGATTTTGAACATTTCATGTGTTGAAATTACAACACTCATCAAAGAAGATTCTTTTTACAACAGATGGAGGCTATTGCAGAGTTCCACAACTGATTACACACAGAGAATATACATCTGAGAGATGTCCAGTCTAAGGTGGCATATCTACAGTGGAACCTCTATAGCTAAGTCTCATGGGACATAGTGGAACAGGGGGTAGAGATAATACTAGTATACCCTTCGACTCTCACAAGCAAAGCTTCCTAATACAACAGAGTATAAGGAAGCTTCTGTGATGCACACAGAAGGCCACAACTAGCTAAATTTTGGGGAATAAGAGACTACAGAGTGTATGTCCTGGGAGAGAACTCCTATATTAAAACTCACCCACCCACAGCTCAGGGACCATTGTAGAAGAGAGGGTGATAAGATAGTAAGAGGCAGGGTTGGTACATAAACATAGGGAAACAGAGGGTTTCAGGCCACTGGAAGTTGGTGCATGTGAACTTTCAGCAATGGTGGTGTTGGGCACAAGACCCATGCCAACTCAATCAGATAAAGTTCCAGAGTGAAGTGAGGAAAGTAAGCAGTGGGACAGGCTTGTCTGGGAACTATTGGCAACTGATTACTGATGGGTAAGGGAGAGTAGATCACACTTGTGCTCCTTAAGATCTCTAGATAGACTGACTAGACTTCAGTTGGATGAACCTGCACCAAAGGACATATGGGTACAATGATTGATCTGATAGGAGTTAACATACATGAGGAATGCATGAGGTCCTGTGAGGGAGGGCTATAGGGGTATGGATGGGGAGGGGATTCTAAATTTTATTAAGAACTGTTCCATAAAATGCACAAAATAAAACCCAATAAAAATAAAAAAAAATAAAATACCTAGGAGTAAACCTAACCAAAGACAACAAAGACCTGTAAAACAAAAATTTTTAAACCCTAAAGAAGGAGATTGAAAATGACATCAAAAGATGGAGAGACTTCCCATGCTCATGGATTGGAAAAATTAATATAGCAAAAATGTCCATTCTACCCAAATTAATATACAGATTCCATGCAATCCCAATCAAAATCCCCATGAGCTTTTTCAAAGACTTAGAAAAACAATCCTTAAATTCATATGAAAAAACAAAGACCCCAAATAGCTAAAGCAACCCTGAGTGAAAAGTGCAATACTAGGGGGATTACATTACCAGATTTCAAACAATATTACAGGGCTATAGTCATAAAGACAGCCTGGTACTGCCAAAAAATCAGAACTATTGACCAATGGAACAAAATTGAAGATCCAAAGTTGAGCTCATATAAATTTAGTCACCTCATATTGGACAAGGGGCCAAAAAAGCTCAATGGAGGAAGTATAGCATCTTCAGCAAATGGTGTTGGCAAAACTGGATCACCATTTGTAGAAGAACAAAATTAAACCCCTACCTCTCACCCTGTACAAAAATCAATTCCAAGTGGATCAAAGATCTCAACCTAAAATCTGAAACCCTGAAGGTGATAGAAGAAAAAGTCGGCAGCAACCTACAAGACATAGGTGTAGGAAAAGACTTTCTAAATCAAACAGCAGCTGTACAGGAAGTAAGGACAACAGCTGACAAGTGGGACCTCATCAAACTCAAAAGCTTTTGTACAGTTAAATAAACAATCAAAGAAGTGAAGAGAAAACCCACAGAGTGGGAGGAAACCTTCACCAATGATACATCTGACAAAGCATTAACATCCAGAATATATAAGCTACTTAAAAAACAAAGAAGTAAAGAAAACAAATGACCTACTCAAAAGATAGTAAAGAGCTGAACAGAGACTTCACCAGTAAGGAAGTAAAGATGGCTGAGAAACATCCTAAAAAGTGTTCAACATCATTAATAATAAAAATATGCTTTAAAACAATTAGAAAAAAAAGAAACTGTAGCCTGGTGTGGTGCTAAAAAAACAATAAATTTAAACTGTTGAAAACATTTAAAGAGCGGGGAACTTTTAAAGTTGTACTATGTTTTTTATTATGATATTAACAGGAGACCTTGGGGAACAACAAACGAAAGTTGTGGTGGTATGTTTGTATGCAAAGCTGACAGAGGTAGATGATATTTGTTGGGTTTTGTTGTCAACTAAACACAAAATAGAGGTAACGTTAACAGGAATTTTCTCCATCTGGCTGACTTGTGAGCATGTCTGTGTAGCATTGTCTTGATTATTTTGGGGTGTTTTTTTTTTTTGGTCTTTTCAAGACAGGGTCTCCCTGTAGCCCCAGCTGTCCTGGAACTCGCTCTGTAAACCAGGCTGGCCTTGAACTCACAAAGATCCACCTGCCTCTGTCTCTGGAGTGCTAGGATTAAAGGCATGTACCACCACACCCGGCCTTTGATTGTTAATCAGTGAAGGAAGGCCCATCCCACTGTGGATAGCACCCTACCCTGGAAAGGTGGTTCTGGGCTAGCAAGAAGCTAGCAAGACATGTGTCTAAGCAAGTCAGTGAACCAGCAAGCAGCATTCTACCATGGGTTGTCTTTTGAGTTCCTGCTTGAATTCCTGCCCTGATTTCCCTCAGTGATGGATTGTGACTTGGTAGTGTTTAAGTTAAAAACAAAACAAAACAAAAATAAAAACAAAACAACCCTTTCCTTTCCAAGTGTCATTATCACACTTATGCTCAAAGTGTTGTTACTACAGCAATGAAGTAAAACTAGAGCAGACATTGAGTCAGAAACCTTTAGGTTCAAACTCCTATATTAACACACATTCAAAGGATAGGCTTTTTTTTTTCAGCTAAAATTTTATGGCAACATGTATTAAGGTATTCCTTTAAGTCACTTTAAGCTATCTCTCTGAGGCAAACTGAGCATGTCCCCAAAGTATTCCTGCCCAGTGTTTTAACATTTCAAACATGTGCTTCATGAGCTTGAGTTGACATGCCTAAAAATGTGCCCATAAACATTCCTTCTTGTACTATGACTTTAAACTGAGTATTCCCATGAATGTACTACTTAACTGAGCATGTTCAGAATGTGCCCATAGCTAAAGTGCTCTTTTCAGTGAGTATAGGTTCTCTAAATGAAATCCCCATCTTTCTTCAGAGGGGTCCTTCCCTTGAAGATAACTCCTGGTCTTTCCATACCTCTTATAGGAGATGAATCAATCTTTCTCTACTTTTTTGTGCCTTGACTGTGATTGTTCTGGCTTTCCACTCACCAAGATGCAAAACCATTTTAATTGTTTACAAATCCTATAGAAAAGTTTAAGGTGTCAAAATAAGTAGAGCGATACACATCAATTGCATTATTTAATATGTGGCAATGTCACAGGCAGCCCTAGCTGCAGGCCTCAATCCTAGGTCACCAGTTGAATTTGTTCTTTCATCCACATCAAGAATAAGAGAAAATTAGATAAAATATGTAAAATGCAGAAATGGATTTACTTACAGTTTGGCCAGCACTGGGTAAGCAGCCATTTGCAATCCGTCTTCCCTCTGTTCATAACAATGTTAACAGTTTCTAGGAAAGCTATTAAAAAGGTGCAAATATGCATTTGTATGATTCTGTTGTGAGGCTCCGTAAGTGGGACTGACTGACCAGTCATACAATTCCTGTTTCTGGAATTCTATTACATCCTCCTGGTGCCCAGGACTAGGGTACATAGGTTTCCCCTTTCACTGTGGCACCTAGAAATAGCTGAAAGGAAAGGATAGAAGGAGAAAGAAAACATTGATCTTAAGGATTTTTAAACTCATAATTTTAAGGAACTCATTTATAATGGGGTGATAGCGCAATTTTATTCTCAGATTCATTTTATAAGAATTCTATTTCGAGGTGGAGAGATGGCCTAGTGGTTAAGAGCGCCGACTGCTCTTGCAGACGATCCCCAGCACCCACATGGTGGCTAAGAACCGTCTTTGACTCCAGTTCCAGGGGAATCCGAGACCCTCTTCTGACCTCCGTGGCATTTCATGACACTGCATTCAAGACAGTACATTCATCCACATTAAAAAAAAAAAAAAAAAAAAAAAAAAAAAAAAAAAAAAAAAAAAAAAAAAAAAAAAAAAAAAAAAGAATTCTATTTCTAGGACTAAATTTCAGTTTGAAAAAAAAAAATGTGTCACCCACTCATGTTGTTATGAGTGAAGCGTTACACTGCATTTTAGAATTATTTTCCACTGTACAATATAAATAGATAAGAAATTCAACATTACATTATAATTATGCAGGTCACATATACAAATATTGCTAAAACACATAGGAAAGCATCTTAACTAAAACAGCATAATGGAATTAATAAGTAAACACAAAAAGACTTTTTATCTTTTTCCCCTTCCTCCTAAAGTATCTTTCTTGTGGTTCTCTTCTCTTGGAATTCCCCTGAAAAAAAAACTGCAACTGTGATGTCAAGATATTTTTAATTGATCTTTTTTTGTTGGATTGTTTTTCTTCAAGATAGAGCTTTATATGCTGGAGTTGTAATTCACTGGTAGAGGGCATGCTTAGTATGCCTGAGGCTCTGGGTTCAATCTCCAGTACTGAAAAAGAAAAGCAAAGGATATTGTCATGCTATGTAGCCTAGGTGGGTACTGAGCTCTCTATATAGCACAGGCTCCACGTGAACTTATTTTGTATCCCTGCATAGCCTGGCATACAGTATGACCATACAGCATGGCCTCATACACATAGTCATACTGTTTCTGCTTCCCATATGCTGAGGTTACAGTTATGCACCACCCTGTCTGTGCTTGTTCTGTTTTTAATCTCTATTTGAAGGCAAAGTTGAGTTCACAAGTTCCTGAAACAATGTCACCAGTGGTAGAGAACACAGTTCTATTCAAGTAGAAAAAAAAATCAAAAGAATTCCTCTCAGGACCTCAAGGACATCTGTTCATATTTTAGAAGTGAGAGTGAAGTCAGTGAGTTTACTGACAAGGGGAAAAACAGGTGCCCTTGGAAGAGTTAAGTGTAGGCATTAGAGGAGGACCAGGCATTTAAGTTCTTCAGCAGCTATAGAAGTGATCTGGAGCATCTGGAATTATGTCATTTAAAGGAATTAATCTAAAACTTTGAAGGGGAAGAGAAAAAGTCTCTGTCTACTCATCTCCTTATCAAAGAAAGTTTTGGAATAAATGAGATTATAGAGGAATTTATGAAAATACTGGGAAAGGGGCTGGAGAGATGGCTCAGCCATTGAGATCACCAACTGCTCTTGCAGAGGACCTGGGTTTAATTCCGAGCACCCACATGGTGGCTAAGAACCTTCTTTATGAAAAATGATGTATGAAATACATAAAACATCAATAAAAAAAGAAAAAGAAAAGAGCTGATTCAAAGGAAAATATAAAGGAAAGATTTATTGAAGTGTATTGAAGAGAAAAATGCAAGAATTGAATGTTGACATGACAAATTAGGGCTCCTCAAGCCTTGTATCACTGAGTCTTGATGTCTCGCTAAAGTACAGTTTCTAATTCAGTAGAATTAAATAAGAACTGTGAAATACAAAAAAAGAAAAGAACCTTCTTTAACTCCAGTTCCAAGTGAATCTGACAGCCTCTTCTGACCTCCATGGCATTGCATGACACAGGTGCACCAACCTACATGTAATAAATAAAATTAAAAAATAAAAATAAAAATAGATATAACGCGCCAGGCCAGGTACACAGCTCTACAGCTCTAGGCAGGGTCTGGCGGGGAGCAGCTGGGAGAGGGTCTCGCTCTGAACCCGTCTACGGGGTCCCCGGCCCAGAGGGACCACGCTCGGGTGAGCAGAGGGTCGCGTTCCCATCTGCTCTGGTCCCGGCTGGACTTGTGGGCGGGAACCGGGGTCGAAACCCCAAACCCTGAAGGAATAGAAGAAAAAGTTGGCAGCAGACACAAGACATAGCGTAGGAAAAGACTGTCCTAACAGACAGCAGCTGAGGAAGAATGAAGGTAGAAATTGACAAATGGGACCTCATAAACTCAAAAGCTTCTGTACATAAAAGAAACAATCAAGGAAGTGAAGAGAAATCCCACAGAGTGGAGGAAACCTTCACTGCAGATAATCTGACAAAGCATTGATTCCAGAATATATAAACTACTCAAAAACAAAGAAAAAAGAAAACAAAGAAAAGGAACAAAAGATGAGCAAAGATTGAACAGAGATTCACAAGTGAGGAATTAAGATGGCTAGAAATTACCTTAAGAAGTGTTCAGCATCACGAATCATTAAGAGAAATGCAAATCAAAACCATTTAAGATATCATCTTACTCCAATAAGACTGGCTAGGACAAGAAAACAATGATACCAAGTGCTGGAAGAGGTTGTGGGAAAGGGTAACACTCATCCACTGCTGGTGGGAAGTTGTAAACTCGTACAGCCACTATGGAAAGCCATGTGGAGAACACATGGAAGAGTTGGAATGAACTTACCACCTTACCCAGCCATTACCACTCCTGGGCATGTACCCTCAAGACTCACACCACTGCAGAGATACATGCACGGCCATGTTTATTTCAGGTCTCTTCACAATAGCAAGAGCTGGAACCAACCCAATGCCCTCAACTGATGAGTGGGATAGAGAAATGTGGTACATCTACACAATGGGAGTTCTATGCAGCAGTAAAGAAAGAGACATCAACGAGCTTTGCAGGAAAATGGCTGAGCTAGAGACACATGCTGAGTAAGTAACAGTCCCAGAAAAACCAACGAGAATGTGTACCCTCATCTGTGGATGCGGGTGTCAATTATAGTTGTAAGTAGTTGTCTTGTGTAGGGCCCCCTGAGCTTTTGTACAAAGCAGTTGGGCGTAATGCACATTGGAAACAACAATAACAAACAAATAACAAAACAAAAACAACAAAAGAAAGGACTCCATCAAAGAACTGACGAAAAAGTGAACGCATTCTTCTTGTCTTTAGCTTCGTCTACTTCTGCTCAAAATTGTCAACTTCCTCATGGAGAATATTGAGAAAGACTGAGAAAGAGATGAAAAGCATGTTTGGCAGAATGCATGAGCTCTGGCGGGGTGGGGGAATGGGCAGGAACATGGGTCTAGATTTGTTAAAAAAATAAATTTATGTGAAAAAAAATTTTTTTAATTGTAAAAATAAATAAATAAGCACTAACATTTATATATCCATATGTACTAAACGAGAATCTGAATCTATTCCTTATTGTTCATCCATATACTAACTCAAAAAATAAAAAAATATTGCTTACTTTAAAAAATATAAAAATAAAGTTAGAAAATAGCACTAAACCAAGCATGGTGGTGCACACCTATAATCCCAGCATGGAGAAGAGTGAGGAAGGAGGGTCACAAGTTCAACTGCCACCTTGGACTACAAAGTACAGCCTTTCTTCAGTAACAAAGATGCAAAAATCCCAACAAACCAAAATCAAACCTAAATACTTAAGAAAAACCAAAGCATCATTAGATTGAATACAAGCACCTGGAATATTAGTTTTAAGATTTCTGTACCTTATTAATATGAAGTGTCTTGGAACTTGAAACCATATAAACTGCACTGTAACTAAGAAAATGTTATATATTTCTGATTCAGAGAAGTACTACCCATAACTCAAGTGTACACAGATTTTAATTCCCTAGTGGTAGTGCTAGTGAGAGCTAATGGTCTGAAATCTCTTTCCACACATTGCTTTGCTGGGAAACAGTGCAGCAAGACAATCCTTGCATTGACAGTTGTGTGCTCTGCTAAAATGGCAAAACACACAAGAAGAAAACAGGATAGCTGGACATGGTGGCACACACGTTTAATCCCAGCACTCAGGAGGCAGAGGCAGGTGGATCTCTGTGAGGTCAAGGCCAGCCTGGTCTACATAGCAAATTCTAAGCCAGCTGGGGCTACAGTGAGAAACTGTCTTAAAAAAACAGAAAATGCCGGGCTATAGGTGCTTCCAGCTCTGCCCTCCTCTTTTCACCTTCCAGCTCACAGCCATTCTTAGCAGTGTTTTCTCTTTCTTAAATTGTCTCTACTTCTAACCACGTGCCCACGGAACAGTCTTTTGTGCAGGGACATAAGAGCAGGGAACTGATCCCTTCTGAACTTAGATCAATGGCCAGTACTAAGCATTTTTTTCCCCTTTTTCTTTAATCTCTTTTGGGAATACTGACCAAAATCCTAACCACGGCTTCCGGGATGCACTAGGCTTCCTCACTGTTTCTCTGCCCTAATGCCCAACTTGAAGGTATGTTTTCTCCATCTCCCTCCTCCTGGCAGCTGCTCTCCCTCCCAAGTATTTTTCTCTCAAAATTCTAATAAAATTGCCCTCAAGCTTAAAAAGAAAAAAAGAAAATGGGGAACAAATAATTTTATTTTAGATATCACAAAGCTAGGATTATGGATTTTTTTCTTGTTTGATAAAAATATTCAAAATTCTTATTATTACTGTGTAAGAAATACTGTCTGAAATAATAAAAGATTCACATTCACTGAACTCAGATTTAAGATAATTATCAAATTCTACATCTGGTACAGAGCAAGTACATACATATTTTATGAGTTCTTAGTTTTTTGTTTTTTGATCTTTTTGAGACAGGGTCTCACTATAGCCCCACCTGGCTTAGAACTCATTATGTAGACCAGGATGAACTTGAACTCACATAGAGATCAGTCTGCCTCTGCCTCCCAAGTGCTGGGATTAAAAGCATGTGCCACAATGCCTGGCCTGAGTTCTGAGTTTTTATGCTTCATAATTTTTATATAATAGGTCTATAATTTTACTTTTCATTAATCATAATAGTAGCCTAGCCTCAGGAAATACCTATGAAAATTACATGGGGCCACAACTGTTATGTCCATTTTGTAGATGAGAACATAGATGTTTTTGGTCACTATTAGGAGGTAGTTTTAGATTCATGCCGGGCGTGGTGGCGCACGCCTTTAATCCTAGCACTTGGGAGGCAGAGGCAGGCGGATCTCTGTGAGTTCAAGGCCAGCCTGGTCTACAGAGTGAGTTCCAGGCCAGCTGGGGCTACAGGGAGACCCTGTCTCGAAAAAGACCAAAAATAAATAAATAAATAGATTCATACACAGTCCCCCATTGCTAAGGTAATATCTAAATTTTAAATTAATTTATTTTCTATTAATTCTATTAATATATTTGGATAATAAGGTGCCTTAAAGAGAACATAAGGAAACTTTATAGTTTAGATTTTTTTACAAGGATTTTTAAATTTTTATTTATTTATTTTTTATGTGAATGAATGTACTGTCTGCATGTACATTTGTGCACCCGTGTTGTGCAATGCCGCAGAGGTCAGAAGAGGGTGTCGGATTCCCCTGTGTATTAGTCAGTTTCCTGCTGCTGTGATAAAACCACCATGAGCAAGGGAACTTATAAAAGGAAGAGTTTATTTGAGCTTATGATTGATGGTTCCAGGGAATCAGAGTCCATTGTGGCAGGAAGCATGGTGGCCGGGGATGGAGGAGCAAGCAGAGGGTCACATCTCGCAATGAGCACAGAAACGAGAGAGAGAGAGAGAGAGAGAGAGAGAGAGAGAGAGAGAGAGAGAGAGAGAGAGCCATACAGAAATAAATAAAATTAATAAAAAAAGAGTTTAAAAAAATATTCAGATATTTTGTCTCCAGTTGGTGGCACTGTTCTGGAGGTCTTAGAAGGTGTGGCTGTGCTGGAGGAAGTACATTATTGGGGGCAGCTTAGTGAGTTTAACATAGTGAGTTCCAGGAAAAAAAAAAAAATCTCTATCTCTATCTCTATCTCTNTGTGTATGAATGTACTGTCTGCATGCAAGTTTGTGCACCCGTGTCGTGCAATGCCGCGGAGGTCAGAAGACGGTCTCGGATTCCCCTGGAACTGGAGTTCTCCTGGAATTGGAGTTTCAGACGGTTCTCGGCCGCCATGTGGGTGCTGGGGATCGAACCCGGGTCCTCTGTAAGAGCGGTCGGCGCTCTTAACCGCTAGGCCATCTCTCCAGCCCAAAATATCTGAATATTTAAAGCCTATGGGGGACACTCACTTAAACCACCACACCCTGGAACTGGAGTTCTCCTGGAATTGGAGTTACAGATGGTTCTCAGTCGCCATATGGGTGCTGGGGATTGTACCCGGGTCCTCTGCAAGAGTGGTTGGCCCTCTTGTTTAGATTTTTTAAAGTATTCTTTTTGTTACTGGGCACTGGATTTCCTGGAACTGAAGTTATGGATGGTTGTCAGCTGCCATGTGGGTGCTGGGAACCAAACCTGGGTCCTATGCAAGAACAGCCAGTTTTCTTAACTACATAGCCATTTCTCCATCCCCTATAGTTTAGACTTTGACAAAGAATAAAGAGCAGTAAATAAGCAGCAGAAGATGTGGTTCTATGTACCACCTTACCTTTCCTAAGTCCAATAAAAATATCTACTGGAGATCCTGTGAGCTGAGCAGTGTGTCTATCTGGAGACAGCCAGTGAACAAACCCCACACAAATCTAATCTTACCTAGCTAGTGAGTATGTGAAGGCAGCCATACACACCAAGTAAGCTAAACATAAAATATGTGACAGATTACATGGAGAGGAAAGAAAAAAAAAGGTTATAATAAAACTAGATGATAAAATGTTATTTTAAATTGCATATATACATCAAACATATGGATAAGGGCATAAAATAGTCACTAAATATGCACAGTGGTTATCTAACAATTTAAATTTTCTTATAATTTTATATTTTATTCAAGATTTTAATGAGCATTAATTCTACAAGTTCAAAAATTAGGATATACCACTACTATAATTGAAAATAAAAATCCACAAAATTAGAAAAATAAAGGTAGCCTCAAACTCAAAGAAATCTATCTGCCTCTGTCTTCTGAATGCAGGGAATAAGGTGTGGGCCATTATGACTAGTATGGTTTTCAACTCTTAACAGTAATTTGAGAGATTAGAAGTGTTGTGGGGGATCTCCCAAGACCACCTGAAGCACAGCCAACTGGGACTGCTGAAGGAGTGTCCAAGTGGAGTCTTTGGAGAACCTTCAGAACAGAAAGGGAAGAGTGAGTTAGATTTCCAATAGAAAGCCCAAAGCTTAGAGAAGTCAACACTCCATAAACAAGGAGTAAAGGAGAAAAACCAATCAATCAAACAAACAACGAAGGCATCTGAAGTAGGCAAGCAAAGCAAGCCTTCAACACAGTGAAGAGGCATTTGGGATTCGCATTGGAATACAGGCAAAGAGAAACCCATATGCCAGAGACACGAAGAGGAGACATGGGAAAGGTGCAGGATAATTCCACACTAAGCTCTACCAACCCTGTGGAAGATTCCTACAGTGGGATCCCCCTGGGGATGGCCCAGGACACATATTAGAAGTACAATTGTGAACATACTTAAAGAAGTACAAGATTATAAAGAGCAAATCAAAGAATTAAGAAAAGAAAATGAAAAACTCAAGAAGGACCAAGAGAAAGAGAATGACAAACTCCAGAAATAAGTGGAAATACTGAAAAGATCTAATGTTGAAAAAAGAAAAGTAAACCAACCAGTGAAGCAAAGAGCTACAGGAAGAGATTGAGAAGCTCCAAAAGGAAGTGGAAATACTAAAGAAATCACAAGACAAAATGAAAAAGGAAATCAAACACTCATCCAATCAAGAGGAAAGGAATGGAAAAAGCCTCAGAAGCAGAATGGAGGAAGCAGAACAAAGACTATCAGACCTGGAAGATAACACAGAACAACTAAAAACCTCAAGTAAAGATTATGAAAAATTAAAAAATACACAAAGGTGTCAATTAGCTAGTTGTAAGTATTTCTTGTGTAGGGCCCCCCTGAGCTCTTGTCCTAATAAGCAGTTGGGCGTAATGCACATTGGAAAACAACAATAACAAACAAATACAACCAACAAACAACAACAAAAAAAAAAAAAAAAAAAAAAAACTGACTGAAACAGTGAACTCTGCTCAAAACGTTCAACTTTCCTCATGGAGAATATTGAGAAAGACGAGAAAGGATGAAACGCATGTTTGGCAGAATGCATGAGCTCTGGCGGGTGGGGGAATGGGCAGCGACATGGGTCTAGATTTGTTAAAAAAAATTAAATTGATGTGACAAAAAATTTTTAATGTAAAATAAATAAAATACGCACTACATTCTATATATCCATATGTACTAAACGAGAATCTGAATCTATTCCTTATTGTTCATCCATATTACTACTCACAAACATAACAAAAAATATTGCTTACTTTAAAAAATATATAAAATTAAAGTAGAAAATAGCACTAAGCCAAGCCTGGTGGTGCACACCTCTAATCCCAGCATGGAGAAGAAGTTGGAGGAGGAGGGTCACCAGTTCCAACTGCCACCTTGGACTACAAAGTACAGCCTTTCTTCAGGTAACAAAGATTGCAAACATCCTCAACCCAACCAAAATCAAACCTAAATACTTAAGAAAAACCAAAGCATCATTAGATTGAATACAAGCACCTGGAATATTAGTTTTAAGATTTCTGTACCTTATTAATATGAAGTGTCTTGGAACTTGAAACCATATAAACTGCACTGTAACTAAGAAAATGTTATATATTTCTGATTCAGAGAAGTACTACCCATAACTCAAGTGTACACAGATTTTAATTCCCTAGTGGTAGTGCTAGTGAGAGCTAATGGTCTGAAATCTCTTTCCACACATTGCTTTGCTGGGAAACAGTGCAGCAAGACAATCCTTGCATTGACAGTTGTGTGCTCTGCTAAAATGGCAAAACACACAAGAAGAAACACAGGATAGCTGGGACATGGTGGGCACACACGTTCATCGCAGCACTCAGGAGCAGAGGCACGGTGGATCTCTGTTAGGTCAAGGCCCGCCTGGTTACATTAGCAAATTCTAAGCCAGCTGGGCTACGTTAGGCAGAGAAGAAACTGTCTTAAAAAAAACAGAACATGTCCCGGGCTATAGGTGCTTCCAGCTCTGCCCTCCTCTTTTCACCTTCCAGCTCACAGCCATTCTTAGCAGTGTTTTCTCTTTCTTAAATTGTCTCTACTTCTAACCACGTGCCCACGGAACAGTCTTTTGTGCAGGGACATAAGAGCAGGGAACTGATCCCTTCTGAACTTAGATCAATGGCCATTAACTAAGCATTTTTTCCCTTTTTCTTTAATCCTCTTTGGGAATACTGACCAAAATCCTAACCACGGCTTCCGGGATGCACTAGGCTTCCTCACTGTTTCTCTGCCCTAATGCCCAACTTGAAGGTATGTTTTCTCCATTCTCCCTCCTCCTGGCACTGCTCTCTTCCCAAGTATTTTTCTCTCAAAATTCTAATAAAATTGCCTCACAGCTTACAAAAAGGAAAAAAAAAGAAAATGGGAACCAATAAATTTTATTTAGATATCACACAAAGCTAGGATTATGGATTTTTTTCTTGTTTGATAAAAATATTCAAAATTCTTATTATTACTGTGTAAGAAATACTGTCTGAAATAATAAAAGATTCACATTCACTGAACTCAGATTTAAGATAATTATCAAATTCTACATCTGGTACAGAGCAAGTACATACATATTTTATGAGTTCTTAGTTTTTGTTTTTTGATCTTTTTGAGACAGGGTTCTCACTATAGGCCCCACCTGGCTTAGAACTCATTATGTAGACCCAGGATGAACCGTGACTCCTAGAGATCAGTCTGCCTCTGCCCTCCCAAGTGCTGGGATTAAAAGCTGTGCCACAATGCCTGGCCTGAGTTCTGAGTTTTTATGCTTCATAATTTTTATATAATAGGTCTATAATTTTACTTTTCATTAAATCATAATAGTAGCCTAGCCTCAGGAAATACCTATGAAAATTACATGGGGCCACAACTGTTATGTCCATTTTGTAGATGAGAAACATAGATGTTTGTGGTCACTATTAGGAGGTCGTTTTCGATCCATGCCGTGGCGTGGTGGCGCAGCCTTTCATCCTAGCCTTGGGAGGCAAATGGCAGTGCAGGATCTTGTGAGTTCAAGGCGCGCCTGTCTACAATAGTGAGTTCCAGGGACAGCCGGCTACAGGGCGAACCCTGTCTCGAAAAGACCAAAATAAATAACTAAATAATAATAATAATATTTTAAAATTAAATTTGAAACACAGAGTGGGAGGAAACCTCCACCGCAGAAACTTCTGACAAAGCATTGATTTCCAGAATATATAAACTACTCAAAAAACAAAGAAGAAAACAAATGACCCACTCAATAGATGGAGCAAAGAGCTGAATAGAGACTTCACAAGTGAGGAATTAGAGATGGCTGAGAAACATCTTAAGAAGTGTTCAACATCATTAATCATTAAGGAAATGCAAATCAAAACTACTTTAAGATATCATCTTACTCCAATAAGACTGGCTAGGATCAAGAAAACAAATGATACCAAGTGCTTGAGAGGTTGTGGGGAAAGGGGAACTCTCATCCACTGCTAGTGGGAATGTAAACTGGTACAGCCCCTATGGAAAGCAGTGTGGAGAACCCTTGGAAGATTTGGAATGAACTTGCCACCTGACCCAGCCATACCACTCCTGGGCATGTATCCACAAGACTCATTCTACCACAGAGATACATGCACAGCCATGTTTATTGCAGCTCTCTTCACAATAGCAAGGAGCTGGAACCAACCGAAGTGCCCCTCAACTGACGAGTGGATAGAGAAAATGTGTTACATATACAAAATGGAGTTCTATGCAGCAGTAAAGAAAGATGATATCATGAGCTTTGCAGATAAATGGCTGGAGCTAGAAGATATCATGCTGAGTGAAGTAACATAGTCCCAGAAAAACAAACAACGAATGGTGTCCCTCATCTGTGGATGCTAGCACCAATTACCTAATTGTATGGCAAACTGAGCAAAGTCAATGTGATCTGAAAACAACTGTGCTCTTATATTGTGAATCCCTTAAAATATAATAATAAAAAAAGAAGTGCTGCCTAATGGCAACTAAGAAGCTAGTTTGTATTACCAGGTGCCCTCCAAAAGAAAGTGCGTGCTGAGGGGTTAGAAGAAGATGCTCTGGAGGAGTTAGCCTTGAGCTAGATGGAGGAAGAGTGTGCCTAGCACCCATCTGCTGACTAAATCCTGGATTTAAACTTTAAGCAGTTTTCTTCAAGAGAAATGAGGATTTAATACTGCTTTTCTCTTTTAAAA
Organism: Rhizomys pruinosus; assembly: GCA_009823505.1. NCBI lineage: Eukaryota > Metazoa > Chordata > Mammalia > Rodentia > Spalacidae > Rhizomys > Rhizomys pruinosus. The sequence goes on along the minus strand of VZQC01006270.1, from coordinate 528,585 downwards.
GAATCACCTCTGTTAATCCTAGCACTTGGGAGGCAGAGGCAGGAGGATCTTTGTGAGTTCAAGGCCAGCCTGGTCTACAGAGCGAGTTTCAGGACAGCTGGGGCTACAGGGAGACCCTGTCTTGAAAAGACCAAAAGAAAAAAAAAATCACCTCTGACTGGCCAATTTTCTCACTTTTTAAATATTTATAAGGAAGGTACAATCAGAACAAAATATTTTAATAGTTGTCTCCACAAACAACACAAAAGCACCACTTTCTTGTAATCTAGCTTAGGTGTTCTTTTTTATGTTCTTAAGAACCAACTTAATGGAAACTTTGGAATACATCTGTTGTGCTCCAGTAGATTTTCTTGTATCCCTGAGAAGTCAACTCCCATCAGCTTCTCTTTTGCATCAAAACAGTCTTCACTCATTTCATAGCAATTTCTGGAAACTAAGACACTGAGCATAATAAACTATGAACTGTGCATGTTTAACTCTCAGAAAGCTTATTTAAAAACACAAGCCAGTGAATACAGTGATGACTATTGTTTTTTGCATGAACCTAAAGATAAGTATTAGCAGAACAAGTAGATAGAGCATGAAAATAATCAAGGTCTTTTCAGAGATCACTGAATAAAAGCTCTCTTTAGTCTGAATGATCTATTCCCTAGACTTCTTTTAATTAACACTGATTCTAAATTATAAAAAGCATCATTTTCTCAATTCTATAAGTTACCCTTTATTGATGTAAATAAAGTTAGACATTTACATAAAAAACAGTAAATGAGCTGCAGTTCTTCATTGATAATCATTTGGATGACTGTAATCTTTTAAGAAAAAGCTAATGAGTACTAGGGACATTTTAAAATGTTTGTTTTGCTGGGCATGTTGGCACATGCCTTTAATCCTAGCACTCATGAGGCAGGGGCAGGCAAATCTCTGTGAGTTTAATGCCACTCTGGTCTACAGAGTGAGTGCCAGGCCAGTTGGGGCTACAGGGAGACCTTGTCTCAAAAACACCAAAAAAAAATTCATTTTCTGATAGCTACACAAAATAATACATTCTTTTTTTAGATGCAGTCTCCCTGTAGCCCCAGCTGGCCTGGAAGTCGCTGTGTAGTCCAGGCTGGCCTTGATCTCACAGGGATCCACATCCTCTGCCTCCCAAGTGCTGGGTCTACCCGTGTGGTCACTGTGTTGGCTGAAACAATATATTGTTATACTTACGTTTATCATTGAGTCTCAGTGGTTCAAAGTCTATGTTGATGTTGCCATTTCTTAAACCATCTTTCTTGGGTGATGTCTCTTGTTTAGGATGACTATTGTCAGGTAAAACAGTTATCTGGGGATTAAATAAAAACATCAACAAATTAAGGACTGGGAAGCATTCTACATCTATAATTTTGCTCTCTCTGTAATGAATGCTATGAGAGCAAAATCATCCAGCTAACTTCACAGTGAGGAAATCCAGCCTAGCTCTTGGTTTCTGAGATATGAACCTTTTATAATTTTAATGTCTAGCTTTTGATTATGGGAAATAAGCAATCTTCTAGAATGAGTTGTTCTCTACATTTGAATTGTAAAAGGAGAGCCATTTATGGGCTAGGATTTAGTGAATGAATAGAGTGTTTGTCTAGCAAGATAAGGGCCTGTGGTTGTTCTTTAGTATTATAAAAAAACAAAACAAAAATAAACAACAACCTCCCAAAAAAACCTGAAAATCAAGAAAACTAGAGCAATAAACCTGAGCTTCATCCCAGAATCTACAGGGTAGGAGGAGAGACCTGACTCCTAGAAGTTATTCTCTGACATCTACAGGCACACCATGGCACACACATAATAAAAATGCAAAAACTATCTGTGCTGGATAGCTTTAGTGTCAACTTGACACACCTGGGTTGAGGGAGCCTCAACTGGGCAATTGGCTCCATTGGACTGGCCTGTGGCCACGTCTGTGGAGTATTGTCTTGATTGTTGAGCAATGTGGGAGGGCCCAGCCACTATGGGTGGTGCCACCCTGGGCAGGTTGTTGTGTACTGTATAAGAAGGCAGGCTGGACATGAGCCAGGGGAGCAAGCTAGTGAATAGCATTCCTCCATGGCCTGTGCTTCAGCTCCTGCCTCTAGGTTCCTGCCCTGAGTTCCTGCCTTGGGCTTCCTGAGTGATGAACTGTGACCCAGGAGATGTAAGCTTGAATAAACCCTTTCCTCCCCAAGTTGGTGTTGGTCAGAGTGTTTTGTCACAGCAATGGAAGACAGACTAGAACACTACCTTTTTATTGTGCTATAAAACTACAAAAATTATATTTGCATATTTTATTTTTATGTATTTAAAAATATTTTATTATTTTATGTGTATGAGTATAATGCTTGCATGCATGTAAGTGTACCATGTCCTATGAAGGCAGGGGAGGCCAGAAGTGGGCATCAGATCCCTTGGAACTGGAGTTATGGATGGTTGTTAGCCACCATGTGGGTCCTAGGAATCAAACCCTGTCCTCTGCTAGAGCAGCTGGTGCTCTTAACCACTGAACTTGGGCTTGTGCAAGCTCAGCAAGTGCTCTGCCAGAGCTGTGTCCTCAGTGCTACCTCTTGTGTTAAAAAAAATAGTTGCTTCATCAGCCATGAGTGCAGAAAAAGAAAATAGTTGCTGTTCTAAATAAATAGGTTATTTCATTGCTACATTACAATGGGGAGAATAGCATATACTGTCAAATGGCTAAATTATTTTAAAAATGGCAACAAATTTGTTCATATAAATTTTCTGCCTTGGGAACTGGAGAGATGGCTCAGGGGTTAAGAGCACTGGCTGCTCTTGCTGCAGGGTATTTGACACCCTCTACTGTCCTCCCTGGGCATTGCACAACATGGATACACTTACACACCTGCAGGCAGAGTACTCATCACATAAAAATAAACTGATTTATCAGCACATAGGAATCAGGGACTAGCTAGGTCAGAGGCCATATGGGGAGAGTATAAGACTATTAATTTGCTAAATAGAAAAAAAATTGCTAAATAGATATAATGTTAAACTGACTCCTAATGACTTATTATAACCATAAATTAATGTATCTTTTACTCTCCTCAGAGAAGCTTCATTATGGAGCAGATGGTGATTAACACAGAGACCCACAACTGGCCAACACGTGGAGAACAAGAGGATTCAGAGTGCTTGTCCTGAACAGGACTCCTATAACAAACTTTTCTCTCCTAAGGCTCAGGGATCAGTATGGAAGAGGGTGCAGAAAGACTAAGTGTCAGAGGTGGCAGATGACGGTAAGAAAACAGAGTTTTCCAAACAGCTGGGAAGTTACTCATATGAACTCATAGCAATGGAGACATCATGCACAAATCCCATGTAAGCTCAAGCTGGACAAAATCCCTAGGACAGACATGGGGAAGTGGGTAAGAAATTTCAGCCTTACCTGAGGAATTACTGGCAACTAATGGCTACTTGGAGGAGAGAGCCAGTCTTATTTAAGGGTTAGATTTTTGGTGGATTGACCAGGCTTCAGTGGATGAACCCACACCTAAGTGCATTTGAGGACACAAATTTTATTCTATAGTCTATGGAGTACATGAAATTGTGTGGGGAGTAGTAAGGGAAGAATCCAAGTACAATCAAAATATATTATAATTCAATAAAGTTCAACAAAAAGGAAAATTATCTTTGAATCTGTAATTTTTTGCAGATGAGATTTCCTTTTTTAAAGACAGAGTTTAGCAATTAATATAACTTGTTTGCATAATTTCTCACAGTAGAAAGGAAATATTTTTAAGTGTTTTATTTTGACTTTGGACTTCAAAGCCAGGAAAGTAGAATGAAACTTCAGGTTTCCCACTGCATTGCCTTCTGACTTGTAAGGAGTATAACTCATGTTTCTGTATCATGTCACAATTTGCATTGTATTTTTAGTTCAGTTATTGGTATTTGAGACAAGATTTCACGGTATACCTCGTACATTCACTATGTTGACCAGGCTGGCCTCGAACTTGTGGTGGTCCTTTTGCTACTGCCTGAGTACTGAGATTTATAGATATGTGGCATGCAATGTGTTTTTATAACACTAAATCACCTTTCTTGGTTGTTGTCTGACAAATATTTCCTTGGGGGAACAAGAAAGCCCAAGACATATTCATGAAGGACAAATTAAATTTGACCCTTCCTGCTCATGATGATGCTGGCAATGCATTGTGGCCTCTCTGGACATTTCCAGTTTATGTCATGGTACACTGTCAGTACTGTTCCTTTTACTGTCTAGTCTCCTTACCACATACTGATGAAAACTGCTGGATGAAGAATCAACCTAAATATACCACATTCCTTCTATACAGCCACACTCTTCAAATGGAGGCAAAGTAAGCAGGTGAATAGGAAGGAAGATGTGAGGGTTTCTAAAAGTCACTGTTTACTTAGAGGCCACAGAACTAAAATTTAAACTGATGAACTTTAAAAAACTTCTAGGAGCTAGAGAGAGAGTTCAGTTGGCAAAATGCCTGCCATACAAGCATGAGAACCTAGGTTTGATCATCAGCACCCACATAAAAAGCTAGGCATAGTGGTATATACTTGTAATCCCAGCACTGGGGAGACAGGCAAAAGCTGTCATAAGAACTGGACATAAAATGCAGATCTATAATCCCAGTTCTCCTGCTGTCTGGTGAATAGGAGGTGGAGATAAGGGAATTCCCAAAAGCCTGTGGGCCAAATAGCCTGGCACCTGCAGTGGTGAACCAGATGCCCTATCTCAAGGTAGAAGTTGAGGGCTGAAACGAGATGTTGTCCTCTGTCCTCCGCCAGCCCTGGCACAAGCCTGCTGTGACATGTATGCTTGTACTCATATACATACATGTCATATAGACAATGATTAAAAAGCACACACACACACACACACACACACACACACACACACACACCCATACAATGTATGGTTCCTGAAGAACAACACCTAAGGTTGACCTCTAGCATCCACATGCATGCACACAAATAGACAGCTGAACATATACAACATGCAGGAATAACATCCCCCCACCAATTCTCACTTGTGACAATGTCTTTTTTAGGCTTAGAGAAACATCAACATCAGGTACACTTTGATTATCTAGGTCAGAATCCATTCCTGAAAAGCTGAACAGATAAACAATTCATTAAAGGATTTTCAATGTTCTCAATAAAGTAAAAAAAATTAATTATGTGCATTAAGTAGTTTTCAGGATCAAGTATGTTCCAAATTAGATAAAATTATAACTTACTCATGTGATTCTTCTTTCATTAGCTGGAAACAAGAAAAAGAAAACATATTTAATATAGTTTCTGTCTAAATGAAGTAAAGGCTCTACCTTAAAACACATACATACCTTGGAAGCAAAAGCAGAGAAGGCAGCTAACAGTTTGGATTCTACCGACAGCGGGGGCAGCTCCTCCAGTGGTATGCCCTTGTGGATTTTTTCTTTCAAATTCATGTATCTAACTTTTAAGTCTCCCCAGACAGACAGAAGTGCTGATCCTAATTCCTTCTTAGCAAAATTACTTGGCAAATTCCTGTTTAAGTTCACAAAACTAAATTATTTAGGCTCAAATCATCCATTGAACACTAACATTTTATCACACACTTCTAACTCTACCAGATCTTTATTTTTACCAGTTAAAAGAAAACAAAGCCCAGTAGATACACTTCTCTAGGGGCAGGATAAGTAACCCTAGAGAGATAAGCCAAAAAGACTGAAGCAGAAGCCCCTCCCTGCCTTTATCCTTGTTTGACCTTTACAAACAGTGTATTTCTTTAACTAGGTTCATTATTGACACCAAGCCCCACCATGACATTCAACTTTTTTTTAATTTGTTTTTTATTTTTTGAGACAGGATCTCAATATGTAGTCCTGGCTGGCATGGAACTTACTAGGTAGACCAGGCTGGCTTCTAACTCACTGTCATCCTTTCAAGTGCTAGGATTATAACCGTTTGGCATCACGCCTAGGGAATGTATTTTTTTTTCCAAGTTCATTACCTTAAACACAATAAACCCAGTAGGATCATACATTTACCCTTTAAACATTGAAATGAGCTTTCTAGAATAAACCTATCATGATAAATTTCTAAGGAAACAGATTTAAAATTATGGGGCTGGAGAAATGGTTTAGCAGTTAAGAGCATTGGTTGCTCTTACAGAGAACTCAGGTTTGGTTTCCAGCACCCACATGGTGGTTCAAAACTATCTGTAATTCTAGTTCCAGGGAATCCAACACCTTGCTCTGGCCTCCATAGGGATTGCACACATGTGGCATACATACATATAGGCAAAGCACTCATACACATACATTTTTAAAAATTTAAAAATAAAACATAGATTTAAATTAATAAACACCTATTTAATCCTGTTCTATTTTCCATTACAAGTTTGTAAATATGACAGCAATGGCGATGGCACATCTTGTAGTAGACATTCAAAAGGTGCATCTCTGCCTTTATGGCTCTCTGTATTGTTTTCTGACAGCACTTTGATGGCAAATTCATCTCTTCACAAAGCTGAAATTCCCTGTAAAATAAATGATAGGACTAAGTAAGATTATATTTTCCTTAAATAAGGACATGCTTCTTTCAAGGAACAGATTTTTAATGTCTTACATTTCCCTGTCAAGTTTAATTCAATTCCTAATGAAAAGGGGAGGCTATATAGTGACATGTAACAACTTCAGAAAACAGAGACATCAGGAGTCATGGAAGCAATTTATAAATTCGTGCTTTTGGGCCAGGCGTGGTGGTGCATGCCTTTAATACTAGCACTCAGGAGACAGAGGCAGGCGGATCTTTGTAAGTTCAAGGCCAGCCTGGTCTACAGAGTGAGTTCCAGGACAGCTGGGGCTACAGGGAGACCCTGTCTCAAAAAGACACACACACAAAAAAAATTCATGCTTTTGGGACTGGAGAGATGGCTCAGTGGTTAGGAGCACTGACTGCTCTTGCAGAGGACCAGGATTTGATTTGCAGTACCCAGATGGCAGCTTACAACTGCCTGTAACTCCAGTTCCTGGGGATCTGACACCTTTTTCTGACCTCCAAGGGCACTGCAGGACATGAGTACACTTTCATGCATGCAGGCAACACACTCATACACATAAAATATTAAAAAAAAAACCCTAATGCTTTCTTTTACCAAAGAAGGATCTCAACCTGTTATTACTTCATTTATCCAGAGTCAGTATACTTTTTTTTTCTAATCTCAGTCACAGATGGGTTAAGCTTATTTATTTATTTATTTTTTATTTACAAGTATCTGAAGTTGAAATTGTTCTTTTTTTTCACATAAATTTATTTTTATTTTTTTAACAAATCTAGACCCGTGTTCCCGCCCATTCCCCCACCCCGCCAGAGCTCACGCATTCTGCCAAACATGCTTTTCATCTCTTTCTCAGTCTTTCTCAATATTCTCCATGAGGAAGTTGAATGTTTTGAGCAGAAGTTCACTGTTTCAGTCAGTGAAATTGTTCTTAAATATATCACATTAACATAAAATAGGCAGCTTACATTTTTGTCATTAATATAAGAAAATATAGTTCTGTGATATTTCAAGAAGCTCCAGGTCTGGCCAGAGATGGCTCAGCAGGTAAATGTACCTGTCTAAGAATGACAACCTGAGTTCAACCTCCTGGAACCACATGGTAGAAGGAAGGAAATGATTCCTGCGAGTTGTTCTCTTACTTCCATATGCCCCCACACCTCTAAATAAATAAATAAAAAAACAAATAAATAAATAAATAAATGTAATTAAATAAAAATGGTAGGGGCTGGAGAGAGGACTCAGCAGTTAAAAGCACTTGCTGTTCTTAGGATCTGGGTTCAGTTCTCAGCAAATACATGATGGCTCCCAACTGTTTATAATTCTAGTTCCAGGAGATCTGATACCCTTTTCTGGCCTCTGAGGCACCAGGCATATATTTGGGTGTGTACTTACATACATGCAGGCAAGCATTAATACACATAATTTTTTTAAGCCCAAGTCACTACAGTTTTGAGTAGCAAGTTTTTGGAGTTTTCCCTCCTCCTAACTACCAGTTGCTATCCACAGACAGCAGATATCCACAGATAGTTTTGGAAATCATCTTTTAATCTTAAGTTTACAGCTTTGGGTTATCAGAATAAATTCATTAGAAAAATGAAGGGAAAAAAGTGATTTCAGAGCATCATTAGGCACATTAATTTGGCTCCTTGTCTCTTTTCCCACTTTCACTTCCTGGTTCACTATCTTCTGAATTATTAGCTAATAAGTACAAAGTAAAACCAATGATGAATTCAAGTCAAGAGTAGAACACTTCAGAGAGTGTAGCTATTTATTTCTCAACTATATGACATTTTCCAAAGGTGCTATTTTGCTTTAATCTATGAGCGATAGGTGATTTGAAAGAAAGAAAATGAAAAATTAGGTATGGATTTGGTTTGAAAAAGAAAAGCTACCATTAAGTCTGAAGGAACTGTCAAGACTTCAAGCTCTTCATAAAAAACAGTTTTAATATTGTATGTAGTTTTAATATTTACTAAAAAGAGTGGCAGGGGCGGGAACCGGGGTCGCAGGGGAGACGCCATAACGCGCCAGGCCAGGTACACAGCTCTACAGCTCTAGGCGTGGTCTGGCGGGGGGCAGCTGGGAGAGGGTCTCGCTCTGAACCCATCTACGGGGTCCCCGGCCCAGAGGGACCGCGCTCGGGTGAGCAGAGGGTCACGTTTCCCTCTGCTCTGGTCCCGGCTGGAC